>CM074201.1:17122860-17649860 GCA_037179385.1 Holothuria scabra
ATTTGATTTCATTAATTAAAATTGTACCAATGACCTACGTAAATGAAATGCTGAAATATTTGTGGTCTACCCATTTAGAAGAATATTGAGAACATAAACACACATTTTTCTTATCATGAAGTAATAATTGGTGTTGCGCAACTAATAGTTGGATGGGTAATGACACAGGTTAATCGAACATCTGGCGTTATATTTGAAAAGAATGATCCTGGAAAGCCATTCGAATCGTCGTCGCCCTTATCCCAACACCCAAACAAAAATAACCCAGATCATAGTTTTATCTCACTTACTGGAATAAACATTTTCTATGAAACTCTTGTCTTAAGGTCACTATGATTCAGTATTTCTTTCTACAAACTCTAATTAACACGTATCTTTTCAAGCTGGCCCAGGTGGATGCAACACCTTGAGGGCAAGATATTTTATGTCAGGGTGTAAATCTCGAGTGTGTGTATGGTACCGAGGACATTGAATTTCTACGATACCATGTACGCTTATTTTGATGCCAGTCGTCCCCGAATGAACTCGTTTTTGTACATTATTCGCAAAAAAACGAACTCATGGTTTTCAGATCTCCAGTGTTAACACGCGATCATTTTTCGACTTTGGTCGCCAATTACACTTGTAGGCAACCAAGTATGAACAAAAATCTCTCCTGATTAAAGATTAAAATATCCGTTTTAAGAGAGAAACTGAAGGAAGATGATAAGTAGCCGGAACAGTCGCATAATATTTTATTTCTTTTTTTTAGGATTTCACATCAAGATACATATCTATGAGGGTATGTCTTGGACGGTGTCTCCGTTAAAGGCCCGACTTGACGATATTGGGGCCCAGGAAGTGGGGAGATATTCGAGACTTCAACTGTCTTCCAGATTTTTATGAACAGTTACTTTTCCAAGAGCTCTCGTCTGGAACGCTCCAATTTTGTAGATCCAACTTTTTAGTTTGGGGAATGGGAAGGGGGATTAGCACCACGTTCAATATCGGAGCAAAGAAATATATACAACACATCTATTTGGTAATTTGACCCAAAATAATGAACTTTTGATACGATTTTCATCGAAACAATTTTTCTGTTGTGTTATAGTCTTCTGGTAGCAGTTTCAATATTCAATTGAAGGCACAGTATGTGTCAAACTTTGTATTTCCGTGTAAATTACGAAACACGAAAATCGACAGCATTTTGTCGCAGCATTTTAACGATAGGAATTCTTTCTTGGTATATTATTTTAAATTTACGTCGAGGTAGTGTATGATCATAACGATACATGCCAAACAGCACTTCTGTTGTGATTAAACAGATTCATGCAAAAGAATCCAATTTATCATACTTGCATTTTGATTATCCCCGAAAGAAACAACGTATGAAGGAAAAAAAGGTTTGTGGTGCTACATGCTTCGTTTCATTATGGCATTATCCTGCACCGTAGATATAATGAAGAAATAAAGGTCATTATAATTGAGAGCTTCTTCCACAGTCCTATTATAATTGATGTGCATTAAATTTCACCAATTAATTTTGAACGAATTCAAATGTCATTATGAGTCCATTGAAGGTATCAGTGTAATCAAATGTTGAGACTTCAACTTTCTTTCAGATTTTTTATTACCAAGCTTCTCGTGAATTCTTCAATTGTAAAATGGGGAACGGGAAGAAGAAATAATTACAGAAATATATACAACAATACTATGGGACGCTTATTGTCTTAGTGCTAAAAACACGATAAAAATCTTAATTTGAGATATCATTTTGTCGTATATTTTCACCGTAGGTAGGAATTAGACAATTGTTTCTGGAACTTGAGCCCATTGGTATACATCAACTTTGTTGAAGGGCGTAAAATATTAATAACGGATTATTGTAAAACACGAAAAATGTATTTTGTCGCATTTTAACGATAGATTAATTTTGCATTAGGTCCTAAAACTGTCAAAACTGAGCAATCGAGGTGTGTATGTTTTATTATTACGCAAATCGAGGACATTGAATTTCTACACGAAGGCAAAACTACCTATGCTTCTCAATGTATCGCAATTCGGTTTTATTTTACGTATGAAGGAGTGAATGACAAACTACTTTTCTCTCATCTCGGTGATTTTAAAATCATTATCACTCTGGATAAAAGGATTAATAATTGTGAATGGTACAATCTTTGTTCTAATTATTTTAGAAGAATATTGTTTGAAGTACCATATGCTGTGACCTAATACGACATTTGAGTATCTTCATGTCGTTCCCTGTATTTTATGTTTTTATTCAAGGAATAAAACATTACACGAACTTTGCAAAATAACGAACAGGGTAACTATCATATGCTCTTCTTCTTTTCAGATCTCCGACTTTTGGGGATTAGCCGAGGGCGATTAAAATATCCCTAAAAATGATAAGGAAGACATTATGAAATATATTAATTTTCACGATTTACATCAAACAGCCTTCTTTAAGAAGGAAAGTGGCGACGGAAGATAGGCCAGATATTGACAAATTTTTTGAACAGACAAGAGTTTTTTCTGATTTTTCCAATGCTTTTATTTGTAATATTATCTCGTGATTTTAAAACTTCTTCTAGTAATGTTTGATTTGTACAAAATAATCACTCTGATTAGATAAATAAATTACGGCGACTCGAACAACAAAGATTCATGCTTGTCAATTGTACCATTGTACTAACGATTAACAGGTTTACAATTAATTACTAACATAAATGAAATGTATAATCTGAAATATTTGTGGTCTACCCATTTAGAAGAATATTGAGAACATAAACACACATTTTTCTTAACCTGTATTTTGCAGCACACACATCACTTGCAAAAAATCATGAAGATCTACTTAATGAAAGAAGACAATTGAAAGGAAGGAAGGTGACAAACCATTTGCGCAACTCGGTGATTTTAAAATTAATAGTTGATAAAATTTGATTCACAATTAAAATTACTGACCTAATGCAAATGCTGAAGGTATCTTCCATTTCAGAAGAAATGAATATAAACAGCACAGATTAATCGAACGCCTGGCGTTATATTTGAAAAGAATGATCCTGGAAAGCCATTCGAATCGTCGTCGCCCTTATCCCAACACCCAAACAAAAATAACCCAGATCATAGTTTTATCTCACTACTGGAATAAACATTTTCTATGAAATCTCTTGTCTTAAGGTCACAATGCATTCAGTATTTCTTTTCTACAAACTCTAATAATTAACACGTATCTTTTCAAGCTGGCCCAGGTGGATGCAACACCTTTGGCGGAGGGCAAGATATTTTATGTTTTTCTTCAGGGTGTAAATCAGTCGTCCCCGAGATACTACTCATGGTTTCTCTCCAGTGTTAACACGCGATCATTTTCGACTTTGGTCGCCAATTACACTTGTAGGCAACCAAGTATTGAACAAAAATCTCTCCTGATTAAAGATTAAAATATCCGTTTTAAGAGAAACTGAAGGAAGATGCTCCATAATTAATATTTCTTGAGATTCATAGATACATGACGGAACAGTCTTGTATTGCTGAAGATTATAATATTTTATTTCTTTTTTTTAGGATTTCACATCAACTTTTAGTTTGGGAATTACATATAGCACTTGTTATGAGCAAAGAAATATATACATAAATACATCTGTTTGGTATGTCTTGGACGCAGTGCCTCACATTTAATTCTCCGTTAAAGGCTATTTTTAAATTTACGACTTGACGATATTGGGGCCCAAATAAAAGGAAGTGCATTATATTATCCTGGGAGATATTCGAACGAATTCCTCATTATGACTTCAACGGTCAAATACAGTTTCTTCCAGATAAGGGATTTTTATGAAACGAGATTAGTAACTTTTCCAAGAGTACATGCTCTCGTCTGGAACTGTCAAAATTGAGCAAGGTATCCAATGAGATTTGAATTTCTAGATCCAACTTTTTTAGTTTGGGGAATGCCTTAGGAAGTATATTTTATGGGGATTTAAAATGGGCATTCCCTCTTGTTCAATCATGATAAGAAGATATCGGAGCAAAGAAATATATACAACACATCTATTTGGTAAAATGAACTTTAGTTTTCATTTTTCAGTCTTCAGCAGTTTCAATATTTAATTTGTCCCAAATTACAGCAAGCACCTTTCTATTTTAAATTTACGTCATGATCATAACGATACTGATTACTGTCGTCCCTGAACTCATGGTTTTGGGCGATTATCCCTGAAACAAAAACTGATTATAGATTAAAATAATAAGAGAGAAAAAAAGGTTTGTGGTCATCTTCACTCTTTGCTACATGATACATATTTTGAGGGCAGGGACGCAAAGCGTTTAAGGCCATTATGGCAGGAAGGGAGATATTATTCTCGTCTTCCTGCACCGTAGATATAATGAATAAAGCATTAGTATCACGTTCAAGCAGATAAAGAAATAGAAGTACAACAAATTATCACCAAGCGGCTAATTAATTGAAGGAATTTCATTATGATTCCGTTGAAGGTCAAAAAATCAGTGTAATCAAATGTGTGTATTTCATTGAAGCTGCGTAAAATAATAATTATGGGATTGTTGTAAAATACGAAAATCGAGATATCATTTTGTCGTATTTTCAACGGTAGGGACTAGATAACCTGGTATACATGTTAACGTTGTAAATTAACATTAGGTCTCTAAAAAGCCTGGTAAAACTGAGTGTGTGTATGGCAAATCGAGACATTGAATTTCTATGATGCTTCAATGGTCTCGCTTTATTTTGCATGGCAGTCAAGGATTTTAGAATCTGGTAGACTAATCTTCCGTTTTAGACTAATACGAACCTGTATTTTACGCAAGCGATTGGCTGACGAACTTTGCAAAATAACGAACCTGGTCATATTTTCAGATCTGTTTTGCTTAATGAGGGCGATGATGACAAGAAGACATTACGACGGAAGGAAAGTGAGGCCTGACAAAGGACTTCTGAAATGCACATCCTCGTGATTTTAAAACTCCGACTCTGACTACACTGATTTCACAATTGTACCATTGACCTAACATAAATTGTATCGCCGAAATATTTCAGGTCCAATTCCATTTCCAGAAGAATATCATCATAAACACACATCTTTCTTATCACAGCGCAGCCACATTGGTGTTGCGCAACTCCATAGTTGATGGGTAATGGCACAGGATTAACCGAATCAGCTCTGGCGTTATATTTGAAAAGAATGATCATAGGAAAGCCATTGAACCGTCGTCACTCTTGTGTATCTCTACATTCCAAACAAAAATAATCTAGATCATGAGTTCCATCGTTCACTTGAACAAACATTTTCATGAAACTCTTGTCTTTAGTGTCACAAATGATCCAGCATTCTCTTCTACAAACTCTAATTAACACGTATCTGGGCTGGCTAGGTTGATAACATACCTGAGGGGCAAGATATTTTATGTCAGGTGTAAATCAGTCGTCCCGAGCAATTAATTACGGTTTTCTCTCCAGTGTTAACACGCCAGATCATCTTCGACGGTCAAGCCAATTACATTTGAAGTACAGCCAATTTACGAACAAAAAACTCCTCCCGATTGCCAAAGATTGCACATCCAATTCTTGCCATAGAAACTGAAGGAAGACGATAAGCAGCGGAATAGTCGCACAATTATCTTGGGACACTTTTGTTAGGATTCTCACATCAAGATACATATCTGCTGAGGAGTATGTCTGGGACGGTGTGTCTCAGTTCAAAGGCCTGACTGATGATATTGGGGCCCAGGAAGGGGAGATATCTGCACTTCAACTGTTCTTCCAGATACCTTTGGCGAACAGCCACTTTCCAAGAGCCTCAAGCTCCAACGCTCCACCTTTGTAGATCTCAACTTTTAGCTTCTAGGAAAGGTAAGGGGAGGCACTCGCTCAATGTCGGAGCGAAGAAATATATTACAACATGATATCTATTTTCCAGAAATGAACTTTTAGGCCTACATTCTTCAGTCTTCAGTAGCAGTTGTTTCAATATTTAATTTGTCCCAAAGTACAGCAAGTTATCTTCTCATTTTGCAATTTACGTCAATGATCATAACGATACTGATTAAATTTCACGGGCGACATCCCTGAAACCCAACACAAAGAAGGGTGCTATATTTATGCTTCGTTTCCACATGGCATTATCCTGCACCGTAGACATAACGAATAAAAGCATTAAATTTCACTCACCACTATTTTGAACGAATTTCATTATGAGCTCCACGGGAAGGGTCAGCGTAACAAATCAAATGTTGCATTATCAAGGCGTGTAAAATAATAATTACAGCGCGATTATTGTACAAACACGAAAAATCGAGATATCATTTTGTCGCATATTTTCACGGTAGGAATTGCACAACTTTGTTCTGCATACATGCTACGGTTGCCAAAATTAACATTAGGTCCTACCAACTGTCAAAACTGCAGCGTGCGTAAAGGCAAATCGAGGACATTGAATTACGAAGGATGCCCAATGTACCGCCTTATTTTCATTACGGCAGTCAAAGGATTGTGAATGGCAGCCAACTTCCACATGATCCCAATATTTGTAACCTGCCATTTTATGCAAGGATTTCACGAATAACCCTGCAAGTCAATGAACCTATCATACTTTCAGATCTTGGGGATTACCGGCGTATGACATTGGCGACAAGAAGATACATCATGTACGGAAGGAAAGTGGAGGCCTGACAGACTGACTTTTCTGAAATCGCATATTATCTTCAGATTTTAAAACCATATCACTCTGGATAAAATCTGACTTCATTCACTGTACATTAATGACCTAACATAAATGAAATGCCGAAAGATTTGTGGTCTACCCATCCAGAAGAATATTTCATTTAACATAAATATTACATTGATTTTATCATGAAGTAATAATTAGTGCTGCGTTATAACTCAATAGGCTGGATGGGTAATGGCATGAAGACAATCGAACGCCCGGCGCATATCTGAAAAGAATGATCATGGAAAGCTTCATTCGAATCGTCGCTCGTTCTTTGTCCTACCACCCAAACAAAATAACCCAGATCATAATATTTTCATCTCACTTGCCGGAATAAACACTTCTATGAAACTCCTTGTCTTAAGTTGTCACAATGATTCAGCATTTCTTCTCTGTTTAATTAACACGTATCTTTTCAAGTTGGCCCAGGTGGATGCAACATCTGGAGGGCAAGATATCTTTATGTCAGGGTAAATCAGCCGTCTCTGAGTTAATCCACATGGCTTTCTTCTCCAGTGTTAACATTTATGATCATTTCGATTTTCTTAGGTCGCAATTGCACTTCCAGGCAGCCAAGCATGAACAAAATCTCTCCTTGATTATAGATTAAAAATATCCGTTTCTAAGAGAGAAACTGAACAGGAAGATAGGCAGTATGGAACAGTCGCATATCAATACTTAACTTTTTAGGATTTCACATCAAGACAGCCATATTTATGAGGGTATAAAATTTCTGGGATGTTGTCTCGCTCGAGTATAGCGTTTATTCTGACTTCACGAGAGTTGGGGCCCAGTCTAGAAGCTGGGAGATATTCGATACTAACGGTTCTTCCAGACGTTTCATGAACAGTTACTTCTTCCAAGAGTTTCTCCTCGTCTGGAACTGTTCACTTCCAGATCCAACTTTAGCCTCAGTAATGAGCTAGGGGATTACAGCTCATCGCTCTATCGGAGCAAAGAAATATATGTTAACATTCCATTTGGTAAAATGAATTTTGTCTTCATTTTCAGTCTTCTGGTAAAGGGTTTCAAGCATTTAATTTGCATCTAAAAGGAAGCAAGTTACCTTTCTATTCTAAATTTATATGTCATGATCATAACGTTTATTACTGTGGATTAAACCATATGTATTATCTCGAAACAACAATCCGTGCTTGCTCTGTGGTGCTTACATGCTTCGTTTGCTCATTATAGTATTATTCTTACCGTAGATATAAATGAATAAAAAGTGCTATTTAAATTTCACTAATTGTTTTGAACGAATTTCCTCATTATGACGGCTGAAGGCACATTTGTCATGTATCAAATGTTGTATTACCATTAGTGCGTAAAATAATATTACAGCGGGATTATTGTAAAACACGAAAAATCGAGATATCATTCTTGTCGTATATCGCTTCACGGTAGAAATTAGATAACTTTGGCATACATGTTAACGTTGTACCAAATTAACATTGTGTCCTAAAACTCTCAAAACTCGAGCGTGTGTATTGGCAAATCGAGGACATGTGATACGAATTTACGGATGCTACCAAATGTATCGCATCTATTTTACATGGCAGTCAAAGGATTGTGAATGGCAGCCATCGCCTTGCCTTGTAGACTCCACATACGAACCTGCATTTCATGGTAAGGATTACATCGAATCTCAGCAAAATAACGAACCTGGTCATATTTCAGATCTGCTTTGGGACATTGATTACTGAGGCTTTATCATAACAAGACAATATCATGATGACGGAAAGCGAGTGATACCTTTCTGAAATGCATATTATCCGCGATTCTTTAAAATTCCATCACTCTCGATAAACCTGACTTCACACAGAATTACCATTGACCCAACATAACGAAATGCCGAAATATCTGCGGTCTACTCCAATTCAGAAGAATCATTGAGAACATTAGCCACACATTATTTTTCATCATGACAGCTTGGGTAATAATTGGTGCTGCGCAACTCAATAGTTGGATGGGTAATGGCACAGATTGAATTGAATGTCCATGGCGTTATATCTGAAAAGAATGCCATCATGGAACTGTCGAATCGCCGTCGCCCCTATCTCCAACATTCCAAACAAAATAACTCCAGATCATAGTAGTTTTATCTCATTTCATTGGAATAAACATTTTCTATGAAGTCCCAGTCTTAAGGTCACTAATGATTCAGCATTTCTTCTTACAAACTCTAATTAACACGTATCTTTCAAGGCATATCAGGTGGAGTGCAACATCTGAGGCAAGATTTATATCAGGCAAATCAGTCGTCCCCGAGTACTGCTCATTTGCCTTCCAGTAAGCCACAGTGATCATTCTTCGACTTGGGTCGCCAACTACTTGAAGTAAGCCAAGCATGAACAAAAATCTCCTGATTAAAGATTGTAAATATCCGTTTCCTAAGAGAGAAACTGAAGGGAAGATGATTAAGTAGCGGGACGCATTAATTATTTCCACCTTTTCTTAGGATTATCATATCAAGACACATATCTATGAGGGTATGTCTCGTCTGTCAAGGGCCCGACTCGACGATATTAGGCCCAGGAAGGGGGAGATATTCCGATTTCAACTACCTCCAGATTTTCATATCAGTAATTTTCAAGAGCTTCGTCTGGAACTGCCCAGAATTTTGTAGATCCAATCTTTTAGTTTGGGGCCTAGAAGGGGATTTGCACTTAAGCTCATTACGGAGTTAAAGAAATATATACAACAATATCTATCTGGTAAAATGAACTTTGCTCATTTTCAGTCTTCTATAGCAGTTTCAATATTTCACTCCACGCACTAAAATTATATCAGCAAGGTCTTCTATTTTAAATTTGTCATGATCATAACGATACTGATTAAATTACATGGGCAGATTGATCCTCTGAAATAGTCAACGGAGGGCAGTTCGGTGCTGCCACATGCTCGCTGTTTTACATGCAGAAGATCTCCCACCGTAGACAGCACGAATAAAAAGCATTGTACTTCTCACTAACCAATTCACTTGAACGAATTCCTTCATTATGATTTCCACTGAGCGTCAGCGTAATCAAACGTTGTATTACGAAGGTGCTGCATACCAGCTAGCGGGATTTCATTGTAAAATCACGAAAATCGAGATATCATCTTGTCGCAGCATTTTCACGGCAGGAATCGCCAGACACCTTGATAATTGGTGTATACGTGTTACAAGCCAAATTGTAAATTAGTCTGCCGTCAAAGCGTAGTGCAGTAATGGCAAATCGAGGATTACTGAATTTCACGACAGCACGTATCGTTTCACACGTTTTACATGGCAGTCAAAGGATTCAGAATGGCACATTGCTCCAGACTCTAATACATGAACCTGCATTTTATGCAAGGATTACACGAACTCTGTACAGTCACGAACCTATCATATCTCAGATCTTCTGGGGAGGTTTATTCATGATTATGACAATAAGACATTACGATGGAAGGAAATGAGCGGAGGCCTGATTGTTAAGGATTTTCTCTGAAATGCATATTACCTCAAGGATCTTTAAAACTGAAGACATACCTGATAAATTTGATTCTCACACAATGTACTGACCTAACATAAATGAAATGCCGAAATAGGTCTATCCCATTCCATCTAGAGCTGAATACTCGAGAACATAAACACGACATCTTCTTATCACAGCTGAAGGCAATTGGTGCTGCGCAACTAATAGTTGATTTTCTAATGACACAGTATCATCGAGCATCCGGCGTTATATTTGAAAAGAATGATCATGGAAGCCATCTGAATGTCGTCACTTTACCTAACATTCCAAACAAAAATAACCCAGATCATAGCCTTATCTCACTTGATGGAATAAACATTTCTCTATGAAACTCCCAAATTTAAGGTCACAAATGATTCAGCATTTTCTCTACAAACTCTAATTAATACGGTATCTCTTCGTTGATTCAGTGTGGATGCATCTGAAAAAGGAAGATATTTATGTCAGGCAATCAAGTCAGTTCCCGAGAGCCATACTCATGGCTTTTCTTCCAGCGTTCACCATGCGATCATTCTCGACTTTCGGTCGCCAATTACTCTTGAAGGCTTGGGCATGAACAAAATTCTCCCGATTGAAGATTAAAATATCTCGTTTTAAGAGTAGAACCAGAAGGAAGATGATCAGTAAGGGAACACGTCAATATCATCTTCACTCTTTAGGATTCACTATCAAGACACATATTTACGAGGCAGAGTCTGGACGGTGTCTCCGATAAGGCCCGACTGACGATATTGGGGCCCAGGAAGTGAAGAGATTCTTACTAACGGTCTCCAGATTCTATGAACAGTTCACTTTCAAGAAGCTATATCTGGAACTGTCCAATGCTTACAGATCCAACTTTCTAGCTTCCAGGGGAATGGATTACACCGCTCAATACGGCTGTTCATCGTGTCAAAGAAATATACAACACATCCATCTGGTAAAATTAACTCTTGCCTCATCTTCAGTCTTCTGGGCAGCAGTCTCACATTTTAATTTTACCCAAAATCAGCAGCTAAAGCACTTCATACTTTAAATTTACGTCATGATCATAACGATACCGATTTCTCAATTACGAAGCGATTATCCCGAAACAACATCGTGCTCACGGTTTGCGGTGTTACATTCTGCTCCTCATTTCATGGCATTATCCCGCACCGTAGATACAGGCACGAATGTTAATAGTCTCACCAATTCACTTGAACGAATTCCCATTATGATTCCGCTGAAGCTGCATCAGCGTAATCAAATGTTGCATTACTTCATGCGTAAAATAATTATCAGCGGGATTATTGTAAAACACGAAAATCGAGATATCACTTCGTCGCAGGCTTCACGGTAGGAACCAGACAACTTCTGGCATACATGTTAACGTTGCAAAGCCATCGAATAGGTCCTAAAAGCTGTCAAAACTGAGTGTGTATGGCAAATGAGATTAACTGAATTTACGGATGCCCAATGCATCGTCTTTAGTCAGTCATTACATTAGCAGTCAAAGGATTGTGAATGGTACAACCTTCTGTCTTGTAGATTCCATCATTTTAGAACCTGTATTTTATGTAAGTGATTACACGAATCCCTGCAAATAATAACGAATCTATCATGTTTCAAATCTTGGGGGATTACCGAGGCAGATTATGATAAGTTAAGACATTACGTATGAAGGAAAGTGGAGGCCCGACAAAGGACTTTTTCTGAAATGCATATTATATCCGGTGCATCTTTAAACTACATCACTCTGATAAATTTGAATTACACTGTACTATTGACCTCCATATGATGGAAATGCCGAAAGATTTGTGGTCTGGCACATTCAGAAGAATATTGAGGCATCATAAACACACATTTCCTTCTTGTCATGAAGTAACAATTGGTGTCCGCGCAACTTACAGTTGATTGCGTAATGGCACAGATTGAATCGAATCGCCTGGCGTTATATTTGAAAAGAATGATCATGGTACATCTGAATGTCGTCGCCCTTATCCCAACACCCAAACAAAATAACCCAGGATCATAGTTTTATCCACTTTTACTGGAATAAACATTCTTCTATGAAATCCCTGTCTCAAGGTCACTAATGATTTCAGCATTCTTTCCCACAAACTCTAATTAACATGCATCTTTCAAGCTTGGCTCTAGGTGGATGCAACATCTGTAGGCAAGACATTTTTATGTCAGGGTAGTCGTCCTCGAGTGTTTCGAAATATCTCATGGTTTTCTTTCCAGAATGTTAACACGTGACTTTCACTTCGATCTTTGCCAATCATACTCTTGCAGGGCAGCCAAGTATGAACAAAAATCTCCTCCTGATTAAAGATTGTAAATATCCGTTTTAAGAGAAACTGAAGGAAGATGATAAGTAAAGTGGAAATAGTCGCATATCATTCCATTTGCCTTAGGATTTCACATCAACATACATAGTTTCATGAGGCATGTCTTGACGGTGTCTCAGCAGCCTGACGGTTTGACTCGAAGCATTGGGGCCCAGGAAGGGGAGATATTCGCATTTCAACGTAGTCTCCAGATTTTTTGAACAGTTACTTTTTCCAAAGAGTATTTTCCGTCTGAACTCGCTCCAATTTTGTAGATCCAGCTTTTCTGTGAATGGGAAGGGGATTTGCACTTCGTTCATATGGCCGAGCAAAGAAATATAGTACATCATATCTATTTGGTAAAATCGAACTTTTGCTCATTTTCAGTCTTCTGTAGCAGCTCCACATTTGGTTTACCCAAAATTATAGCATAGCAGTTGGCCTTCTATCTTTAAATTTACGTCATGATCATACTGATTACGACAATGCATTGAATTATCTCGGGCATTTATCAAAAGGGTTTGTGCGCAGCATGCTCTGCTCATTATGACATGGTTCAGTACTGCAGATATAATGAATAAAAGCATTTCAATTTCACCAATTAATTGTTTGAATCAATTCCTCATTACACGACCATTAGTAATCATGTAATCAAACAGTTGCATTAATACGCGTAAAATAATTACAGCGATTACCAAAACACGAAAAATCGAGATATCATCTTGTCAGTACATCTTCACGGTAGGAGTTCAGACAACTTTCTGATCTACATGCTGTCAGTTGCCGTACAACATTGTGTTCGTCAAAACTGTCAGCCCGTGTGCGTATGGCAAATCGAGGACATCAGAATTTACCGACGTCCTGCACGCTTATTTACACAGCAGTCAAAGGACAGAATCATACAACTTGCAATCCAGACCTGGTCAAGGTGAACCTCGCATCTCCATTTGCAAGGATTGCACGAACCCAAGTAGTGTCAGATCCCATCATATCTCAGATTTTCTTGGGGATTATCGAGGCGACATGATAAGAAGTTCATTACGATGGAAGGAAAGGAGGTCTGACAGCTGATACCTTTCTGAAATGCATATTATCTCAGTGATTCAAAACTATATTACTCCGCACTAAAACTGCTGATCACAATTGCACATTGATTCCACATAAATGAAAATGCCGAAAGATTCATCTGTAACTAAATTTACTAGAAGAATACTGAGAATGTCAGGTATTACATCTTCTTGTCACATGAAGTAATAATATGTCCGCGCTAAATCCAATAGCTGAGGGGTAACGGCACAGATTAATGAGGCCCGGCCATATTTGAAAAGAATGATCATGGAAAGACATCTGAAACAGTCGTCGCTCCTGTCCCAACATCTAAACAAAAATAACTCCAGATCATGTTTAATGACCACTTACTGGAATAAACATTTCTATGAAATCCCTTGTCTTAAGTTGTCACACTTGATTCAGCATTTCCTTCTACAAATCCTTGTCTGCCAATCACGTATCTTCAGTTGGGCCCAGGTGATGCATCACCTGAGGAGCAAGATATTTTATGTTAGGCAAAAATCAGTCGTCCCCGAGAGCTACTCATGGTTCTCCAGCGTTCATACGCACATGATGGTTTTCGATTTTGCCACCATTTGAACTTAAGGTTGCATGAACAAAAATCTCCCTCCTGATTGAAGATGTCAAAATATCCGGTTTTAAGAGAGAAACTGAAGGAAGATGACTGGGCAGCGGAACAGACGCACAATATCTTAATTTTTTGATTCACATCAAGATACATTTGGCGAGAAAAAGTATGCTGTCTGACGATTCCTGACGACAGCTGTGTCTGACTCGACGATATTAGCCCAGAAGGGAGATTACACTTGTCTTCCAGATTTTATGCAAAAGTACTTTCAGTTCACATTCTCGTCTGGAACTGTCCAATTTGTAGGATCCAATCCTTTTAGTTTGTGAATGGGAAGTTGATTATGCACGTCTGTTCAATATCGATAAAGAAATATATATTACATCTATCTGGTAAAATGAATCCCTTAGCCTTCATCTGTCAGTCTGGCAGCAGGCTTCACATTTGACTTGTCCCAAATTACAGCTAAATTTAATTTTAATTTACGTCATGATCATAACGATACTGATTAGAACCATATATGACATCTCGAAAACAACAAAACAAAGAAATTTGCGGTGTGCCACATAAATGCTCGATTCATAAGATTATCTGGCACCGTGATATAATGAATGTAAAAGCATTACTCAATTGTACCTTGAACGAATTCTCTCATTATGATTCCGCTGAAGGTATGCACAGTGTAATCAAATGCGTATTACATTGCGTGTAACAGAGCATGAGCGGGATTACAAAACACGAAAAATCGAGATATCGATTTTATGTATATTTCAATAGAATTCAGATAACTTTGGTATTACATTACAACGCTTGTAAATTAATATTGTGTCCTTAAACTGTCAAAACTGAGCGTGTGTATGATAAATCGTGAGACATTGACTTCATGGATGTCTCATCGCATCGTTTATTTTTACATGGCAGTCAGCGATTGTGAATGGTACAACTTCCCGCCTTTAGACTCCAATACGAACCTGCAGACATGCAAGGATTACATTTGAACCTGTGTCAATGAACTAATCATACTTCAAATTTTCTGGGGGGCCACGAGGCATGACATGACAAGAAAGACATTTGTTTATTTACGAGTGGAGGCGGAAATTCTGACAGTGACTTTTCTGAAATGCATATTATCTGTGATTTAAAACCAATATCACTCCGGGATAAATTTGATTCTCACACTGTAATTAATCGACTATCTAACATGACCTATGCCGAAATATACTCTGCGGTCCACCCACTGTTAGCCATCATCGATAAATCATAAACACACATAATTTCCTTATCATGAAGCATTAATATGGTGCAATAAGCTGGATGGGTAATGGCACAGGGGTTAATCGAATGCCCATGCCATACTTGAAAAGAATAACACACAGTCACTGAATTCACTTATCCCAACACCCAAACAAAATAACTCCAGATCATAGTTTTATCTCACTTCATTGAATAAACATCTTCTATGAAATCCCAAATCTTAAGGTCACAATGATTCAGCATTCTTTCTCTACATGAGATTTAATTAACACGTAACTTTCTCAGCAGCTGGCTTCTCCAGGTAAACATCTGGAGGGCAAGATATTTTATACAGTCAAATCAGTCGTCTCGAGCATTAATGGTACATTTTCTTCAAGGGCTAACATGATTATCATTTTCGACGGATTTACGCTCAATTTACTTCTGTAGGCAACTGCGCATGAACAAAAATCTCCCGATTAAAGATTAAAATATCCGTCTTTAGCTAGAGAGAAACTGAAGGAAGATGATGGGCAGCCTGAAGAGTCGCATAACATTTTCCCATTTCCTATCTTTCTAGGATTCACATCAAGATACATATCTGCATGAGGTATGTCTTTGACGGTGTCTCCAAAGTTAGCCTGACTTGAATACATTGGGGCCCAGAAGGAGATATTCGAGATTCACTTCATTCAACGTCACAGATCTTCATGAACAGTTACTTTCCAAGAAGCTTCCGTTCCACGCCTAATTTTGTAGATCTAACTTTAGTTTGGGGAATGGGAAGGGGATTTGCACTTGCCGGGAGCAGCGAAGTATATGTTAACACATTTATTTCCAGTAAAATGAACTTTAGCCTTCATTTTCAGTCTTCTGGTATGCAGTTTCACAATTTAATTTGTCCCAAATTATAGCATCTTCTATTTTAAATTTACGTCATGATCATAACGATTACGGATTGGGGCCTACCATATGATTATCCCGAAACAACAATAAAAAGGTTTGTGGTAAGTTGATGCTCGTTTCATTACGGTATATTATCTGCAGACTGTAGATAATGAATAAAAAGCATTGGGTTCACCAATTAATTTCTGAATCGAATTCCTCATTATGAGTCCTGTTGAAGGTAATAAAATAAAATGCCAGAGCACAGTGTGCAAAATGGTTGATTACAGCGATTATTGTAAAACACGAAAATCGAGACAGTTTGTCGTATATTTTCACGGTAGGAATTGTGACTACTTTGGCAGACAGACATAACGCTGTAAACCACATTAGTCCTAAAACTGTCAAAATCTCGTGCGTGTATGGCAAATGAGGACAGATTGACCATCGGTCACGTTTTGATTTACACGGCAGGTCAAAGGATCACGGTGAATGGTTAATCTCTGCTCCAGACTTTGGTGACCTAATGCGCGAACCTGCATTTCATGAAGGATCATTACATCGAATCTCTGCAAAATAACGAATCTTGATCATACTTCAAATCTTCTGGGGGATTACCGATGATTTCAGCGAAGAAGACATTACGATGGAGTGGAGGCCTGACAGCGATTCTTTCGAAAATGCATATTATCCAGATCTGTGTCATTACATCACTCCGGATGTCCTGACTTCACACTGTAATTTCATCGACCTCCACATTACGAAATGCCGAAATGTTTATCTGCGGGTCTACCATCTCAGAAGAATAGCATTGAGAACAGAGTCAACACAATATTTCCTATCATGAAGTAATACAGCAGGCACTAATAGTTGATTTGGGTAATGGCCACAGATTACCGAACGCTCCGGCGTTACATTTGAAAAGAATGATCATGGAAAGGCCACTCGAATCAGTCAAAACGCCCTTGATCCCAACACCCAAACAAAAATAACTCCAGATCATGCCTATCCACATTTGATTTACTGAAATGAACATTTCATGCATCCTTGGCTTAAGGTCACAATGATCCAGCATTCTTCTTACAAACACGTAATTACAATTTATCTTTCAGCTGTCACGAAGTGATGCAACATCTGGAAGCAAGATATTTATGTCAGTAATCAATGTCTCGAGTACATTCATGGTTCTTCCATGTACACACGCGATCATCTTCTTCGACTTTGGTCGCCAATTACACTCTGTAGGCAAATCAAGGCATGAACAAAAATCTCCCTGATTAAAGATTGCCAAATATCCGTTTCCTAAGAGAGAAATCGAAGGAAGATAGTAAAGCCGGAATAGCTCGCATAATATTTTATCTTTTTTAGATCTTCACATCAAGATACATACTCATGAGCGGGCAGTGATCTGGACGGCGTCTCCGGTTAGCGCCTGACTCCGACGATATTAAAGTTCAGGAAGTGGGATATTCGAGATTGTCAGCGAAACCTTCCAGATTTCTTTATGAACAGTTGCTTTTCCAAAGAAGCTCGTCTGAACGCTCCACATCCAACTTTAGCCTGTAGTCAAGGGGGATTTGCACTTGCTCAATATCGGAGCAAAGAAATATATACAACACAATTATTTAATGAACTTTTTTGTTCATTTTCAGTCTTCAGGTAGATGGGTTTCAATATTCATAATTTTGGGTAAAATTAAATATTGAAACTGCTACCAGAAGACTGAAAAATGAAAACAAAAAGTTCATTTTACCAAATAGATGTGTTGTATATATTTCTTTGCTCCGATATTGAACGGGGTGCAAATCCCCCTTCCCATTCCCCAAACTAAAAAGTTGGATCTACAAAATTGGAGAATTCCAGACGAGACCTCTTTGAAAAGTAACTGTTCATAAAAATCTGAAAGACAGTTGAAGTATCGAATATCTCCCCACTTCCTGGGCCCCAATATCGTCAAGTCGGGCCTTTAACGGAGACACCGTCCAAGACATACCCTCATAAATATGTATCTTGATGTGAAATCCTAAAAAAAAATTGAAAAATTATGCGACTGTTTCCGCTACTTATCATCTTCCTTCAGTTTCTCTCTTAAAACGGATATTTTAATCTTTAATCAGAAAGGCCTTTAGTACGCTACATTCTTGGCTGTCTACAAGAGTAATAGCGACCAAAGTCGTGAAATGGTCACTTGTTAACACTGGAGAGAAAACCATGAGGAGTACTTGGGGACGACTGATTTACACCCTGACATAAAATATCTTGCCTTCAAGGTGTTGCATCCATCTGGACCAGCTTGAAAAGATACGTGTTAATAACAGTTTGTAGAAAGAAATACTGAATCATAGTGACCTTAAGACAAGAGTTTCATAGAAAATGTTTATTCCAGTAAGTGAGATAAAACTATGATCTGGGTTATTTTTGTTTGGGTGTTGGGGTAAGGGCGACGACGATTCGAATGGCTTTCCAGGATCATTCTTTTCAAATGATAACGCCAGACGTTCGATTATTCTGTGTCATTACCCATCCATTTTTGAGTTGCGCAACACCAATTATTACTTCATGATAAGAAAAATGTGTGTTTATGTTCTCAATATTCTTCTGAAAGGGTAGACCACAAATATTTCAGCATTTCATTTATGTTAGGTCAATGGTACAAATGTGAAATCAAATTTTATCCAGAGTGATGTAGTTTTAAAATCACGAGATAATATGCATTTCAGAAAAAAGTCCTTTGTCAGGCCTCCACTTTCCTTCCATCGTAATGTCTTCTTATCATAATCGCCCTCGGTAATCCCCCAAAAGATCTGAAAATATGATAGGTTCGTTATTTTGCAAAGTTCGTGTAATCCTTACATAAAATACAGGTTCGTATTAGGTCTAAAACAGAAGATTGTACCATTCACAATCCTTTGACTGCCATGTAAAATAAAACGATACATTGAGGCATCCGTAGAAATTCAATGGCCTCGATTTGCCATATACACACACTCAGTTTTGACAGTTTTTGGACCTAATGTTAATTTACAACGTTAGCATGTATACCAAAGTTGTCTAATTCCTACCGTGAAAATATACGACAAAATGATATCTCGATTTTTCGTGTTTTACAATAATCCCTCTGTAATTATTATTTTACACACCTTGGTAATACAACATTTGATTACACTGATACCTTCAATGGACTCATAATGAGGGAATTCGTTCAAAATTAATTGGTGAAATTTAATGCTTTTTATTCATTATATCTACGGTGCAGGATAATGCCATAATGAAACGAAGCATACAGCACCACAAACCTTTTTTTGTTGTTTCGATGATAATCGCCCATGAGTTTAATCAGTATCGTTATGATCATGACGTAAATTTAAAATAGAAAGGTGCTTGCTGTAATTTTGGGTAAAATTAAATATTGAAACTGCTACCAGAAGACTGAAAAATGAAAACAAAAAGTTCATTTTACCAAATAGATGTGTTGTATATATTTCTTTGCTCCGATATTGAACGGGGTGCAAATCCCCCTTCCCATTCCCCAAACTAAAAAGTTGGATCTACAGAATTGGAGAGTTCCAGACGAGAGCTCTTGGAAAAGTAACTGTTCATAAAAATCTGGAAGACAGTTGAAGTCTTGAATATCTCCCCACTTCCTGGGCCCCAATATCGTCAAGTCGGGCCTTTAACGGAGACACCGTCCAAGACATACCCTCATAAATATGTATCTTGATGTGAAATCCTAAAAAAAAATTGAAAAATTATGCGACTGTTTCCGCTACTTATCATCTTCCTTCAGTTTCTCTCTTAAAACGGATATTTTAATCTTTAATCAGGAGAGATTTTTGTTCATACTTGGTTGCCTACAAGAGTAATTGGCGACCAAAGTCGAAAAATGATCGCGTGTTAACACTGGAGAGAAAACCATGAGTAGTACTCGGGGACGACTGATTTACACCCTGACATAAAATATCTTGCCCTCAAGGTGTTGCATCCACCTGGGCCAGCTTGAAAAGATACGTGTTAATTAGAGTTTGTAGAAAGAAATACTGAATCATTGTGACCTTAAGACAAGAGTTTCATAGAAAATGTTTATTCCAGTAAGTGAGATAAAACTATGATCTGGGTTATTTTTGTTTGGGTGTTGGGATAAGGGCGACGACGATTCGAATGGCTTTCCATGATCATTCTTTTCAAATATAACGCCAGGCGTTCGATTAATCTGTGCCATTACCCATCCAACTATTAGTTGCGCAACACCAATTATTACTTCATGATAAGAAAAATGTGTGTTTATGTTCTCAATATTCTTCTGAATGGGTAGACCACAAATATTTCAGCATTTCATTTATGTTAGGTCAATGGTACAATTGTGAAATCAAATTTATCCAGAGTGATGTAGTTTTAAAATCACGAGATAATATGCATTTCAGATAAAAGTCCTTTGTCAGGCCTCCACTTTCCTTCCATCGTAATGTCTTCTTATCATAATCGCCCTCGGTAATCCCCCAAAAGATCTGAAAATATGATAGGTTCGTTATTTTGCAAAGTTCGTGTAATCCTTACATAAAATACAGGTTCGTATTAGGTCTAAAACAGAAGATTGTACCATTCACAATCCTTTGACTGCCATGTAAAATAAAACGATACATTGAGGCATCCGTAGAAATTCAATGTCCTCGATTTGCCATACACACACTCAGTTTTGACAGTTTTAGGACCTAATGTTAATTTACAACGTTAGCATGTATACCAAAGTTGTCTAATTCCTACCGTGAAAATATACGACAAAATGATATCTCGATTTTTCGTGTTTTACAATAATCCCGCTGTAATTATTATTTTACACACCTTGGTAATACAACATTTGATTACACTGATACCTTCAATGGAATCATAATGAGGGAATTGGTTCAAAATTAATTGGTGAAATTTAATGCTTTTTATTCATTATATCTACGGTGCAGTATAATGCCATAATGAAACGAAGCATGTAGCACCACAAACCTTTTTTTGTTGTTTCGGGGATAATCGCCCATGAGTTTAATCAGTATCGTTATGATCATGACGTAAATTTAAAATAGAAAGGTGCTTGCTGTAATTTTGGGTAAAATTAAATATTGAAACTGCTACCAGAAGACTGAAAAATGAAAACAAAAAGTTCATTTTACCAAATAGATGTGTTTTATATATTTCTTTGCTCCGATATTGAACGGGGTGCTAATCCCCCTTCCCATTCCCCAAACTAAAAAGTTGGATCTACAAAATTGGACAGTTCCAGACGAGAGCTCTTGGAAAAGTAACTGTTCATAAAAATCTGGAAGACAGTTGAAGTCTCGAATATCTCCCCACTTCCTGGGCCCCAATATCGTCAAGTCGGGCCTTTATCGGAGACACCGTCCAAGACATACCCTCATAAATATGTATCTTGATGTGAAATCCTAAAAAAAAAATTAAAATATTGTGCGACTGTTCCCGCTACTTATCATCTTCCTTCAGTTTCTCTCTTAAAACGGATATTTTAATCTTTAATCAGGAGAGATTTTTGTTCATACTTGGCTGCCTACAAGAGTAATTGGCGACCAAAGTCGAAAAATGATCACGTGTTAACACTGGAGAGAAAACCATGAGTAGTACTCGGGGACGACTGATTTACACCCTGACATAAAATATCTTGCCCTCAAGGTGTTGCATCCACCTGGGCCAGCTTGAAAAGATACGTGTTAATTAGAGTTTGTAGAAAGAAATACTGAATCATTGTGACCTTAAGACAAGAGTTTCATAGAAAATGTTTATTCCAGTAAGTGAGATAAAACTATGATCTGGGTTATTTTTGTTTGGGTGTTGGGATAAGGGCGACGACGATTCGAATGGCTTTCCATGATCATTCTTTTCAAATATAACGCCAGGCGTTCGATTAATCTGTGCCATTACCCATCCAACTATTAGTTGCGCAACACCAATTATTACTTCATGATAAGAAAAATGTGTGTTTATGTTCTCAATATTCTTCTGAATGGGTAGACCACAAATATTTCAGCATTTCATTTATGTTAGGTCAATGGTACAATTGTGAAATCAAATTTATCCAGAGTGATGTAGTTTTAAAATCACGAGATAATATGCATTTCAGAAAAAAGTCCTTTGTCAGGCCTCCACTTTCCTTCCATCGTAATGTCTTCTTATCATAATCGCCCTCGGTAATCCCCCAAAAGATCTGAAAATATGATAGGTTCGTTATTTTGCAAAGTTCGTGTAATCCTTACATAAAATACAGGTTCGTATTAGGTCTAAAACAGAAGATTGTACCATTCACAATCCTTTGACTGCCATGTAAAATAAAACGATACATTGAGGCATCCGTAGAAATTCAATGTCCTCGATTTGCCATACACACACTCAGTTTTGACAGTTTTTGGACCTAATGTTAATTTACAACGTAAGCATGTAAATCAAAGTTGTCTAATTCCTACCGTGAAAATGTACGACAAAATGATATCTCGATTTTTCGTGTTTTACAATAATCCCGCTGTAATTATTATTTTACACACCTTGGTAATACAACATTTGATTACACTGATACCTTCAATGGAATCATAATGAGGGAATTCGTTCAAAATTAATTGGTGAAATTTAATGCTTTTTATTCATTATATCTACGGTGCAGTATAATGCCATAATGAAACGAAGCATGTAGCAGCACAAACCTTTTTTCGTTGTTTCGGGGATAATCGCCCATGAGTTTAATCAGTATCGTTATGATCATGACGTAAATTTAAAATAGAAAGGTGCTTGCTGTAATTTTGGGTAAAATTAAATATTGAAACTGCTACCAGAAGACTGAAAAATGAAAACAAAAAGTTCATTTTACCAAATAGATGTGTTGTATATATTTCTTTGCTCCGATAATGAACGGGGTGCAAATCCCCCTTCCCATTCCCCAAACTAAAAAGTTGGATCTACAAAATTGGACAGTTCCAGACGAGAGCTCTTGGAAAAGTAACTGTTCATAAAAATCTGGAAGACAGTTGAAATCTCGAATATCTCCCCACTTCCTGGGCCCCAATATCGTCAAGTCGGGCCCTTAACGGAGACACCGTCCAAGACATACCCTCATAAATATGTATCTTGATGTGAAATCCTAAAAAAAAATTAAATAATTGTGCGACTGTTCCCGCTACTTATCATCTTCCTTCAGTTTCTCTCTTAAAACGGATATTTTAATCTTTAATCAGGAGAGATTTTTGTTCATACTTGGCTGCCTACAAGAGTAATTGGCGACCAAAGTCGAAAAATGATCACGTGTTAACACTGGAGAGAAAACCATGAGAAGTACTCGGGGACGACTGATTTACACCCTGACATAAAATATCTTGCCCTCAAGGTGTTGCATCCACCTGGGCCAGCTTGAAAAGATACGTGTTAATTAGAGTTTGTAGAAAGAAATACTGAATCATAGTGACCTTAAGACAAGAGTTTCATAGAAAATGTTTATTCCAGTAAGTGAGATAAAACTATGATCTGGGTTATTTTTGTTTGGGTGTTGGGATAAGGGCGACGACGATTCGAATGGCTTTCCATGATCATTCTTTTCAAATATAACGCCAGGCGTTCGATTAATCTGTGCCATTACCCATCCAACTATTAGTTGCGCAACACCAATTATTACTTCATGATAAGAAAAATGTGTGTTTATGTTCTCAATATTCTTCTGAAAGGGTAGACCACAAATATTTCAGCATTTCATTTATGTTAGGTCAATGGTACAATTGTGAAATCAAATTTATCCAGAGTGATGTAGTTTTAAAATCACGAGATAATATGCATTTCAGAAAAAAGTCCTTTGTCAGGCCTCCACTTTCCTTCCATCGTAATGTCTTCTTATCATAATCGCCCTCGGTAATCCCCCAAAAGATCTGAAAATATGATAGGTTCGTTATTTTGCAAAGTTCGTGTAATCCTTACATAAAATACAGGTTCGTATTAGGTCTAAAACAGAAGATTGTACCATTCACAATCCTTTGACTGCCATGTAAAATAAAACGATACATTGAGGCATCCGTAGAAATTCAATGTCCTCGATTTGCCATACACACACTCAGTTTTGACAGTTTTAGGACCTAATGTTAATTTACAACGTTAGCATGTATACCAAAGTTGTCTAATTCCTACCGTGAAAATATACGACAAAATGATATCTCGATTTTTCGTGTTTTACAATAATCCCGCTGTAATTATTATTTTACACACCTTGGTAATACAACATTTGATTACACTGATACCTTCAATGGAATCATAATGAGGGAATTCGTTCAAAATTAATTGGTGAAATTTAATGCTTTTTATTCATTATATCTACGGTGCAGGATAATGCCATAATGAAACGAAGCATGTAGCACCACAAACCTTTTTAGTGTTGTTTCGGGGATAATCGCCCATGAGTTTAATCAGTATCGTTATGATCATGACGTAAATTTAAAATAGAAAGGTGCTTGCTGTAATTTTGGGTAAAATTAAATATTGAAACTGCTACCAGAAGACTGAAAAATGAAAACAAAAAGTTCATTTTACCAAATAGATGTGTTTTATATATTTCTTTGCTCCGATATTGAACGGGGTGCTAATCCCCCTTCCCATTCCCCAAACTAAAAAGTTGGATCTACAAAATTGGACAGTTCCAGACGAGAGCTCTTGGAAAAGTAACTTTTTATAAAAATCTGGAAGACCGTTGAAGTCTCGAATATCTCCCCACTTCCTGGGCCCCAATATCGTCAAGTCGGGCCTTTATCGGAGACACCGTCCAAGACATACCCTCATAAATATGTATCTTGATGTGAAATCCTAAAAAAAAAATTAAAATATTGTGCGACTGTTCCCGCTACTTATCATCTTCCTTCAGTTTCTCTCTTAAAACGGATATTTTAATCTTTAATCAGGAGAGATTTTTGTTCATACTTGGCTGCCTACAAGAGTAATTGGCGACCAAAGTCGAAAAATGATCACGTGTTAACACTGGAGAGAAAACCATGAGTAGTACTCGGGGACGACTGATTTACACCCTGACATAAAATATCTTGCCCTCAAGGTGTTGCATCCACCTGGGCCAGCTTGAAAAGATACGTGTTAATTAGAGTTTGTAGAAAGAAATACTGAATCATTGTGACCTTAAGACAAGAGTTTCATAGAAAATGTTTATTCCAGTAAGTGAGATAAAACTATGATCTGGGTTATTTTTGTTTGGGTGTTGGGATAAGGGCGACGACGATTCGAATGGCTTTCCATGATCATTCTTTTCAAATATAACGCCAGGCGTTCGATTAATCTGTGCCATTACCCATCCAACTATTAGTTGCGCAACACCAATTATTACTTCATGATAAGAAAAATGTGTGTTTATGTTCTCAATATTCTTCTGAATGGGTAGACCACAAATATTTCAGCATTTCATTTATGTTAGGTCAATGGTACAATTGTGAAATCAAATTTATCCAGAGTGATGTAGTTTTAAAATCACGAGATAATATGCATTTCAGAAAAAGTCCTTTGTCAGGCCTCCACTTTCCTTCCATCGTAATGTCTTCTTATCATAATCGCCCTCGGTAATCCCCCAAAAGATCTGAAAATATGATAGGTTCGTTATTTTGCAAAGTTCGTGTAATCCTTACATAAAATACAGGTTCGTATTAGGTCTAAAACAGAAGATTGTACCATTCACAATCCTTTGACTGCCATGTAAAATAAAACGATACATTGAGGCATCCGTAGAAATTCAATGTCCTCGATTTGCCATACACACACTCAGTTTTGACAGTTTTAGGACCTAATGTTAATTTACAACGTTAGCATGTATACCAAAGTTGTCTAATTCCTACCGTGAAAATATACGACAAAATGATATCTCGATTTTTCGTGTTTTACAATAATCCCGCTGTAATTATTATTTTACACACCTTGGTAATACAACATTTGATTACACTGATACCTTCAATGGAATCATAATGAGGGAATTCGTTCAAAATTAATTGGTGAAATTTAATGCTTTTTATTCATTATATCTACGGTGCAGGATAATGCCATAATGAAACGAAGCATGTAGCAGCACAAACCTTTTTTTTGTTGTTTCGGGGATAATCGCCCATGAGTTTAATCAGTATCGTTATGATCATGACGTAAATTTAAAATAGAAAGGTGCTTGCTGTAATTTTGGGACAAATTAAATATTGAAACCGCTACCAGAAGACTGAAAAATGAAAACAAAAAGTTCATTTTACCAAATAGATGTGTTGTATATATTTCTTTGCTCCGATATTGAACGGGGTGCAAATCCCCCTTCCCATTCCCCAAACTAAAAAGTTGGATCTACAAAATTGGAGCGTTCCAGACGAGAGCTCTTGGAAAAGTAACTGTTCATAAAAATCTGGAAGACAGTTGAAGTCTCGAATATCTCCCCACTTCCTGGGCCCCAATATCGTCAAGTCGGGCCTTTAACGGAGACACCGTCCAAGACATACCCTCATAGATATGTATCTTGATGTGAAATCCTAAAAAAAAATTAAATAATTGTGCGACTGTTCCCGCTACTTATCATCTTCCTTCAGTTTCTCTCTTAAAACGGATATTTTAATCTTTAATCAGGAGAGATTTTTGTTCATACTTGGCTGCCTACAAGAGTAATTGGCGACCAAAGTCGAAAAATGATCGCGTGTTAACACTGGAGAGAAAACCATGAGTAGTACTCGGGGACGACTGATTTACACCCTGACATAAAATATCTTGCCCTCAAGGTGTTGCATCCACCTGGGCCAGCTTGAAAAGATACGTGTTAATTAGAGTTTGTAGAAAGAAATACTGAATCATTGTGACCTTAAGACAAGAGTTTCATAGAAAATGTTTATTCCAGTAAGTGAGATAAAACTATGATCTGGGTTATTTTTGTTTGGGTGTTGGGATAAGGGCGACGACGATTCGAATGGCTTTCCATGATCATTCTTTTCAAATATAACGCCAGGCGTTCGATTAATCTGTGCCATTACCCATCCAACTATTAGTTGCGCAACACCAATTATTACTTCATGATAAGAAAAATGTGTGTTTATGTTCTCAATATTCTTCTGAATGGGTAGACCACAAATATTTCAGCATTTCATTTATGTTAGGTCAATGGTACAATTGTGAAATCAAATTTATCCAGAGTGATGTAGTTTTAAAATCACGAGATAATATGCATTTCAGAAAAAAGTCCTTTGTCAGGCCTCCACTTTCCTTCCATCGTAATGTCTTCTTATCATAATCGCCCTCGGTAATCCCCCAAAAGATTTGAAAATATGATAGGTTCGTTATTTTGCAAAGTTCGTGTAATCCTTACATGAAATACAGGTTCGTATTAGGTCTAAAACAGAAGATTGTACCATTCACAATCCTTTGACTGCCATGTAAAATAAAACGATACATTGAGGCATCCGTAGAAATTCAATGTCCTCGATTTGCCATACACACACTCAGTTTTGACAGTTTTAGGACCTAATGTTAATTTACAACGTTAGCATGTATACCAAAGTTGTCTAATTCCTACCGTGAAAATATACGACAAAATGATATCTCGATTTTTCGTGTTTTACAATAATCCCGCTGTAATTATTATTTTACACACCTTGGTAATACAACATTTGATTACACTGATACCTTCAACGGAATCATAATGAGGGAATTCGTTCAAAATTAATTGGTGAAATTTAATGCTTTTTATTCATTATATCTACGGTGCAGGATAATGCCATAATGAAACGAAGCATGTAGCACCACAAACCTTTTTAGTGTTGTTTCGGGGATAATCGCCCATGAGTTTAATCAGTATCGTTATGATCATGACGTAAATTTAAAATAGAAAGGTGCTTGCTGTAATTTTGGGTAAAATTAAATATTGAAACTGCTACCAGAAGACTGAAAAATGAAAACTAAAAGTTCATTTTACCAAATAGATGTGTTGTATATATTTCTTTGCTCCGATATTGAACGGGGTGCAAATCCCCCTTCCCATTCCCCAAACTAAAAAGTTGGATCTACAAAATTGGAGCGTTCCAGACGAGAGCTCTTGGAAAAGTTACTTTTCATAAAAATCTGGAAGACCGTTGAAGTCTCGAATATCTCCCCACTTCCTGGGCCCCAATATCGTCAAGTCGGGCCTTTAACGGAGACAACGTCCAAGACATACCCTCATAAATATGTATCTTGATGTGAAATCCTAAAAAAAAAATTAAAATATTGTGCGACTGTTCCCGCTACTTATCATCTTCCTTCAGTTTCTCTCTTAAAACGGATATTTTAATCTTTAATCAGGAGAGATTTTTGTTCATACTTGGCTGCCTACAAGAGTAATTGGCGACCAAAGTCGAAAAATGATCACGTGTTAACACTGGAGAGAAAACCATGAGTAGTACTCGGGGACGACTGATTTACACCCTGACATAAAATATCTTGCCCTCAAGGTGTTGCATCCACCTGGGCCAGCTTGAAAAGATACGTGTTAATTAGAGTTTGTAGAAAGAAATACTGAATCATTGTGACCTTAAGACAAGAGTTTCATAGAAAATGTTTATTCCAGTAAGTGAGATAAAACTATGATCTGGGTTATTTTTGTTTGGGTGTTGGGATAAGGGCGACGACGATTCGAATGGCTTTCCATGATCATTCTTTTCAAATATAACGCCAGGCGTTCGATTAATCTGTGCCATTACCCATCCAACTATTAGTTGCGCAACACCAATTATTACTTCATGATAAGAAAAATGTGTGTTTATGTTCTCAATATTCTTCTAAATGGGTAGACCACAAATATTTCAGCATTTCATTTATGTTAGGTCAATGGTACAATTGTGAAATCAAATTTATCCAGAGTGATGTAGTTTTAAAATCACGAGATAATATGCATTTCAGAAAAAAGTCCTTTGTCAGGCCTCCACTTTCCTTCCATCGTAATGTCTTCTTATCATAATCGCCCTCGGTAATCCCCCAAAAGATCTGAAAATATGATAGGTTCGTTATTTTGCAAAGTTCGTGTAATCCTTACATAAAATACAGGTTCGTATTAGGTCTAAAACAGAAGATTGTACCATTCACAATCCTTTGACTGCCATGTAAAATAAAACGATACATTGAGGCATCCGTAGAAATTCAATGTCCTCGATTTGCCATACACACACTCAGTTTTGACAGTTTTAGGACCTAATGTTAATTTACAACGTTAGCATGTATACCAAAGTTGTCTAATTCCTACCGTGAAAATATACGACAAAATGATATCTCGATTTTTCGTGTTTTACAATAATCCCGCTGTAATTATTATTTTACACACCTTGGTAATACAACATTTGATTACACTGATACCTTCAATGGAATCATAATGAGGGAATTGGTTCAAAATTAATTGGTGAAATTTAATGCTTTTTATTCATTATATCTACGGTGCAGTATAATGCCATAATGAAACGAAGCATGTAGCACCACAAACCTTTTTTTGTTGTTTCGGGGATAATCGCCCATGAGTTTAATCAGTATCGTTATGATCATGACGTAAATTTAAAATAGAAAGGTGCTTGCTGTAATTTTGGGACAAATTAAATATTGAAACCGCTACCAGAAGACTGAAAAATGAAAACAAAAAGTTCATTTTACCAAATAGATGTGTTGTATATATTTCTTTGCTCCGATATTGAACGGGGTGCAAATCCCCCTTCCCATTCCCCAAACTAAAAAGTTGGATCTACAAAATTGGAGCGTTCCAGACGAGAGCTCTTGGAAAAGTAACTGTTCATAAAAATCTGGAAGACAGTTGAAGTCTCGAATATCTCCCCACTTCCTGGGCCCCAATATCGTCAAGTCGGGCCTTTAACGGAGACACCGTCCAAGACATACCCTCATAGATATGTATCTTGATGTGAAATCCTAAAAAAAAAAAATAAAATATTATGCGACTGTTCCGGCTACTTATCATCTTCCTTCAGTTTCTCTCTTAAAACGGATATTTTAATCTTTAATCAGGAGAGATTTTTGTTCATACTTGGTTGCCTACAAGAGTAATTGGCGACCAAAGTCGAAAAATGATCGCGTGTTAACACTGGAGAGAAAACCATGAGTAGTACTCGGGGACGACTGATTTACACCCTGACATAAAATATCTTGCCCTCAAGGTGTTGCATCCACCTGGGCCAGCTTGAAAAGATACGTGTTAATTAGAGTTTGTAGAAAGAAATACTGAATCATTGTGACCTTAAGACAAGAGTTTCATAGAAAATGTTTATTCCAGTAAGTGAGATAAAACTATGATCTGGGTTATTTTTGTTTGGGTGTTGGGATAAGGGCGACGACGATTCGAATGGCTTTCCATGATCATTCTTTTCAAATATAACGCCAGGCGTTCGATTAATCTGTGCCATTACCCATCCAACTATTAGTTGCGCAACACCAATTATTACTTCATGATAAGAAAAATGTGTGTTTATGTTCTCAATATTCTTCTAAATGGGTAGACCACAAATATTTCAGCATTTCATTTATGTTAGGTCAATGGTACAATTGTGAAATCAAATTTATCCAGAGTGATGTAGTTTTAAAATCACGAGATAATATGCATTTCAGAAAAAAGTCCTTTGTCAGGCCTCCACTTTCCTTCCATCGTAATGTCTTCTTATCATAATCGCCCTCGGTAATCCCCCAAAAGATCTGAAAATATGATAGGTTCGTTATTTTGCAAAGTTCGTGTAATCCTTACATAAAATACAGGTTCGTATTAGGTCTAAAACAGAAGATTGTACCATTCACAATCCTTTGACTGCCATGTAAAATAAAACGATACATTGAGGCATCCGTAGAAATTCAATGTCCTCGATTTGCCATACACACACTCAGTTTTGACAGTTTTAGGACCTAATGTTAATTTACAACGTTAGCATGTATACCAAAGTTGTCTAATTCCTACCGTGAAAATATACGACAAAATGATATCTCGATTTTTCGTGTTTTACAATAATCCCGCTGTAATTATTATTTTACACACCTTGGTAATACAACATTTGATTACACTGATACCTTCAACGGAATCATAATGAGGGAATTCGTTCAAAATTAATTGGTGAAATTTAATGCTTTTTATTCATTATATCTACGGTGCAGGATAATGCCATAATGCAACGAAGCATGTAGCACCACAAACCTTTTTTTTGTTGTTTCGGGGATAATCGCCCATGAGTTTAATCAGTATCGTTATGACCATGACGTAAATTTAAAATAGAAAGGTGCTTGCTGTAGTTTTGGGTCAAATTAAATATTGAAACTGCTACCAGAAGACTGAAAAATGAAAACAAAAAGTTCATTTTACCAAATAGATGTGTTGTATATATTTCTTTGCTCCGATATTGACCGGGGTGCTAATCCCCCTTCCCATTCCCCAAACTAAAAAGTTGGATCTACAAAATTGGAGCGTTCCAGACGAGAGCTCTTGGAAAAGTAACTGTTCATAAAAATCTGGAAGACAGTTGAAATCTCGAATATCTCCCCACTTCCTGGGCCCCAATATCGTCAAGTCGGGCCTTTAACGGAGACACCGTCCAAGACATACCCTCATAAATATGTATCTTGATGTGAAATCCTAAAAAAATTAAAATATTGTGCGACTGTTCCGGCTACTTATCATCTTCCTTAAGTTTCTCTCTTAAAACGGATATTTTAATCTTTAATCAGGAGAGATTTTTGTTCATACTTGGCTGCCTACAAGAGTAATTGGCGACCAAAGTCGAAAAATGATCACGTGTTAACACTGGAGAGAAAACCATGAGTAGTACTCGGGGACGACTGATTTACACCCTGACATAAAATATCTTGCCCTCAAGGTGTTGCATCCACCTGGGCCAGCTTGAAAAGATACGTGTTAATTAGAGTTTGTAGAAAGAAATACTGAATCATTGTGACCTTAAGACAAGAGTTTCATAGAAAATGTTTATTCCAGTAAGTGAGATAAAACTATGATCTGGGTTATTTTTGTTTGGGTGTTGGGATAAGGGCGACGACGATTCGAATGGCTTTCCAGGATCATTCTTTTCAAATATAACGCCAGGCGTTCGATTAATCTGTGCCATTACCCATCCAACTATTAGTTGCGCAACACCAATTATTACTTCATGATAAGAAAAATGTGTGTTTATGTTCTCAATATTCTTCTAAATGGGTAGACCACAAATATTTCAGCATTTCATTTATGTTAGGTCAATGGTACAATTGTGAAATCAAATTTATCCAGAGTGATGTAGTTTTAAAATCACGAGATAATATGCATTTCAGAAAAAAGTCCTTTGTCAGGCCTCCACTTTCCTTCCATCGTAATGTCTTCTTATCATAATCGCCCTCGGTAATCCCCCAAAAGATTTGAAAATATGATAGGTTCGTTATTTTGCAAAGTTCGTGTAATCCTTACATGAAATACAGGTTCGTATTAGGTCTAAAACAGAAGATTGTACCATTCACAATCCTTTGACTGCCATGTAAAATAAAACGATACATTGAGGCATCCGTAGAAATTCAATGTCCTCGATTTGCCATACACACACTCAGTTTTGACAGTTTTAGGACCTAATGTTAATTTACAACGTTAGCATGTATACCAAAGTTGTCTAATTCCTACCGTGAAAATATACGACAAAATGATATCTCGATTTTTCGTGTTTTACAATAATCCCGCTGTAATTATTATTTTACACACCTTGGTAATACAACATTTGATTACACTGATACCTTCAACGGAATCATAATGAGGGAATTCGTTCAAAATTAATTGGTGAAATTTAATGCTTTTTATTCATTATATCTACGGTGCAGGATAATGCCATAATGAAACGAAGCATGTAGCACCACAAACCTTTTTATTGTTGTTTCGGGGATAATCGCCCATGAGTTTAATCAGTATCGTTATGATCATGACGTAAATTTAAAATAGAAAGGTGCTTGCTGTAATTTGGGACAAATTAAATATTGAAACTGCTACCAGAAGACTGAAAAATGAAAACTAAAAGTTCATTTTACCAAATAGATGTGTTGTATATATTTCTTTGCTCCGATATTGAACGGGGTGCAAATCCCCCTTCCCATTCCCCAAACTAAAAAGTTGGATCTACAAAATTGGAGCGTTCCAGACGAGAGCTCTTGGAAAAGTAACTGTTCATAAAAATCTGGAAGACAGTTGAAGTCTCGAATATCTCCCCACTTCCTGGGCCCCAATATCGTCAAGTCGGGCCTTTAACGGAGACACCGTCCAAGACATACCCTCATAGATATGTATCTTGATGTGAAATCCTAAAAAAAAAAAATAAAATATTATGCGACTGTTCCGGCTACTTATCATCTTCCTTCAGTTTCTCTCTTAAAACGGATATTTTAATCTTTAATCAGGAGAGATTTTTGTTCATACTTGGTTGCCTACAAGTGTAATTGGCGACCAAAGTCGAAAAATGATCGCGTGTTAACACTGGAGAGAAAACCATGAGTAGTACTCGGGGACGACTGATTTACACCCTGACATAAAATATCTTGCCCTCAAGGTGTTGCATCCACCTGGGCCAGCTTGAAAAGATACGTGTTAATTAGAGTTTGTAGAAAGAAATACTGAATCATTGTGACCTTAAGACAAGAGTTTCATAGAAAATGTTTATTCCAGTAAGTGAGATAAAACTATGATCTGGGTTATTTTTGTTTGGGTGTTGGGATAAGGGCGACGACGATTCGAATGGCTTTCCAGGATCATTCTTTTCAAATATAACGCCAGGCGTTCGATTAATCTGTGCCATTACCCATCCAACTATTAGTTGCGCAACACCAATTATTACTTCATGATAAGAAAAATGTGTGTTTATGTTCTCAATATTCTTCTAAATGGGTAGACCACAAATATTTCAGCATTTCATTTATGTTAGGTCAATGGTACAATTGTGAAATCAAATTTATCCAGAGTGATGTAGTTTTAAAATCACGAGATAATATGCATTTCAGAAAAAAGTCCTTTGTCAGGCCTCCACTTTCCTTCCATCGTAATGTCTTCTTATCATAATCGCCCTCGGTAATCCCCCAAAAGATCTGAAAATATGATAGGTTCGTTATTTTGCAAAGTTCGTGTAATCCTTACATAAAATACAGGTTCGTATTAGGTCTAAAACAGAAGATTGTACCATTCACAATCCTTTGACTGCCATGTAAAATAAAACGATACATTGAGGCATCCTTAGAAATTCAATGTCCTCGATTTGCCATACACACACTCAGTTTTGACAGTTTTAGGACCTAATGTTAATTTACAACGTTAGCATGTATACCAAAGTTGTCTAATTCCTACCGTGAAAATATACGACAAAATGATATCTCGATTTTTCGTGTTTTACAATAATCCCGCTGTAATTATTATTTTACACACCTTGGTAATACAACATTTGATTACACTGATACCTTCAATGGACTCATAATGAGGGAATTCGTTCAAAATTAATTGGTGAAATTTAATGCTTTTTATTCATTATATCTACGGTGCAGGATAATGCCATAATGAAACGAAGCATGTAGCAGCACAAACCTTTTTTTTGTTGTTTCGGGGATAATCGCCCATGAGTTTAATCAGTATCGTTATGATCATGACGTAAATTTAAAATAGAAAGGTGCTTGCTGTAATTTTGGGACAAATTAAATATTGAAACCGCTACCAGAAGACTGAAAAATGAAAACAAAAAGTTCATTTTACCAAATAGATGTGTTGTATATATTTCTTTGCTCCGATATTGAACGTGGTGCTAATCCCCCTTCCCATTCCCCAAACTAAAAAGTTGGATCTACAAAATTGGAGCGTTCCAGACGAGAGCTCTTGGAAAAGTAACTGTTCATAAAAATCTGGAAGACAGTTGAAGTCTCGAATATCTCCCCACTTCCTGGGCCCCAATATCGTCAAGTCGGCCCTTATCGGAGACAACGTCCTAGATATACCCTCATAAATATGTATCTTGATGTGAAATCCTAAAAAAAAATTAAAATATTGTGCGACTGTTCCCGCTACTGATCATCTTCCTTCAGTTTCTCTCTTAAAATGGATATTTTAATCTATAATCAGGAGAGATTTTTGTTCATACTTGGCTGCCTACAAGAGTAATTGGCGACCAAAGTCGAAAAATGATCACGTGTTAACACTGGAGAGAAAACCATGAGTAGTACTCGGGGACGACTGATTTACACCCTGACATAAAATATCTTGCCCTCAAGGTGATGCATCCACCTGGGCCAGCTTGAAAAGATACGTGTTAATAAGAGTTTGTAGAAAGAAATACTGAATCATTGTGACCTTAAGACAAGAGTTTCATAGAAAATGTTTATTCCAGTAAGTGAGATAAAACTATGATCTGGGTTATTTTTGTTTGGGTGTTGGGATAAGGGCGACGACGATTCGAATGGCTTTCCAGGATCATTCTTTTCAAATATAACGCCAGATGTTCGATTAACCTGTGTCATTACCCATCCAACTATTAGTTGCGCAACACCAATTATTACTTCATGATAAGAAAAATGTGTGTTTATGTTCTCAATATTCTTCTAAATGGGTAGACCACAAATATTTCAGCATTTCATTTATGTTAGGTCATTGGTACAATTGTGAAATCAAATTTTATCCAGAGTGATGTAGTTTTAAAATCACGAGATAATATGCATTTCAGAAAAAGTCCTTTGTCAGGCCTCCACTTTCCTTCCATCGTAATATCTTCTTATCATAATCGCCCTCGGTAATCCCCCAAAAGATCTGAAAATATGATAGGTTCGTTATTTTGCAAAGTTCGTGTAATCCTTTCATAAAATACAGGTTCGTATTAGGTCTAAAACAGAAGATTGTACCATTCACAATCCTTTGACTGCCATGTAAAATAAAACGATACATTGAGGCATCCGTAGAAATTCAATGTCCTCGATTTACCATACACACACTCAGTTTTGACAGTTTTTGGACCTAATGTTAATTTACAACGTTAGCATGTACACCAAAGTTGTCTAATTCCTACCGTGAAAATGTACGACAAAATGATATCTCGATTTTTCGTGTTTTACAATAATCCCGCTGTAATTATTATTTTACACACCTTGGTAATACAACATTTGATTACACTGATACCTTCAATGGAATCATAATGAGGGAATTCGTTCAAAATTAGTTGGTGAAATTTAATGCTTTTTATTCATTATATCTACGGTGCAGGATAATGCCATAATGAAACGAAGCATGTAGCACCACAAACCTTTTTATTGTTGTTTCGGGGATAATCGCCCATGAGTTTAATCAGTATCGTTATGATCATGACGTAAATTTAAAATAGAAAGGTGCTTGCTGTAATTTGGGACAAATTAAATATTGAAACTGCTACCAGAAGACTGAAAAATGAAAACTAAAAGTTCATTTTACCAAATAGATGTGTTGTATATATTTCTTTGCTCCGATATTGAACGGGGTGCAAATCCCCCTTCCCATTCCCCAAACTAAAAAGTTGGATCTACAAAATTGGAGCGTTCCAGACGAGAGCTCTTGGAAAAGTTACTTTTCATAAAAATCTGGAAGACCGTTGAAGTCTCGAATATCTCCCCACTTCCTGGGCCCCAATATCGTCAAGTCGGGCCTTTAACGGAGACACCGTCCAAGACATACCCTCATAGATATGTATCTTGATGTGAAATCCTAAAAAAAAGAAATAAAATATTATGCGACTGTTCCGGCTACTTATCATCTTCCTTCAGTTTCTCTCTTAAAACGGATATTTTAATCTTTAATCAGGAGAGATTTTTGTTCATACTTGGTTGCCTACAAGTGTAATTGGCGACCAAAGTCGAAAAATGATCGCGTGTTAACACTGGAGAGAAAACCATGAGTAGTACTCGGGGACGACTGATTTACACCCTGACATAAAATATCTTGCCCTCAAGGTGTTGCATCCACCTGGGCCAGCTTGAAAAGATACGTGTTAATTAGAGTTTGTAGAAAGAAATACTGAATCATTGTGACCTTAAGACAAGAGTTTCATAGAAAATGTTTATTCCAGTAAGTGAGATAAAACTATGATCTGGGTTATTTTTGTTTGGGTGTTGGGATAAGGGCGACGACGATTCGAATGGCTTTCCAGGATCATTCTTTTCAAATATAACGCCAGGCGTTCGATTAATCTGTGCCATTACCCATCCAACTATGAGTTGCGCAACACCAATTATTACTTCATGATAAGAAAAATGTGTGTTTATGTTCTCAATATTCTTCTAAATGGGTAGACCACAAATATTTCAGCATTTCATTTATGTTAGGTCAATGGTACAATTGTGAAATCAAATTTATCCAGAGTGATGTAGTTTAAAAATCACGAGATAATATGCATTTCAGAAAAAAGTCCTTTGTCAGGCCTCCACTTTCCTTCCATCGTAATGTCTTCTTATCATAATCGCCCTCGGTAATCCCCCAAAAGATCTGAAAATATGATAGGTTCGTTATTTTGCAAAGTTCGTGTAATCCTTACATAAAATACAGGTTCGTATTAGGTCTAAAACAGAAGATTGTACCATTCACAATCCTTTGACTGCCATGTAAAATAAAACGATACATTGAGGCATCCTTAGAAATTCAATGTCCTCGATTTGCCATACACACACTCAGTTTTGACAGTTTTAGGACCTAATGTTAATTTACAACGTTAGCATGTATACCAAAGTTGTCTAATTCCTACCGTGAAAATATACGACAAAATGATATCTCGATTTTTCGTGTTTTACAATAATCCCGCTGTAATTATTATTTTACACACCTTGGTAATACAACATTTGATTACACTGATACCTTCAATGGACTCATAATGAGGGAATTCGTTCAAAATTAATTGGTGAAATTTAATGCTTTTTATTCATTATATCTACGGTGCAGGATAATGCCATAATGAAACGAAGCATAAAGCACCACAAATCTTTTTTCGTTGTTTCGGGGATAATCGCCCATGAGTTTAATCAGTATCGTTATGATCATGACGTAAATTTAAAATAGAAAGGTGCTTGCTGGGACAAATTAAATATTGAAACCGCTACCAGAAGACTGAAAAATGAAAACAAAAAGTTCATTTTACCAAATAGATGTGTTGTATATATTTCTTTGCTCCGATATTGAACGTGGTGCTAATCCCCCTTCCCATTCCCCAAACTAAAAAGTTGGATCTACAAAATTGGAGCGTTCCAGACGAGAGCTCTTGGAAAAGTAACTGTTCATAAAAATCTGGAAGACAGTTGAAGTCTCGAATATCTCCCCACTTCCTGGGCCCCAATATCGTCAAGTCGGCCCTTATCGGAGACAACGTCCTAGATATACCCTCATAAATATGTATCTTGATGTGAAATCCTAAAAAAAAATTAAAATATTGTGCGACTGTTCCCGCTACTGATCATCTTCCTTCAGTTTCTCTCTTAAAATGGATATTTTAATCTATAATCAGGAGAGATTTTTGTTCATACTTGGCTGCCTACAAGAGTAATTGGCGACCAAAGTCGAAAAATGATCACGTGTTAACACTGGAGAGAAAACCATGAGTAGTACTCGGGGACGACTGATTTACACCCTGACATAAAATATCTTGCCCTCAAGGTGATGCATCCACCTGGGCCAGCTTGAAAAGATACGTGTTAATAAGAGTTTGTAGAAAGAAATACTGAATCATTGTGACCTTAAGACAAGAGTTTCATAGAAAATGTTTATTCCAGTAAGTGAGATAAAACTATGATCTGGGTTATTTTTGTTTGGGTGTTGGGATAAGGGCGACGACGATTCGAATGGCTTTCCAGGATCATTCTTTTCAAATATAACGCCAGATGTTCGATTAACCTGTGTCATTACCCATCCAACTATTAGTTGCGCAACACCAATTATTACTTCATGATAAGAAAAATGTGTGTTTATGTTCTCAATATTCTTCTAAATGGGTAGACCACAAATATTTCAGCATTTCATTTATGTTAGGTCATTGGTACAATTGTGAAATCAAATTTTATCCAGAGTGATGTAGTTTTAAAATCACGAGATAATATGCATTTCAGAAAAAAGTCCTTTGTCAGGCCTCCACTTTCCTTCCATCGTAATATCTTCTTATCATAATCGCCCTCGGTAATCCCCCAAAAGATCTGAAAATATGATAGGTTCGTTATTTTGCAAAGTTCGTGTAATCCTTTCATAAAATACAGGTTCGTATTAGGTCTAAAACAGAAGATTGTACCATTCACAATCCTTTGACTGCCATGTAAAATAAAACGATACATTGAGGCATCCGTAGAAATTCAATGTCCTCGATTTACCATACACACACTCAGTTTTGACAGTTTTTGGACCTAATGTTAATTTACAACGTTAGCATGTACACCAAAGTTGTCTAATTCCTACCGTGAAAATGTACGACAAAATGATATCTCGATTTTTCGTGTTTTACAATAATCCCGCTGTAATTATTATTTTACACACCTTGGTAATACAACATTTGATTACACTGATACCTTCAACGGAATCATAATGAGGGAATTCGTTCAAAATTAATTGGTGAAATTTAATGCTTTTTATTCATTATATCTACGGTGCAGGATAATGCCATAATGAAACGAAGCATGTAGCACCACAAACCTTTTTATTGTTGTTTCGGGGATAATCGCCCATGAGTTTAATCAGTATCGTTATGATCATGACGTAAATTTAAAATAGAAAGGTGCTTGCTGTAATTTGGGACAAATTAAATATTGAAACTGCTACCAGAAGACTGAAAAATGAAAACTAAAAGTTCATTTTACCAAATAGATGTGTTGTATATATTTCTTTGCTCCGATATTGAACGGGGTGCAAATCCCCCTTCCCATTCCCCAAACTAAAAAGTTGGATCTACAAAATTGGAGCGTTCCAGACGAGAGCTCTTGGAAAAGTTACTTTTCATAAAAATCTGGAAGACCGTTGAAGTCTCGAATATCTCCCCACTTCCTGGGCCCCAATATCGTCAAGTCGGGCCTTTAACGGAGACACCGTCCAAGACATACCCTCATAGATATGTATCTTGATGTGAAATCCTAAAAAAAAGAAATAAAATATTATGCGACTGTTCCGGCTACTTATCATCTTCCTTCAGTTTCTCTCTTAAAACGGATATTTTAATCTTTAATCAGGAGAGATTTTTGTTCATACTTGGTTGCCTACAAGTGTAATTGGCGACCAAAGTCGAAAAATGATCGCGTGTTAACACTGGAGAGAAAACCATGAGTAGTACTCGGGGACGACTGATTTACACCCTGACATAAAATATCTTGCCCTCAAGGTGTTGCATCCACCTGGGCCAGCTTGAAAAGATACGTGTTAATTAGAGTTTGTAGAAAGAAATACTGAATCATTGTGACCTTAAGACAAGAGTTTCATAGAAAATGTTTATTCCAGTAAGTGAGATAAAACTATGATCTGGGTTATTTTTGTTTGGGTGTTGGGATAAGGGCGACGACGATTCGAATGGCTTTCCAGGATCATTCTTTTTCAAATATAACGCCAGGCGTTCGATTAATCTGTGCCATTACCCATCCAACTATGAGTTGCGCAACACCAATTATTACTTCATGATAAGAAAAATGTGTGTTTATGTTCTCAATATTCTTCTAAATGGGTAGACCACAAATATTTCAGCATTTCATTTATGTTAGGTCAATGGTACAATTGTGAAATCAAATTTATCCAGAGTGATGTAGTTTAAAAATCACGAGATAATATGCATTTCAGAAAAAAGTCCTTTGTCAGGCCTCCACTTTCCTTCCATCGTAATGTCTTCTTATCATAATCGCCCTCGGTAATCCCCCAAAAGATCTGAAAATATGATAGGTTCGTTATTTTGCAAAGTTCGTGTAATCCTTACATAAAATACAGGTTCGTATTAGGTCTAAAACAGAAGATTGTACCATTCACAATCCTTTGACTGCCATGTAAAATAAAACGATACATTGAGGCATCCTTAGAAATTCAATGTCCTCGATTTGCCATACACACACTCAGTTTTGACAGTTTTAGGACCTAATGTTAATTTACAACGTTAGCATGTATACCAAAGTTGTCTAATTCCTACCGTGAAAATATACGACAAAATGATATCTCGATTTTTCGTGTTTTACAATAATCCCGCTGTAATTATTATTTTACACACCTTGGTAATACAACATTTGATTACACTGATACCTTCAATGGACTCATAATGAGGGAATTCGTTCAAAATTAATTGGTGAAATTTAATGCTTTTTATTCATTATATCTACGGTGCAGGATAATGCCATAATGAAACGAAGCATGTAGCACCACAAACCTTTTTTTTTGTTGTTTCGGGGATAATCGCCCATGAGTTTAATCAGTATCGTTATGATCATGACGTAAATTTAAAATAGAAAGGTGCTTGCTGGGACAAATTAAATATTGAAACCGCTACCAGAAGACTGAAAAATGAAAACAAAAAGTTCATTTTACCAAATAGATGTGTTGTATATATTTCTTTGCTCCGATATTGAACGTGGTGCTAATCCCCCTTCCCATTCCCCAAACTAAAAAGTTGGATCTACAAAATTGGAGCGTTCCAGACGAGAGCTCTTGGAAAAGTAACTGTTCATAAAAATCTGGAAGACAGTTGAAGTCTCGAATATCTCCCCACTTCCTGGGCCCCAATATCGTCAAGTCGGCCCTTATCGGAGACAACGTCCTAGATATACCCTCATAAATATGTATCTTGATGTGAAATCCTAAAAAAAAATTAAAATATTGTGCGACTGTTCCCGCTACTGATCATCTTCCTTCAGTTTCTCTCTTAAAATGGATATTTTAATCTATAATCAGGAGAGATTTTTGTTCATACTTGGCTGCCTACAAGAGTAATTGGCGACCAAAGTCGAAAAATGATCACGTGTTAACACTGGAGAGAAAACCATGAGTAGTACTCGGGGACGACTGATTTACACCCTGACATAAAATATCTTGCCCTCAAGGTGATGCATCCACCTGGGCCAGCTTGAAAAGATACGTGTTAATAAGAGTTTGTAGAAAGAAATACTGAATCATTGTGACCTTAAGACAAGAGTTTCATAGAAAATGTTTATTCCAGTAAGTGAGATAAAACTATGATCTGGGTTATTTTTGTTTGGGTGTTGGGATAAGGGCGACGACGATTCGAATGGCTTTCCAGGATCATTCTTTTCAAATATAACGCCAGATGTTCGATTAACCTGTGTCATTACCCATCCAACTATTAGTTGCGCAACACCAATTATTACTTCATGATAAGAAAAATGTGTGTTTATGTTCTCAATATTCTTCTAAATGGGTAGACCACAAATATTTCAGCATTTCATTTATGTTAGGTCAATGGTACAATTGTGAAATCAAATTTTATGCAGAGTGATGTAGTTTTAAAATCACGAGATAATATGCATTTCAGAAAAAAATTCCTTTGTCAGGCCTCCACTTCCCTTCAAACGTAATGTCTTCTTATCGTAATCGCCCTCGGAAATCCCCCAAAAGATCTGAAAATATGATAGGTTCGTTATTTTGCAAAGTTCGTGTAATCCTTACATGAAATTCAGGTTCGTATTAGGTCTAAAACAGAAGATTGTACCATTCACAATCCTTTGACTGCCATGTAAAATAAAACGATACATTGAGGTATCCGTAGAAATTCAATGTCCTCGATTTGCCATACACACACTCAGTTTTGACAGTTTTTGGACCTAATGTTAATTTACAACGTTAGCATGTATACCAAATTTGTCTAATTCCTACCGTGAAAATGTACCACAAAATGATATCTCGATTTTTCGTGTTTTACAATAATCCCGCTGTAATTATTATTTTACACACCTTGGTAATACCACATTTGATTACACACTGATACCTTCAATGGACTCATAATGAGGGAATTCGTTCAAAATTAATTGGTGAAATTTAAAGCTTTTTATTCATTATATCTACGGTGCAGGATAATGCCATAATGCAACGAAGCATATAGCACCACAAATTTCTTTTTGTTTTTTCGGGGATAATCGCCCATGAGTTTAATCAGTATCGATCTGATCATGACGTAAATTTAAAATAGAAAGGTGCTTGCTGTAGTTTTGGGTCAAATTAGATATTGAAACTGCTACCAGAAGACTGAAAAATGAAAACAAAAAGTTCATTTTACCAAATAGATGTGTTGTATATATTTCTTTGCTCCGATATTGAACGGGGTGCTAATCCCCCTTACCATTCCCCAAACTAAAAAGTTGGATCTACAAAATTGGAGAGGTCCAGACGAGAGCTCTTGGAAAAGTAACTTTTCATAAAAAACTGGAAGACAGTTTAAGTCTCGAATATCTCCCCACTTCCTGGGCCCCAATATCGTCAAGTCGGGCCTTTAACGGAGACACCGTCCAAGACATACCCTCATAAATACGTATCTTGATGTGAAATCCTCAAAAATAATTGAAAAATTATGCGACTGTTTCCGCTACTTATCATCTTCCTTCAGTTTCTCTCTTAAAACGGATATTTTAATCTTTAATCAGGAGAGATTTTTGTTCATACTTGGTTGTCTAGAAGAGTAATTGGCGACCAAAGTCGAAAAATGATCACGTGTTAACACTGGAGAGAAAACCATGAGTAGTACTCGGGGACGACTGATTTACACCCTGACATAAAATATCTTGCCCTCAAGGTGTTGCATCCACCTGGGCCAGCTTGAAAAGATACGTGTTAATTAGAGTTTGTAGAAAGAAGTACTGAATCATAGTGACCTTAAAATAAGCCTGTGGAGTGTGTTTACTGCAAAGGTGATGCCACTGTCTCTGCGTGTGTGCACGTACACCTTTAGCCGAGTGGAGGAGATATTTTATATTAACCCTTTACCGTTGTGCTCCGATCGGGGCATATCTGCGCGCCTCGGGAGTGAGCGGAAAAGCGGACGTAGCCCACCCCGTGTCGGCTTCCGTAGGCCGTTGACCCCGTGACCTTAAACTATTGTCTCTCTCGTTGTTGTGGCCGAAATTTCGGGTAGCTACTCGCAGTTTCGAGCTCCGCGTGAAACAGTAAAGATGGGTGACAGCCGAGCTCTCCGCATGGGTCCAAAAAGGCCCAAACAACGGTTAAGGGTTAAGACAAGAGTTTCATAGAAAATGTTTATTCCAGTAAGTGAGATAAAACTATGATCTGGGTTATTTCTGTTTGGGTGTTGGGATAAGGGCGACGACGATTCGAATGGCTTTCCAGGATCATTCTTTTCAAATATAACGCCAGATGTTCGATTATTCTGTGTCATTACCCATCCAACTATGAGTTGCGCAACACCAATTATTACTTCATGATAAGAAAAATGTGTGTTTATGTTCTCAATATTCTTCTAAATGGGTAGACCACAAATATTTCAGCATTTCATTTATGTTAGGTCAATGGTACAATTGTGAAATCAAATTTTATGCAGAGTGATGTAGTTTTTAAATCACGAGATAATATGCATTTTCGAAAAAAAAAATTCCTTTGTCAGGCCTCCACTTTCCTTCAAACGTAATGTCTTCTTATCATAATCGCCCTCGGAAATCCCTCAAAAGATCTGAAAATATGATAGGTTCGTTATTTTGCAAAGTTCGTGTAATCCTTACATGAAATACAGGTTCGTATTAGGTCTAAAACAGAAGATTGTACCATTCACAATCCTTTGACTGCCATATAAAATAAAAGGATACATTGAGGCATCCGTAGAAATTCAATGTCCTCGATTTGCCATACACCATAGAGCAGGATATAGGAACTAGAGGGCGGACTCCCCAAAACAGCTGTGATCGTATGGGTACTCAGTACCCATATTCTATCTGGGCAACAGACGGATCGCTTACATAGAGAGTCATACAAATCACATGCACATGAACGTCCAAAAATTTGATTTCTAAAATCATCTACTTCTATCAGAAAAAGAGGAGAATGTAGTTTCTCTCATAAACTGTAAGTTTCTTTTGATGGTTTCGTATTTTATTCTTGTTTAAGTTGAAAAAGACGCATTTTTCTTCACCTAGTGCGAACACGTTCCTGTTACACAGTTAGTATGCAATAGGCCTATATACGTAGTATACAGTATATTACGCCTAACGTTACTGGATAGTTTCTGAATCTAAATAATCCACTCTCCTTCTGTAAACTTTGTGCATGGAGCCTTTTCACGATGCAATGAGATGTTATATAAACAAGAGGTCTTTTTACACTGGTGGGGCTAGGAATTTAGGTCAGATGGGGCAAAAATGGCCTACAGGGCATGTTATTATTTAGCAGGCAAACAAACAAACAAACAAACAAACAGGCTGTAAACAGTAGGGCCTTAGTTAAAAAGAGCTGGCATGCAATTTAATTTGGTCTGCTAGGGTGAGGGTTGCAGTACTTTTAACCATACTTTGCCACTTTCTTTAAAACTTTTAACAGGGGGTAAGGTGTCTAGAACCCTAAGTATGTTTGAGACAAATTTTTGGAGCCAAAGTTGTAACTGACTAAGGTCCGATGCCTCAAATTTTTGTACATGTGTAACGTTAGGCTAGATATGCCTACAGGGGCCGGGCTAATCAAGCTTGATTCTGTTGCACTGGAAAGGTACATTATTTGGGGAAATGGTGAAATATGTTAGTGTTTGATTCCTTGATGCAGTTTAACTTACTTTTACCAACATTCAAAAGAAGGAGAAAAAAAACATTGAATACCTGATGCCAGCCTTAAGTTGTAGGCTACTATGAGCTACGGGTTGCATTTGGTTTTAATACATAAGCTTCACCTCAAACAGAAACTGATGGTTTCATTTTTTCTTGCACTTGCAGGGAGAAACCCAAGGGATGTCAGATTCATAGTGCTGCTGGCCATGAACTGTTTCCTGTACTTTACGCTGGATGTGGTCATGTCTGAAGGCATCAGCCACACAAGCAGATAATGAAGTGAACAAAGACATTTAAAGCTTGATTCTCTCACTCCAAACTATAATTTTTGTAGTTAGTCCACATCCACAGAAATTCCCAATTGGCTCTACTCTTTGACTGAAAGCAAGTTCAAAAAGTGCAGAGTACAGAACTCATACACACTGTACTGAGAATGTTTGATTACACACTGGGATCAAGTATGACTGACTGAGATTGTGTCTGGATGAGGATGAATCTTAGGCAGAGGAGGGATCGAGGGGCTTAATGAAGAAGGTTAAGAGAATTGGAACTGCTTGGTTGTCATCTTTTAAGTCCAGGTTCACTTAACCTACAAAGTGTCAACTGACTTATAATTATCATCATGTACACCTTGAATATTTTGAAAGAAACTGTTAATTCTGGATCACCATACCTTGCAATTACTGGAGTTTAGACAGTTGCAATGAGGGAGACATTCAACAAGCCAAAGCAAAATTATGGGAAGCAATAATGTCAGCTGCTGGTGAAAGACTGCATTCTTTATTATACTTGACAACAGTTTTAAAGACTTCCAAGTGCCCAGAGAAATTAGAGAAGTACTGTAACATGTGACTGTGATTGGACTAAAATGGTTGGTAGAACAGAACTTATTTAACATTGCTTGAAGAAGAAGTAGATCAGACAAATGTATACATGTAGGCCTATTCATGTTTTGCTTTTTACTCAAGTCATGCATGCTTGTAAACTAGTGCGAAGTTGTAACAAATCACGACTCATGTCACTTCCTCTCAAAATGATAGTGAATCGATAGAATTCAGGAGTTATTTCCGCATTGGAATAGTACAGTGATTCGAGTCAATGACTCAAGTAGAGCCACTTTAAAGTTTGAAAACTAGTGACTTGAGTCACTAGATTTAGTGACTCGATTACAACACTGGTTTCTGCAAGCTGTTGCCATTATGACAAGCTGAGAAGTATTTTATACAAGAGGCACATATAGTAGGCTTTAGTTAGGCTGTAGTTTGCATATCATGGTACCACATTGCAGCCTACACCTTGGAATGTACAGTGGGAAATTGTGGAGTGACATTTTAAAAAAATTCAAAGGTGCACTGTGGCTATTGCCAGTCTTCCCTTTCCCAAATGTTGCACTCCTTTTCAAATGATTAGAAAGAAATTGCACCTCATGTAGCCCTACTACATCATTATTCCTTATAGCTGTAAATGAAAACATCTGTATGTGAAAAAGGAAGAAAAAGGATACAAAAATAAAACAATGTAGTAAAGATAGAATGTCTGTTCAAGCCTTCTCTTTTCAGTTTGGCATCTGTAGTTACAGTATTTTATTAGCTGCCCCTAATTCACAAGGTTGAGTGAGTCACTCTCATGCGAACTTTTAGTCAGCCATAGAAGGTGTTTTTACCCCCTGTATATCAAGCTGACTGATTCAATTGGCAAAAATATTCTGGTTCATCATTTCAGTCAACCACTTACAACATATGACTAACAGCTGACCAGCTACTAAAAATAATAAAATCAGTCACGTCATGCCACTTGTGCTGCCCAGTCTATACTTCTTTACTTGGCTTAGTTTTTAATTTGAGAATGAAAAAGAAAAAAATGATAAAAACCCCTCCCCACCCAATGACCCAGGTATTCAGTTTAGTAGAAGAATATGCCTTCCTCTTTAATGACCATTTTTCAATCTCCACAGAAAATATGTAAAATCAAACTTGAGAAGAACGTTGAAATGTTAGGATAGGCCTACATTTGCGACTTCATTTGGGGACGAGTTGTCTCCTCTGTTCGGAGTTTCATGAGGTGCCGAGCTGTCTGAATAGCCAGCTTCATTAAGACGCCGAATTGTCTGTATATGAAGGGCTATATGCTTTTGCTTTTAGTAGGTGCCGAGTTGTCCGACTTTACAAAAGCACTGGGAACTGTGAGGCCGTTTTGTCTTACAAGGGCGAGTTGTCCTTGCCTGCATGAGTGCGTTCCTCGAACGTTACTCTTTTTATCACTGAAAAGCAAATTCAGCCCCTTGCCGACCATTTCTGTTGACGTGAAAAGTTCGAAAATATCTTTACGCGTCAAAGCGAACAGCTTATGCCACTTTTTAGGATGAAATACACATTTTACAAGGACAAATAAGTCGCAGGAATTGGCCGAATCGATTTCTGCCATACAGTTCGTACACACATGATCGCTCCCCGCGTGACTTTTGCCCAAGTCATGCCCAGAGTGAACGTGGATGCCGTGTCTCCATGCAATCACAGACGATTTAAGTACGCGCCATTGGGAGTCCGTACTCTAGTTCCTATATCCTGCTCTAGGCCATACACACACTCAGTTTTGACAGTTTTTGGACCTAATGCTAATTTACAACGTTAGCATGTATACCAAATTTGTCTAATTCCTACCGTGAAAATGTACGACAAAATGATATCTCGATTTTTCGTGTTTTACAATAATCCCGGTGTAAATATTATTTTACACACCTTGGTAATACAACATTTGATTACACTGATACCTTCAATGGACTCATAATGAGGGAATTCGTTCAAAATTAATTGGTGAAATTTAAAGCTTTTTATTCATTATATCTACGGTGCAGGATAATGCCATAATGCAACGAAGCATATAGCACCACAAATTTTTTTTTTTGTTTTTTCGGGGATAATCGCCCATGAGTTTAATCAGTATCGATCTGATCATGACGTGAATTTAAAATAGAAAGGTGCTTGCTGTAGTTTTGGGTCAAATTAGATATTGAAACTGCTACCAGAAGACTGAAAAATAAAAACAAAAAGTTCATTTTACCGAATAGATGTGTTGTATATATTTCTTTGCTCCGATATTGAACGGGGTGCTAATCCCCCTTCCCATTCCCCAAACTAAAAAGTTGGATCTACAAAATTGGAGAGTTCCAGACGAGAGCTCTTGGAAAAGTAACTTTTCATAAAAATCTGGAAGACAGTTGAAGTCTCGAATACCTCCCCACTCCCCGGGCCCCAATATCTTCAAGTCACGTCTTTACCCGAGACACCGTCCCAGACATCCCCTCGTAAATATGTATCGTAAAAATGTTAGCTGCAAAATCCTACAAAAATTTAAAAATTATGTGACTGCTTCCGCTACTTATCATCTTCCTTCAGTTTCTCTCTTAAAACGGATATTTTAATCTTTAATCAGAAAAGCTTTTTGTTCATACTTGGCTGTCTACAACAGTAATAGCGACCAAAGTCGTAAAATGATCACGTGTTAACCCTGGAAAGAAAACCATGTGGAGTAATTGGGGACGAATGATTAACCCCCTCATATAAAATATTTTGCCTTCAAGGTGTTGCATCCATCTGGGCTTGCTTTAAACGATACGTGTTAATAAGAGTTTGTAGAGAGAAATACTGAACTATAGTGACCTTAAGACAAGAGTTTCATAGAAAATGTTTATTCTAGTAAGTGAGATTAAACTATGATCTGAGTTATTTTTGTTTGGGTGTTGGGGTGAGGGCGACGACGATTCGAAAGGCTTTCCATGATCATTCTTTTCAAATATAATGCCAGACGTTCGATTAATCTGTGTTATTACCCATCCAACTATGAGTTGCGCAACTTCAATTATTACTTCATGATAAGAAAAATGTTTGTTTATGTTCTCAATATTCTTCTAAATGGGTAGACCACAATTATTTCAGCTTTTAATTTATATTAGGTCAATGGTACAATTGTGAAATCAAATTTTATCTAGAATGATGTAGTTTTAAATCGCGAGATTATTGGCATTTCAGAAAAAAGGTACTATGCAAAATTTCAATTCCTTTTCCCGGGCTCCACTTTCCTTCATACGCAATTTCTTCTTTTCGAAACTGCAATCGGTAATCTAAAAAGTTGTGAAAATGTGATAGGTTCTTTATTTAACAAAATTCATGTAATGCTAACAAAAATTAAAGGTTCGTTTTCCGTCTAAAACAGAAGATAGTACTATTCTCAATCCTTTGAATGGCATGTAAAAGAAAACGATATATTGAGGCATCCGTAGAACTTCTTGTCCGCGATTTGTAATCTACGCACACTCACTTTTGACAGTTTTTGGACCTAATGTTAATTTTCAATGTAAGCATGTATACCAAAGATGTTTAATTCATACCATGAAAATGTACAGTAAAATGATCTGTCGATTTTTCTTGTTTCATAATAATCCCGCTGTAGTTAAAATTTTACACACCTTGGGAATACAACATTTGATTATGCTGAGACCTTCGATAGACTCATAATGAGGGAATGCGTTCAAAATTAATTGGTGAAATTTAATACTTTTTATTCATTTTATCTACGATGTAGGATAATGCCATAAAGCAACGAAGCATATAGCACAAAAAATCTTTTTTTGTTGTTTCGGGGATATTCGCCAATGAGTTTAATCAGTATCGATCTGATCATGAGGTAAATTTGAAATAGAAAGGTGCTTGCTTTATTTTGGGTCAACTTAAATACTGAAACTGCAACCAGAAGACTGAAAAATAAAAGCTAAAAGTTCTTTTTACCGAATAGATGTGTTGTATATATTTGCTTGTTTCGATATTGAACGGGGCGCTTGTGCCCCTCTCTCCCCAAATAAAACAGTTGGAACTACAAAACTTGAGAATTCCAGACGAGGTCTCTTCGAAAAGCAACTGTTTATTAAATTCTGGGAGACAGTTGAAGTCTCGAATATCCCCCCCCCCCTCCCCGCGCCCTAATATCTCCAGGTCGCGCCTTTATCCAAGACACAGTCCCAAACATTTATCTTTGTTGTTTCCCATTCATCTTTGAGTTTCACCACACTTATTTTTACTTTATGATAATGAGAAATTTAGTGAACTTGATAGGACTAAATGTGGACGTCGGACGATGCGTTTAATAACGCCTGAGGGATGATGTAATAACAAAGATCAATATACTTTAAGAACTCAATCTGCATCCAAACATAATGTAAGATTTGTCAGTGGAATGGTGAGAGTCTTAATTGCCATGGTAAATAAAAATAGGTACAATTTGCAGGACCGGAAACAGGGGGTGAGAGGGACGTTCGTCCCCTGCATAGTTCCGTCAATGCAATGAAGTTTGCAAGCAGAACTTTACATCTCCATACAAGCACATGAAAATCGTTTCATCAGATGTAATCAAAGAACCCCGAATTTTGATATATCTGGATGGGACCCTGTTGCAGGCTCGCGTTGACGGAGAGTGCAAAATGAAGAACATTGGCGATTTGCGTGATGAGGAAAGACAGGGCTACACACAGGCAGTTCGATTCTTCTTTTAATCCTTCGTTAAAGTTAACGATGAGCATTTCCTGCTTAATTAAGAAATGGATAAGTCTATAGAATTTATTTTATTCGGAATATCAGATAACTGGACCCTGCCCCGATTTAGTTAAGTTTCGTATTGCTCTTAGGCGTACATTATTTTGAAGGTCCGTCTTCCATGTATTATTTAAGTTAAACTTCAAGATCTAGCCTACTTTACGAAATCCTGAACATTATGATTTTGAAAATTACTATATCTATGGTGATGCTTAGCGTACTAAGTGGTTTGATTCAACATATCATTTCTCAAAAAAGATATTTACATCTTCCCCTTATTGATTAACTATTCCCTTAAAATATTTTACTAGGATTTGATACATGTTCTTTTTTATCTGTCTGGAAGTTTCTAATCCTTTGATTATTCCACAGCAGCACCAATTTGCATATTGTATTTCTTGTGCTGTCCTTCTTGTTGATCAATGTCGTATGAGAGATGTTCTGCATGAGAGATCGTACTCAATCAAATCATAACAAAATAAAACCCATGCCTCGATTGACAGTTAGAAAATACATCTAAGCATAAAGTTGTGATAGCTTTTTTCTTCAAATAGAGCTTGTTATATGATTGTGGGGGATGGACTAGGTACCCGTCGGATAATCCCATACTGAAACGTAGTATTATTTTTCGAACTTTTGCATGAAGTTTCGACAAAACCCTCGGTATTACGAGGCAGAAACAATGAGTGAAACCGTCAAAACGCTAGCTAATGAAGATGCAAAAGATGTCTGTTCCTCCTTTGCGTGAACTAAAAGTTAAAAAGTTACTGGAACGTGACCGAGATAAGGAGAAAGGGGGGAGGGATGGGTATTGAACTTGAGAAAACCATTAAATTTTATTTTTGTTCTAGTTTTAATCTCGAGCTATATTTGTTAGTGACAAGAAGGTCTCTCTTAAGCTGACGACCACGCAATCAGTTTCCAACTTTTTATGTTCCTAAGATCAAAGTTTAAGTCAGATCGTGCGACTGATTGGCTAGAGTTAGGAAAGTAACCAGACAAAAAGCGGAGCGGGTAAGGTGCAGAAAGTTTTTCGAGGGATTTTACAGGGCTATTAATAGGTAAAAGTGTTTATAGTCACTGACAAATTTCATACTCGGGGAGGGAGGGGACGGTACTCGGGGAGGCGAAAAAGATTTAAGGGGATGGGTTGAAGAGAGTTTTTTGGCTGTACGTGGGACTGACTAGAGGATCGAAGACACAGAATCAGGCGAGTTGAATGTCTATGCTGTGGATTAAATTGGTTGGATAGGGTTTAACGTTCTTACTTCTTTCCTGGCTAAAAATAGCCTGGCTCCCTCGAACTTATTTTCAGTCGTTGGCTACTGGATTGTCTCCCTTAATGGCCTCATGTATGTGGATCATCACGCTCATCGGAAGTAGGTTTTCTGTTAAAGTCTTTAATGTGCCACAATCTGGGAATAGTAAGTCTGACTTCCAGAATGAAAAGTGAATGCTCTATACAACTATAGGCCACACACCCACCAACCAGGGCCGGCCGCACAGAAGCGTTGATAGCGCTACCAACACCACTATCAGTACTGATAGCAAATTATGACCGCACAGAAGCTTACTGATAAGGGGATTAGCCCATCGCGCTGATAGCCTATCAGCAGTAGGTTGCACTTTACAATCACTACTGGTAATGCTATATATCGACTCAGTAAAAGTGACCAAGGCATTGTTAGTGATGGTGATAGTAAAATTACTTTGTTCTCAGTAAGCATGAAGATGTGGCATGTTACGTGCTGAAATTTACTTGGCAAATGACGGAGCAAATTCAGCCAAAGGCAATGGTAGCCTAGAGTATTTTGGACTGTTGAAGATATAGCGAGAATGGTTTAACTTTCAATTCAAACGAACGTTTTAATGAACTTCTGTATATTATAGGAGTGACAGAAAAAACACCTTACTACATGCTCGGGGTGATTGGCGGGGGGGGGGGGGTGGTGGTGTCACTTGAAGGCTCTTCACCCAAACTACCATACGTTGATGTGAGACATCGGGATCTGGCGAAGTTGAAGGGCCTTTCCTTCCACCAGGGACCCCACCAGAGTCTAATTATTGATTGGAGAGGAAAGGTAGGGCGAATATTGTCATATGTCTATGTAGGACGTTATCTACAAAGACGGGGATGTTTCCTGTGGTAGCTCACCGCATGGTTAAATTGGAGGACTGGGGAGGGGTGAAAGGAGAGGGGTGTTCCCTCCCCCTTGGATTATTTTTTAAAAAATTGAAGTACCCTCGGATGAAGCCTGGTGCAGAATGACACTTACGGGTCGCCGTCCTGGGAGAGAAGTATGGGGGGAGGGGTTTTCCCCTTCTCTTTGGACATCCTTTGGAAACGTTTCCGTTTCCAATGGTGTCGACATGCAAAATCCTGCAATATTTGTTGCTTAAATCAGAGTTTCTTTAAAGTAAAATCCTATAAAGTCCTAAAAAGGGACTTTTAGTACTTGAAATGTAACATGGATCTCAGTAGTCTGCACATTTTCGGACTCCTAGTCGTGAGGACATGAATTGGAACCCCGTCAAACCAAATTGTCCGTTATGCTGTTGGTACACAAGACTGGATTTACCATTGGGCTCTGGCCACAAATGATTTGGGGCCTAGACTATATTATTTCTGAAGACTTCATTGGCACAAGTCAAGAAAGGAGGACGACGTTTGAGGTCACCATAAAAACCCTGCCACTCAAAAATGAACTTGATAGACAGTGGGACCAGAATTTGGACTAAGGTGGGGGATAAGAACTATGGAAAGACTATCTTGACGGCGCGCCACCGGGCGCAGAAGCGTACCGGAAATGTTTGACCAAAAGCACATTCCAGATCACCGGAAGTCACGTGGCATTTCCGAACCCACCTGAATTCATTTTTCTGTTTTATTTACAGATCAACTCCCCCATCCCCTACTTTTACATCTCACTTAAAAACGTTTTCAAGTTATTTTTATACGGTAAAAATATGATAGGGGGATGGGTGATCGCACAGACGTGTTGATAGTGGAAGCTTTGATAGCGCTATCAACTGCCTATCAAACCTGCTACTATCAACAGGTGCAAAATGACCGCACAGAAGATGTTGATAGGGCTGCTCACTGATAGAAAGCTTTTAGGCTCAATTAGCATGTTAATGACATCAAAGTCTGCTTACGAATGGGGTATTTCCCAGTGCTTTGCTCGGTAATCGCCACTTGAAGGGACATTATTGTAAACCGGGACTTTCTGGAACAAAGGATAAGCTGCTTGTCGCACACAGTAGTTGAGGCAGCTTTACAATGGCAGTTTTAGTGATACTTGACAACAAAAGGTCGAAGTTATTATTTTAAGAAGAAATTAGAACTTAGCAATCAAATATAGCTCCAAACAAGCCAAAACGATCCCGTGCTCCAGATTCTCTTAGGAAGAAACTAGTGTAATACGGGATAATTTCATTCGATTTAATAAGACGCTGCAGGCTAAGCACAGTAATGAAATTTTTCAAAACCTAAAGAAGAAATATTTAAAATAATAGAGTAGACGTTACTGCAGTTGGTGCAGCAGACAGGAGTCTGCAAAGTATCACGGACAAACGGCAGAGCCTTAAAAGGGTGTAAAGACAAGATTGCCTGCAGTATACGGGAGAAGAGGGAAAAACCCTGCCCTCGGCGAACCGATTCTACAGATGGACTGAAAGATTTGAAGGTACATACTACAAGTGATACCCCCAGGCAGGCGCCTAGCCAGGATTGTGTCATTGGGAGGATTTTGGTGTCATGGGGGTATTTGGGGCACGATATGAGGGAAAAGTCTGAGGATAGAAAAACCGCTATTTTAGGTGTTTTTGCATCTGCAAGGTTGGGTCATGGGGGGGGGGGGGTTTCTAACCCCCAAAACCCTCCAATTGGCTACGCCACTTCCCCCAGAGCAAACAAATGGGTTGGTAACATTTTATTTGGGATGAAGGCACTGAGTAGCCAAAAAAGCTACGGACCGTACCCAAAGGAATGCTCACTCTACCAAAAATTGGGAGAATTAGATCAGGGCAAAGATCAAACTACCAAGCCCCTGGCCAGAAAGGGATTCAGAGGCCGCCCCTGCCATCCCGCAACTAACTGTACGTTTGGAAAACCACATAGATATAAAAAAAATTGTACCTGTGAACATTGATTTTTGCATCATGCTTCTAAGCAGTAAACAAAACTTTAAAACGATTCCAAAGTATTTTAATATGAAACTAAATAAATTGGCATCGTATATGAAAGGTGAAAATGGGGATGTGCCATTTTCTTGTTGTACCACACTAGATTCGCCTCTGACATGCATGACTTACCATGATAAATAACTTTTATGCAGCTTTGACCTGGTTCCAGCAAAATCCTTGCAGGAATAAGATAACATTACCTCCAAATATTATCCAAAGGTATCGATAATTCCAGTGAAAATACAGTTATTTGTAATGACCACTAGTATCAATCTTAAATGTGTCGATGGCCTCTTGATGTAATATGTTCATTGTTCCAAACTTATGTTGAAGCAACAGTTAATTATCATAAATTTCTTCATATTACTTTTTCCTTGTACCTTTCAAGAAATTTCAGGACTTGGATATGGCATATGAGCGGTAAAACATTGAGTAACCTTCCATAAATTGTAGAATTCAGCGAGAAAAATATTGTCTCAGGATCTTCAAGAGTTATTTATGAAATAGGATAAACTACTACACTTATTCAAATTGGGATGACTGCATTTTCCCTCTAAGTTCATGTATATAATTTGAAGTAAATTTACTCATACCAGAAAAAAGTTTGTTAAAAAACCTTACAGTCTTAGGTAATTCTTCATTATTTTTAAACATTGACAGAAAATACTTATTCTACATCATATTCAGGAGCGTAAACAGGTTTTTCATGAGGGCTTCGTTATGCTGATACATGTTTATGAATACTCCTCCATACTTATGTTTTGGAGTTGCCCTCAATTAAATTGGGGTTTTAGTTGTAAAGGGGTTCTCCTGAGCCCTTTGGGCCCCTCTGTCTGTCTCTACGTTGAACCTGGTCATCATTTAATCACATTCCATTATGAATTTAACTTCTTGTCTCGTTACATTTCAAGTTGCATAAAAAAGGTTGTCGTTGAAAGTTAAATGTAGTAACAGTGAAGTGCCGTTTCTTGCCATTTATTGGAGGAAAATGACATGATCATGGTTCCCACTCTTCAAATGCCCCATACATTGCGGGCATCCCCCCCCCCCCGATGACATCAAAATTATACTGGGACATTGGACATGTGCCTGCATGATCTCTACTTGATGCTTTATTCACGTCAACAAATATCATGCATTTACTGATATATCCACGGTTATTTCGCTAATGTAGGCTAAATATAAGGTTTTCCATTTACCGAAACAGAATCAATGTTTGCAATTCCTGCTACAGTTCCAAAATGTGATAGTGTGGGAACTTTCACACTTTGGCCCAGTTTTAATTCGATTGCGTGTTTTTATTTATTTATTTTTTTTTTCATTTTGGTTTTTTTTTTACAATTTTGAGTAACTTTTTTCTGTGCCAGTGCATACACTAAAATTCCATACTTGCAAGAAGTTTTTGTGAAGTTTTGTCTCAAACACATTTTCCCGATATTTTTACAATGTAAAAAGACTCAATAAACTGTGGTTTTGAAAAGTGATATATTTTCGCAAAAACACTTTCACTTTCCTTTTGTAAAGGATCGTATCTTTTGTCTTTTCGCTCCTTCATCTCAAAGTAAAGGCTGCCTCTGCAACCCACATCTGTGTATAGGCAGCTTCTAACTGTGCTATCAACATCACTAACTGTGCCTTGGTCACAGTTAGTGAATTGGTAAAACTTTACCAATAGTGATAGTTTCTGTGCGGCCTTTCACTGCAGGCTATCAGCTGTGATAGCTAATCCCCTTACTTCAAAGTTTCTGCATTGTCAAAATTGGCTTTCAGTATTGTAAGTGGTGTTGGTAGAGGGATGAACGCTTCTGTGCGGCCGGTACTGTTAGGAGAAGGATTGATAGAGGATTGATAGCGCTATCAAAGCTCTCACTATTAACGCTTCTGTGCGGCCGCCCCAGGACTCTGAAATAAATTTTATCATTTTAGCAATCGTGCCTTGAGAAACTTCACTATCTACAGAGCCACAAGTGAAAAAATAAAATGTCCCCTTTCGAAAGTTGACGTCTTTTGTTTGAAACCCACTTTAATACAATTTAAAAGTATGAATTACAACAAGAGTGCTGTAGAAATTATTCTCAAAATGATAGCTTTGTAGGTAAAGATGTTATTTGTGTAAACACGGTTAATTATCTCTATAGAAAATCTGAAATGAAGACAGTGCTATTGAAGTATGGTTTATACTGTCCAAAAAAGGCATGCATAGGAAATCCGTGGTCTTTTCTTCTTTCTCTCACGCTTTTTTGACCGTTTTATGGACCTATTATTACATTAGCCTACAATGTTACCATGCATAACGAAATATTTACTATCCTACCGAACAAAATGAGCGAGGTATATCTAACTTCAATATTTCTTATGTTTTGTACTAAATTGTTAATATAATAATGAAGGCTTGACAGTATAAGCATAACTTGTTTCCAATTGATAACTTAATATGCAGGCATAATTTAAATATTAATTGTCAAAATTTAGTATATTTTATTTGAAGACTCTACGGTACAGGGTAATTCCATATTGAAACGTGATATCACTTTTCAAACCCTCAGTATTTCGAGGCGGAAACAATGAGTGATACCTTCAAAACGCTAGACAATGAAGATGCAAAAGATGTCTTTTCCTCCGTAGATCTAGATACCTTAAAACTAAAGGATAATTGGGTGAGGGGGTGGGGTTTCATAGCACTGAAGAAAATGGTTGTATTTCATTTTTTGCTTATATTCGAACTATATTTATGTTTGACGGAAATATATCCTTTAAGCTGACGACCACGCAATCAGTTTCCAAACTTTTATGGTCCTTAGATTAAATTTAAATCGAATCGTGCGATCGATTGGCTAAAGTTAGGCAAGTAACCAGACAAAATGCCGGTGGGTTTGAGTGGGATATAGAATCTTTTCAGAGGATGAAGATTTTTTCGGGGCTAGGAATGTGTAAAATCGTATATTGTCACTAACAAATTCCAACCATTCAGGGGAAGGGGGTAGTGGTGGGGCGAAAAAGACTTCAGGGGGTGTGTTGAGGTGGTTCCTTTGGCTATTCCTGGGCCTGCCTAGGGGGTCGAAGACAGGGTATCGGGCGAGTTGAATGTCGGTGCTTTGGTTTTATTTGGTAAGATAGAGTTTAACGATTTTACTTCTTACATGGGTTAATAGAGCGTGACTCCCACGGACTAACTTACTTTGTTTCCTTCTTGTTGATTAACATCGTATGAGAGATGTCCTGCATGAGAGATCGTTCTCGATCAAATCATAACAAAATGAAACCCATTGCGCGATTGACAGTTAGAAAATACATCTGAGCACAACATCGTCATAGCCTTTTTCTTCAAATAGAGCTTGTTATAGGATTGTGGTGTACTTGGTACGTGTGGTAATTTACCGCAGTAAAATGCTACCAACTAAAAATGCCACTCACCACAATGATATCTCATGACCTTTCGAAATTGTGCAAAAGAAAATGTTCTATTGCGAAATTTAACATCCTTTCTTCGACACTCACATTGATAAAGTTTAAAAGTATGAATTACAACAAGAATACTGTCGAAATTATTCTCAAAATGATAACTTTGTAGGAAAAGATTATCTCTTTAGATTATCCGAATGAAGACAGTGCTTTTGAAGTATGGTTTATACTGTTCCAAAAAAGGCACCCGTAGAAAGTCTGTGGTCTTTTTCTTCTTTCTCGCTTGCTTATTTCGACTGAAAGAAATTTTTGTATTTTTTTCTTCTAGTTTTAATATTCCGAACTATATTTATGTTTAATAAGAAGGTCTCTCGTACCCTTTCGACCACGCTATCAGTTTCAAACCTTTTATAGTCCTTTGATGTAAGTTTAAATCCAATCGTACGATCTATTGGCTAGAGTAAGGCAAGTAACCAGACAAAGTGCAGGAGGGGTTGGGTGTAAGGTTTTTTCAGAGGATGAATATTTCTCCGGGCTGGGAATGTGTAAAAGGGTAGTCACCAACGGTAGTAGGTTCTGTGTTATTTCAAACTCTAGGGGAGGGGGATTGATTACATGGGAATGGGTTATAGTGAGCTCTTGGCTATACCTGGGCCTGACTAGAGGATCGAAGACAGAGGATCGGGCAAGTTGAATGTCGGTGATGTGGTTGAAATTAGTTTTATCGAGCTAAAACTTCTTACCTGGTTTACTTTAGCCTGACTTCTTCGGATTGTTTCCAGTTATGGGCTACTTGACTATCTTCCCTACACTCTAAAATCCAAAGAGTGAACTAAGTCACTCTTTGATCGAGTGAAAAGTGTAAATTCATTCCATTAGAGTGACAATTCACTCCAAGAGGAGCGAAGTTCCTTCCAAAAAGAGTGAAGTTCACTCCAAAAAGAGTGAAATTCCCTTAAAACGAGCGAAGTTTCACTCTTGATGGAGTGCCCACAGTGATCGCTCTTAAAAAAGAGCGATCATTGCAGGCACTCGTGGAAGAGTGAATTTTCCCTCTTCCTCTAGTGAATTTCACTCTTTTTGGAGGGAAATTCACTCCTCTTGGAGTGAATTATCACTCTAATGGAGTGAATTAATACTTTTCACTCGATCAAAGAGTGACTAAGTTCACTCTTTTGATTTTAGAGTGTACTGGTTTCCTTACGCGGATCATCGCGCTCATTGGTAGTGGTTCTGTTTTTAGTCTTTAATATCATGACTCGGTCTGTGAATCTAAGTCCGACCTCCAGAATGAAAAGTGAAAGCTCTACATTTAGACCAAACACCCGCCAGTCCAGTCTCTGAGTTGTTTTTCGCTGAAGATTAATGTCAAATCCTAAACGCCTAAAACCAGTGTCGGATTTAGAAGGGCAACTCTTCTACTACATAATACTTTGAGTTCTACAACATTTTGGTGAAACTGGATGATTCAGTAATGATTCTTTTTGTAATATACTCCAAACAAAAGATGTTTGAATTTACTTCTGACTAGTGCTTGAGGGAAGGGAATCTTTCCTCGTCCTTTGTTACCACGCGATACTGTTTGTTAAATTAATCATACCACAGGGTTGATTGGCTGAATTTATGTGTAGTTTAATCCGACTAGTTAGGTATGGTAGAATAACTTGTAAATCACACAAAAACACACATAAAAATCTGAATTTTTCCTTTGGTTCCTATTCGATAGAGTGTGGAAAAAGATTCTGGATCTTCTACATGGATAATACAAGAAGTTTCCAACGTCACTGTTTTTTCTTGTTACCGCCCCAAGCTGGCATGTATTACATTATTACGTTCCACCTTAATCAAATTGGGCCAAGGAGCGGCAACAATGAGTGTCGAACTAGGTCAAGGCCTGAGAGTGAGTCTTTTCGTCCTTTGTGGAAAATTTTAGATAAAAACATTTGGAATGATGCAGTTTTCATAACCTTTTCAGGCATGTGAACAATTGCCGCAGCCTTAGCAATATCTCTATGGCCAGTTCAAACACTGCCTATAGGAAGAGCGCCATCCCTTAGCACGTGTTGTATTACAATTTGGAAACATTGGGGGGGGGGGGGATGGGATTGCCCCTGTCATCGAACGCTACGTCCTGATATATTTTTGTATTAGCATTTCATGCACAGTGAATTGTTTTGTTAAAGATCACAATGCATCATTGTACGTGGCATTTGGTCACGTTCGTATATAATCTCATCATTCTGATTTACGGAAAAAATGTACACCTTTGCGAAACATACTAACGTCTATAAAAAACTTGCATCATGTTAAGGTGATTCCGTATATTATAGTAAGCAAATATAAGGCCCTAATTTTCCTATGAGACTTTGGACGAGGATATTTCTCACCAAAAACGGCGAAATTTCCCAAAGTGACAGCAGCAGTTGGGTATTCCCCGATGTGTCCCTCTGAGTGAAATGTTGGATAGCCTACTAAAATAAATTGAACACAAACAAACCGTTCCTGTTTCGATATGTCGGACGCTAGAACACACTGTCACTTTGTCAGTGAATATGCTCTTAAATTGTAATAAATTGTGAAAAACTAAAATTTTGTGGCAAGCTTTGAAGAACCGGTATCATCTTGTAGCTAAGCCAAACTATGTGAAGCACGTTGACTTTTGACCTCATGCATTGACGTCCCAAGGGATCAATTTGAAGGCAAAGCAATGATGCATACTGAATCTCATACGTAAACCTCGCAAACACTCATAAAAGAAGAAAACTGATGTATATCTCATCTGTGCACAAATCTGCTTAGCTAAGGTAGGTTAGGCCTATGTTAAAATAAGCCATTTCCTCCATCATGAAGTACCACTTCCTGTCGTATACATAATGGTTTTTAGGAGACATGAAACACAGCTGTCGCTTCATTAACATACACAACTTTACTGACTATTGCGGCAATGACGGTTTCCTCCCTTAATTTAGTGCAGTTCCCATAACGTTATCTTTTGGTGGGAGTCTTTTTTACATGTGCATGCAATAAATACGATGATAATTAAAAACGTCAGAATCCTAGGGGTCTATGTTTGATTATTTTTAAATACCGTGGCCTAAAAATTGGCAAGCAGAACCGTTCACTCCGGCGCCTGATTTTTAGCATCGGAAGAGGCAAACACGTCTCCAGCATATAACAATTGTAACTTGCGTGCTTGAAAAAGTTTTTTATTTTCATGGATGAGTAATACCAACATCTCCTGCTAATTTCAAACTTTATAGCCTACAGGTTCTAGAGAGTGAAGCAAAGTGTGCAGCCTGTTTCACGAAAGGAAACTTCCAAATTAATAGCACATTGTTTAAACGGTCCATTTGAACAATGAGGGCAAAAGCAGAATCCCAGACAGGATAATCCTGCTAAAGTTGGTTCAATTTAAATTTATTAAAATTAATCTAAAAAAACTTAAAAATAACGACAAAATATATAGTACTTGATAATGATGTATTGCAACCTTTATTAATTTCACCCTATCCCTGAATCCCCCAACAAATTAGAGTGCACCATGTATGAATATGCAATGCACCAAACCAACGCAAACATGGAAGGGGTACTGTATAGAGGTGGTTTTGATAATGCCCTTGAGCTGCCGTTAGGTTAGTAACTCCCTGAGAATGCCACCATACCACCCGCTTGTTACTCAAACGTTAAGTTCGCTTCTACATTCTAGGCTTTTACTGGCTCTTACGAAAAAAAGAAAGTATTTACTCGAAGTGAAATAACAATATTTTTCAGATCTTATTTTGACAATCCATAGGACTGCCCATTGTCCACGTTCTTTCTACAGGAAACTCCCAAGGTTACACAAAGCAGGGAGTTTGCTGCAGTTCCCTGATCTAATACTTTCATGGTAATTCATTATTTTATGAATTATTTCATCCACGAAAAACAAAAACTTTTGTGAAACAAGTAGAATAACTTTGAGGTGTAAGAAATAAACAATCATTGTTGGTCAGTTTAAGCGATATTTGAATTTAATTATGGAGATAGGTTACATGTGCGGTATATGTAAGACTATGGACCTATTACTATATGAATAAGATAAAACAGCTATTATTATCAAAACAGGCAAAATAAAATCATTAAGCTAAAACAGTAGCCTGAAACCCAGCCACATCGTTGATTGAAGTTTTGTCCATGGAAATGATGATCGGTTCTCCAAGTGCAGAGCTGGAAGTTACTGCAGGCGGATCACCCATGTTGACAGTGCCTATGGTCACTGGAGTGACGTCGCCCATATTTTGGCCGACTGTTAAACTGCCGGAGCCTGGGATGGTATTCAACGTAAATGAGACGGTTATAAGTCCATTTGATGAAGGGAAGAAAATCCATCGGCGGTTTATTAAGTTGGTCACCAACTGAAATTTAGGAGATGCTATTTGAAAGTTGCTTCCAACCGGTAGAGGATCTGAAGGCGAAAACAGTGAGATGCAAAATGAAGCGGGGTTAGCCATAACCCGTCTTTACTGTATCATTTTCATGAAAGACGATCCTTGGAAAATGGTGGGGGGGGGGGGGGATTTGGGGTGGGGACATGTTTCCCTATATTTGAGAAATTGCCCATTGACTTTGATTTTTCATACAATGTTTTTGGAGAATAAGGTAATGTTCTCCTATTGAAAACAAAGCGTCGTCTTTGATCATTTCTGTAGATTCTGCTTGTTGTTGGCTTCAAGAAACTGCAGACGCACCTTTAACAAACTTCAACTCTCTAGTGAAGAATAAAGGAGCAAAGCCCAGACTGCCAAAAGGGCTACGCCCCTGAGGGGATGGCAGATTTAGACATTACCAACCTCTTGGTGCTCAGATCATTATGTCATGGATCCGTCATGCGTGGTCTGCAAGGACGCAGCCAGCGGTGGCACCAGGGGACGTAGGAAATTTGCTCTCAAAGTTAAAGAATTTCTTTCCAGATTTACCCCGCACTTTTGAACCAAGTATACATATCCTGCGACTAATTTGCCCCCCAGAGATATAATCTTAGAGCTTCTCGGTCTTTGAAATCTGAACCCATCAAGAAACTATCAAGACGGCAAGGCGAACCCATGAACGTCTACTGCTATAGCAAATACACCTATTCTGAGACTCCACCCAGAGCATTGAGCTGATATTGAATGTCAGCGCTTTGCCCATACAGCCCTTACTGAGGGTCTTAAAACTTTTTAAACCAATCAGAAAGAACTTGTCCAAACATTTTTTACTCACTTATGAAATCCTGTTGCCGTAACTGCTAGCGGTATAGTCGATCGAAATAAAGCAGGTACAAGTCTGCAACTATATTTAGTCTCGTAAACCTGTAGCGGAGGTGTAGTTCACTTTACAAATGACTAACGATTAAGCTTAAAGAAGAGGACACGTTCAACTACAGTAATGGAGATTCCTACTAGAGGAAAACGATTTTGTAAATACTTTTTTACTAATTTAAATAATTTCGGGTGCCTTATCATTGGCGGCGCTACATGGGGGCATCAGATGCCCCCTCAGTTTTTCTTCTCTCCTCAGTTGCTCTCACGAGTTGGGTTAGTTAGGAGTTAGGTCAACCGACGAAAGCAATATAAACCTCTTCTCAGACTACCTCAAAGCTTTCGGGGCCTTCACCCCTGGACTCCCATCAGGACTTTGCCTCTCAACTCCTCCAGGAGCATCTGGCGCTTCCGGTTCTGTTTCTCTCTACGAAGGAAAACCTTTGCCCCCAACATTTTACTTTGTCCCTAGTTTACCCCATAACATTATAATTTTTAACATTCTAGCGCCACCAGAATTTAAATGGAACTTACCACATCCCCTCTCATCCGCAAAGTCGTCACAGTCAACAACATTATCACACACTTGCTTGTCAAGAATAACGTTCCCGGTTGTAGGACACCTAAACAAATTGCTTGCTGCAAGAAAAATTTAAAGATGGGGCAATCTGTAAAATATTGCTGAAAAAAATATGTAGTAAATTTGTTTGTATACAGTACATAGGTGAAAGGAAAATAGCTGTTGGTCAAAGGCACACAAGTGTAGCTTAAAACGAAAATGCATTCACCCCAACTTGACGTAGTGTAGTACACCGTCCTGTTAAAGACTGACTCCTAAGAGTCATTTATGCATGTGATAATATTTTTTCTCCTCAAATGAGAAATTTAATAGGATTTATACTGCTTGATTTACCTTGAATTTGCACTATTGAAGTCCTAAAATGTTGTAAAAGATATCTCGTATTGAAACTTGAAGAACATTTTGGGATTTAGCCGCTGCTTCAAAGAAAGTTTGGGGCCACTGCTCTTGACCTTTTAAGTCCCTTGGACTCTATGGCGAAAATCCAAAGGGAGGAACCAAACAAATACTTTTCTCCCTGGAAGAACTACGTTCTAAAAAGACACCAAGTTTGTCAAAAAAAAAAAAAAAAACCCCTAAAACGATCTCTACATACATAATTTATCAATCCATGGAGGTGTTTGTAGAATGAGAAAAAAATAAGCAATGTTTGTTTCCGACGGTTATCTTGCTTTTCCAATCACAATTTATATTCCAAGATACTGATCTAATAGGGTTAGTGATGCATTCTAAAAGTGAGGAAGTAAACTCTTAACAGTTAGCTAGCAATTAACTGCATTGAGAACAAAAATGTAAAAAGCAAAGATATAAAAAATTAAATTTTCTTCCTTACTTGCAACACTTCAATATCATTTTATTCAAAATCAGAAACGATTTTTTGAAATATTTCTTTTGAATGTTTCACTTAACGACACAAAAGTTTATAGGGCAGTTTTTGAATTTCCCAGGAACCTAAATAGCGGTAAGAACATTCTGCACGGTGTGTGAGAGGTCGTTTCCTTGTGTTCTTTTGGTACATTGTTTTTCCATATTGCTACCTTTATGTATGTTATAAAGAAAATTACCCATTTCATAAGCAGAAGGGCAAACAAAAACTTGACGACAAAGACATGACGTCACTAGTGACGTGGATAATTATTGCCAGGTCTTCCTGATCTTTGAGACATACTGTATGCTATCACACTAACCGAGACTTTGTGCATCCAACACAAAATCGAATGTGGTTGCCACTCTGGTGTACACTCCAGGGAATCCGGGAGTTGCGCAGTCCTCTCCAAACGACACGACACCAGGTAAGGCCCAAATGGAATTATTCCCAACAAGTTGGCACATCAACGGACCTCCACTGTCACCCTATACATCGATTAAGAGGATAAATAGAGTAAAAGATTAGAGAAGGCAGGGAACTGTAGATTTTGCAAGAGGATGAGAATATTACGAATTAACACCACCTCCAGCCCTACGAAAACAGCAATACTTGAATATCGTTGTTTTAATTAGTTGAACGATATTTGGTGCCGTTAAATATGGAAATACTGTAACGACCGCATGAAACACATCCAATCTATACACCATGCTTCTAAAGGCTTCTCATTAAATTCATCATGTTGAGGAAATGAGCGAGGTGAACATGTATGCATGCAGATGATCAAGTGTGTCCAGTAGCCTGAGCCATATGGAACGGGTGGGAAATTGCATGGTCCTGATCTCTGAAGGTAGTCGTGAAAAATAATTAGCCAGTGGAACTGACACGTAAGCCAAATCTGATCGAGCAACAGGCGTGGGCCCCATTGACGGTCATGCGACAGGGACTTCGATGCTTGGGGAAGGTGACAAAATATTGGGGCTAATATATCGTTTTTCCCCCGCTAATTAAGAAAGAAAAAAAAACCGGTAGATTAAACACAGCAATTCAGTCTGGCATACGGATAAATCCAGAAAACGTCAATTTGAGTAAAAAGTGATGTGAGTGTCAATGTGAGTGGGTATGCATGTTTGCTTGTGTGCCAACTACAGATGGGCGATCGCCTTCGTATGGGTGCGTTGCTCATAGACGATTCCGCTCAGGGACACGATAGAGATTTCGACCAGCTCTTAGAAATCCCCCCAAATCCACAACGCCCATGTCCGCGACTGAGAAGATGCTTCAAAGTGCTTCGAAAGTAGCGTTTTACATCTCAGTCCTCTTCAGAAGGCACAAATGTTCCCTCCAATTAACCCCCACCCCCATAACAGTGGACAATTAACCCTTGCACGTGATTAAAGTATTCGAAATCTCCGTCATGTCATCCTTGGATTAATCAGTATGCCGGGTCACTCCACCGCACAATACCTGCGCACGCCACTGCAGGCTGAGACCAATAAATCTATTGCCTTAAATAACATTCAGCATGCGAAGGTTATTTGTATTTGCGTCACTGCGTTGTTTTATGTTGACGACCAGTCATTCATTGTACGACATACGAATTTTGCCGTACCAACAGATCTAGTTCGCAAAAGTTCAAGTATATGTTGAATCGTAATTTGAAAATCGACATGATAATGACATCTGAAATCAACGCAATGCCAAACTGTAAAATCGTTAGCAGTTTTCAGAAATAGTGGCCATGCGGGTAATTAAGTGCTTACATTTATGTAAGTCGTAGCAACGCCTGAATGGACCAAACAATGTCTCAGAAGCTTATTGATTTATCTCTAGTTACCGTATTTGAAAAAAAACTTCTCAAAGAAAGATGTTGAAAATTGAACAGAGGTACAAATCGGGGACATCCGATTGGTAATTCTTACCTGACAAGCATCGATAGAAAAATCATCACTGCCAGCACAAAGCATAATTTCCGGGACGAAATCTGGGCCATATCCAGCGCAACTTGACGGGGGAAAAATGTCAACAGGAGCTTCCTGTAACACAAATGGGACATCTCCATCTACAGAATTAACAAATTTTACTGTTAGTTTACATATTTTGGAAAATTATCTCTTTTAGAAACATTTTTCTTTTTTTATGAAAGAACTTTTCGTATTTGACGCAACAATTATAGAATAAGTAGCTCAAACTCGATTTTACAAAAACGAAAAGCGGAAACAAAAGAAATTAAGAAAATAATATATAAAAATACAAAATAACAATGAAATAAACAAAAAAGGGTAATCCAGAAGTTACAAGTCTTATGCTTGAATCTGCTTTCACTCAACGCCATAATGTTGGTATATATATAGGTTTATGTTAGCTATGGGGTATGTAATTGCAGATTCAATACATTACTTCAATATCGCTTAAAGTTTTTAAGTTTAAGTCCCCTGGGGAATCTAAAATTTGCCAACCGTCTACTGATTCAGTATTTCGGCCTCTTCAACTGAAGCTGTCAATTACATGCCAAGCAATGCTCTTCAATAAACTAGTTCGGTAATTCGTTGGCCCATGGTTTGCGTTGCACAGCGTCGGATATGCCAACCGAGCTCAGCACATAGTGTACACCCTTCCCTTGTTTTTTTTCGTACATTACAACTATACGTACAACACCAAGCATAAACATGACTAGCCAAACCGATAGAAACTAGGGAGTCAGCTCTACTTTTCGGAAAAATGCAATTTAGACACAGTGCACTACAAAGAACAACATTTATTATTCTTCCTTCTTAAGTTATGGTTGACTTAAGAAAGAATGATGTCACCAAATTTTCATGTTAACTCAAATTTTGGAACACGTGTTTTACGTGCGAAACTGCTCTGTTTATGTTTATCCCGACTATTTTGAGGATATGCGCATGTGCGTAATCACAAAAGCGCATGTGCGTAACCACAAAAACGAATTATCTAACTCCCTCTCTCTACCTCGTCATTGCATTCCCTTCAGGGCATTACATGGGATTGCATAATTGGCTAGCCAGGATCAGTGCATTATTAGGAGTCGAAGAGAGCGCCATTATGGCAGGACTCTTCAACCACCCTAATCATAAGTGAAATGTGCGAATAGAGCGCCACCATCAGCTGGCCAGGATGTTTTGGCAAAGACGACATCCCAGATAGCCGAAAGCGCACTTTCCGGATCTTTAAACGATGTCTAAATGGAAAAGAGCATCCTATGGAAAAACATGGATTCTGTCCAACTTTCCGAGCTCTGCTCCGACGTACACTTTTTATAAATTTTCTCGAAATAACTGATGCTCTTCAAATTTTCTCAGACGCCAAGGAAGGGGCCGCGGCCCGTCGGTTGCCGACCTTTGAAATAAGGCATTGCCAAGTTCCATATGGCTAGTTTCAAACATACACATTCGCGTATGAATTAATACTATGACAAAGAAGGTAACTCCTCCTTGCTGTATACATACTAGCTGAGGAGTACAATTTTCTTGTATATATGGAGGAGGCTTTGCGAGGATAAATATTCATAATATCTTGTTCACACATCATTTCAATATTTTGTTGATAACTTAAAGTCATGCTTTTTGGAGGTGCATCTTTAATATTAAGTCTTCATGTTGCTTTAAGAAGAGGCGGAGCCAGAATGCATTTTTTTTTGGGGGGGGGCGGGGAAAACTAGGTGCAAAGCATAATGTTGAAGGGCAAAACTTTTAGGAAGCAGCGCAAGACTGAGCTAAAAGCGGGGTGAGGTCCTGGGGTTTTAGCACATCTCTGGAGAGGAACATTATTCATATTTTTGGTTAACCCAACTCCTATTTGACCTTAGTTGTGTGTGTGGGGCGGGGGGGGGGGATTGTGGAGCAAGGCCAAAATCTAGGGGCGAATTCTCTATCTTCCCCCAACTAAGGAAAATGTTGGGGCAAAAATTTTCTGACTCATGGAGAAACCTGGTCCAAACCACCCGCTCCTGCAGCTGGGGGTCCAGCGGGCAAAGCCCCGGAAGCTCTGGAGAGGTATAACATTCATGTTTTCGGTTAATCTAACTCCTCATTGACCTACCGTTGGGGGGGGGGGCGGAGTGGGTGGTGAGAACAAAATCTGAGTGCCCCTCGCTCTCTTTCGCCTCGCATGCGCCGTCACTTAACCGTTCTACTTGATAATTCTTTGTAATTGCTGTTCGGAAAAGGGTCCATGTAATTTACAGTAGGCTATTGTATCTGTGTAAAGATGGAATGTAGTATTTCTGGAGCTATTAAAAGTAGCTACCTGTCTCGAGAGCTCCCCATCCTGCTATAAAGCAGTTTTCCAACTCTGTCAATTCAGGCGGGAAAGAGTCGGTCTCCGGGCTCGTCATGGTGGAAAAGGTGCACACCGGTCGAACGTAATCGGTAATCGTTACGGGAGAATTAAGATAAAGCAGGGCGATATCGTAGTCGTCTACTGAGTTAAATTGATACGAGGCAGGAAGGAACCACGTGACGTCAGATTCTTGTCGATTGGATGGAGAATCGTCATTAGGGTCTGAAGGAGTCAAATCTCCGAAGACGATTCGACTTTGTTGGCTACGAAAGGTAAGAGATACATCTATTTGAATAAATCCTTTCCGGAAAAGCAATTGGGAATGATTGTGGGATAAAACTGTGGTATGCGTCGTTATTGCGGCAAAAGCGACTTAACCAAAAGTCTACTCCACAATCCTTTGTTATTGCGATTCGTTGAAGGTCTATGAGATAGTGTAAAACAAGACATGGATTATGTAATGTTGTAACCTTCTATCTTACGAACAAATCTCTTCGGTCAAATGGTGTATCTCCAAAGAGAATAACTGTGTTTGTTAAACCAAAATTTTCGGAATGAAGTACCCTGTAGTAAAAACAAAATTTGATTAGTGGGAAGGAATAACTTCCAATTTCTCTAAAACTGAGCTTCATTAATGTCAGACCGTTTCTTATCGCCTTAGCGTGACCCACGCATATGAATCTTGAATACTTGAACGTGTCCGAGAAGTTTCAATAGAAGAAACGCAAGCGTTGATTCAACACAGTTATAAGGTTGGAGGCATATTTGGCACATTTTGAAGAATATGTTAACATACTTTACGGCCAATAGAGGGGCACACTTCTGTTGCGAGCCTGTCTGGATCCCCCCTATGAAAAATCGTTACAACATTGTCTAATTTTACTTTTACAGTTGGAAACGTGATACTGGGAGATATGTACTTAGTATGGAGGAAAAATTCAAGATTGCAGGGTTCAATTTACATACATCCCTATCTTGTTTGGAAATGCGGGAAGTGAAATTTTCAAATCTCTCTATTACTTAGACTGCACTACTTTCTATAAACATGTTGTGTTAGTTTCTGAAAAAGGACTAAGGGAATATTAGTGCAGTTGAACACAGCTGAATGTTACAAGGAGATCATCCTCTTTCTCTGTATGAGCATAACTTGATTTCTTGTAATTCCCCAGTAAGTGCACTCGGTAGAAACCTGCCTACCAATTGTGGTGTGACCATGACTACTAATTTAGTCAAACCCTGGTAAAAATTCCAGTTGAACCCAGTTGAAACTGGGTTCAACTGGATCCAGTTAGAACCCAGTTAGAAACCAGTTGAAAACCAGTTAAACCCAGTTAATCTGATATGGGAATTGGAACAAATTCAACTGGGTTGAATGTAGTCAATCCAGTTGAAAGCTGGTAACCCATTTCAACCCAGTTGGTTTTATATGGGATTTGGAACAAGACCAGCTGGGTTCAACTGGGTCCCAGTTGAATCCAGTTGAATTGGTCAACTGGGTTCAACTGGAATTTTTACCGGGGAAGGCGTCCACCCCTTTTCAGTAGTTCTCACTATAATCTTTTACATTGTGTTGTAATTTATAGTTCTTTGGTGGTAAACAATACTTCAGAGAATGCAAATTACACTTCCCAGAATACCACTGTTTGCGTTCTAATTCTTCCGCTTTAAAAAAGGTCACAGTGCATATCATATTATAAAGGGTTGGCTAACAACTTCGTACTAACATACAGTTACATTTAATAAAATCAAACTTTTATTAGAGCGAAGACATTTGTATATTTTGTGGACATGACTTAAGATTTTATACTTTTCAGATTCAACAAAATTCTAATCTGGGCGAAGAAATTTCTCTAAAAAATCTTTTTGAACATAACAAAAGGGTTTTTAAAGGATAACTTACAAGCAATGAGCAGCCGTGACTGCCCATTCCTCTGATATAAGTGAAGCCCCACAGAAGGGACCATCTGAATTCTGTAAAGATCCAAGCCATGGCCATGCCCCTTCGGACGAGTCATCCCCGCCAACGATGCGCGGTGAAGGTGAGATTGGTATTGTACCGCAGGGCGGATCCAAAACTAGAAAATAAAACAATATAGGTCTTTATATCGATAGACACCTTTGCATGTAGATAAGCGACAAAGCTACAATTCCCTCTTCTTCTGAGTTTAAAATTTCTCAACAAATCACGTCCATTTATCATTTCACATAAATACAAGAACGCGGAAACTTTTGTGCCTCCTGGTGCCATAGCATCGACACAAAGTTTTAGCAAAATGACGGTCCTTCAATGTGCCCTAATCAAGTTATATCCTCCTACAGAGGCATTAAACAGTTATACGTAACATTGTGACTTCATATTGCAGATCTATCGCAGATAGACTAATTAAATCTGGCCCGTTACCCTCAGTTTTACCAGGAAGTTACTACTTCCCTCAGTTTTACCAGGAAGTTGCTACTTCCCTCAGTTTTACCAGGAAATTGCTACTTCCTGGTTTTATTACTGCAAGGTATACTAATTAAATCTGGCCCGTTGCCACTACTGGCAGATGGATTTATTGATCTGGCCCGTTAATCCCAGTTTTAGCAGCTGGTTTTACTTCTGGTGGGCGCGTAGTCAGGAATGTTTCATGGGAGGAACTGTTGGAGTGTGACTAAGGGGAGACCTCAGGTAAGGGTGCGCCCCGTTCTTTTTTGGTCAAAAACTGTATTGCAATTCTTCAAATATAAAACAGGTAAATGTTTATCCCTAAAACGTAGTACAGTTTATCGTGTATATTATCAAAAATGTCTAAGGAATTACAAAGCCAAAGAAAAAAATAATAATAATAAAAATCAAAATCAAAATAAAAAAGACAAAACAGAAAAATGCTAGCAACGTTTGAAAGCAACGCTTGAAACTAAGTTGCCCGTATTTTTTCTGTAATCTTTATGTATTTTTTTTTGTAAATTTATTACTACTTCCAACAGTGTATTACTGTGTGCTATAATTTGGAAATTAGTAAATGTTTGCCAGTTACCTTAGCAAATCATTACTTGAACTGATGAAACACTGCCACTAAATCTCTTCTTGAGGAGAACCCCCCTTCAAAAATGTGAAAGTTTTGTGCTATAAAAAGCAAACCGAAAACACCTGTGAAGTTTGTAGGGTATTTTACTCCACTAGTGAGAAGGCGTTGAGTTTAAGTTTGCTTTGCTAAAAAGTTGGTAAAATCCATGCAAAGAGTTCGAAGTCCAACTTCCTGATCCAAGGGCCACTTTTTCACTTAGTTTGTTTTTCCCCTTCTTCTACAATTTAAAAATGTTTCTACATGTCTCGAGGCACTTTTTTGACAAACGAGTTAATTTTTTTTAGCCGGTGACCATTCTGATGATTATAGTAATATATGTTATCTGCACATTTGCGTGTATCAAAACAAATCAACTAAAGAGGTTACAGTTCAAATGCATAATTTAAAATACTTTAAAAACCGCGCATCCTACATCATTGCTTTTCAACTCTTTTCATAATCAGAGGACCCCATTGATTTTTAGAACTTTTCTGAGGCCCTAACAAAACGTTTGTGGCAAAGACATCACTACTAATCGTGACGTAAAAAACAATACGAATTACAAGATACGTGCAGTTATTGCAACATGCCACAAGCAAACTACTCAAAACAACAACAAATTAAAAGAAGTCTTATCATGATGACCTTTAACGAGAGATTTGTGCCTGCCTGCTTAGCAATAGAGATGCTCAATCCTTCATTGGATGGAGGACAGGTTTAAATTTTTAATGACCAATCTCGTGACCCACCTGAAAGATCATCGCGGCCCACCATCCGGTGTATCGCCGGTGGAGAAGCACTGCCCTTCACCACTGTGTATTACAATATTCGATATTAAGATGTAAGGGTGGGGATTTACCTGGGCGTTCACAAATGAAAGGCAATTGCTGATTGCAACTGGTATCAGTCCATCCAAGAGGAAGACCTGTTGCTACAACACAGTTTTCGGTGACACCACCGTTTGGTTCACCACCGATCCAAGGACTGTAAAAAGGTAAAAAATGCTCATGAATCCCTAAAATATCGAATAAAATGTGACATAATATTAACATCCATTTCTTTGCGTCTCATGGCAATAATTATGTGGGCCAAAAACGACATTAGATACCAAATGTCTATTTAATAATAAACCTGCATTTAATATACTGATTGGAAAAAGATCTATAGTCAATCTAACATGATTTCGTCAGGTACGGTTTACATTTCTAAGCTGGGGTATTTAGGTTTCCATAACACGAACAATGGATATGATAAACAAAAAAGCAATATATCAATCGCCTCTTGTATTGTTCATAAGTAATTGGGGAAAACCATGACGGGCATACGCAGCGTGGATTTAGATATTTGGAAGGTTGGGTGGTTGAGCTTGAAGGAAGGGGATGTGGATGTAATACACGCGATTATGTACCCAAAATATGCAATCCTGTTCAAAATATTAAGTCAGCGGAGAGTCACCGTTAATTGGTGCAAAGCGTAAAGAAATTTTGAAAAATCGCGACACCTTCGGATTGCCGGAAATTGCATTACTCAGGTTTGTAAGAAGAATATAAGCAGTCGGTATCGTGGGTTTGTTTTGCAATACGGGTGAGTATAAAATGGGTCCTAAATTACTCTCGTAAGATACCATTTTGCTAGTTTTGCATTTCCTTTCGTTGAGGTAGGGATAAGGGAAGGAGATAGGCCCAGCAAGTCCCCCTCTTTTATCCGCACCCGTTATCTGAGAACATTTAATGAGATGTCATTCACTGACGGATGCAACTAAATTTTGAATGTTCAATACTAGGTTTGTGGTGGTCAATCCATTTTTTTCTCCTTGAGTCATGTCGCATGCCGGCCAGATTGCCCAACCCTGCTCTAAAATGACGTCGGTTTGACGTCAATAGATATGTTGCATGACGCACGAGCTTCTCCCTTTTACACAGCACCAAAAGAATGCGTGGAAGGAACTACGGCAATACTCATGTGTGTATAAGCACGCGTGTCCTTTTGTTCTATCGCCTCGAAGTCCCCAGCGCAGTCCTGCCGACGTCTGATGCTTTTTAGCCCAATACGAGCTTTATTGTGTTGAAAAATTGTTTGCGTTGTAGGCTAAGTGGGTTTGAAGGATTCGTTCCTTTTTTCAAAAAAGAAAAAGAAGTTAATCAAAGATTGTCACGACCGGGGGCGTTGCGCACTTATCAACAAGAATTTTCCAAAACTGGCTTACGATAGCCTTAATTCCTAACCAGATCCCTAACCCTAACAAGAAATTCAATCGGTACAATACAATGGCAACAGCCAATCAAGAAATTTCTTGTTAAACAATGCGTATTATCCGCACAACCGTGTTCACATTCCATTCACTAATTTTATAATTTTATTAAAAAGATAACCATAAACACCCTCCTCACGCTTGTGGTACGTCAAATAAGGAAACAAATATAGTTTAAAGATAAAGAGCAGTCTCCCCCGAAACTTATTTTAAAGAAAAAGCTTAATAGCACAATTTTCGTCTTATTTCTCCTCAAAGTACCTCTCATTAAATTTTATGATTTAATTATTGCATATTCAGGGTAAACAAAGCAGTTATTTCCAATAAATTTCATATTTGAAGAGAAAAAACATTGTCACGTGACTCTCAACAGCCAATCATGAAACTGGACAGTCTACTACACTACTTCAATTTGGGATGACTGCTCCTGTCCTTAATGAAACTTACTCGGGAGAGGGAGTGAATGGTGTGTCGTCTCTCAACCATCGAAAGTTACCTTCCATTCCAGTATCAGAAAGACCAATGTAAAAAGTTGGGAAAGATATTGCATTCTGCAACTGCAACTATTAGGAACAAAACAAAAAGAATTTAACAATTTTTAATCTCAGATTTTATTATTTTACAAATTCTTATTTTAAGGCGGCGGCGCGTTGAAGTTATATTAGATTTTCCGGCTCAGTCTCTAATAAATTGGTTAATTTGAGTCTGCCACGGCTTCAATTTTTTCCAGTTGGGACTAACTCCTGTAAAAGGTACATTTGTCAAGATTTAGAGACAAGACAGTTGTATTATTTGAAAATTTTAAAAGTTGGCTTACTAGTGCTCTGTGGTTTAGTTATTTAGTTTAAGGGGCAGTTTCCAACCAATTGGTTCAAGTCTACAGCCGCCCACGTTCTTTTTTGCCAGCTGTGGCTCACTGGCTCACTTAGTGCCCCATGGATTAACATTCAACACTGTTAAACAGCTAGACGGATAAATTATAGTGAATACCTTATTGTGAGCAGTGACCTCTAACAATTCCCTGTTGAAACTGATTTCTTAACATTAATGTTACCCAACTACCAGGCCGTAAACTGCCTTAAATTGCCATTTATCTCATTAACATGAATTACGACATGTAGAACTAAAAGTCATTTTTCTCCTCAAACATAACATGCACCCTTGCAACACTTGCATTAACTCTCTGATTTTGTTTCAGGGTCCCCGGAGCGAATTTTAAAGTGTGGGAGGGGGCTAACGATTAAAGCGGCTATATATGTTCAACAATATAATAGCAACGTAAGGCGTTCCAAAATGCCTATGGCAGAAAAAATTAGGGGGAGGGGCTTCAAGCCCCTTAGCCGCCGTCTCCGCGCCCCTGGCGTTACCGTGTGTCGATTCATGTTCTCTCGTTGTTGAACCTTTATTGTGATTTGAAAGCTGAAATTTTACAACATCGCCCAAAAAATGAATGAAATCTTGAAACAGAGCATTCTACAACACCTGGTATCAAGAGGGAAGTAAACCAACATTTTACATCCAATTCTAAACCAGTTTGGGTCATTATTAAACCTAGATATATAAGTCTTTTCCCTTCTGACCCACGTTTGGGTAAAATTAACCCAACTTCTTTTACTGGGTTTTGACTATAGATCTTATGCATTGATCACACGCCGACGTCATTTTGGAGGAACTTAAACACGTGGTATCACGACTGATCTTTGTCAGTTTGTGTAAAAGATAGACCGAATCCGAGCAGCGAGTGAAGGCGGTCACAAGTGGGGTAATTAAGCCTTAAATCGTCTTAATTATATTGTCTACATGCAATGCTTATCCCTCATATTCAGTAAAATTGAGGGAATCAAGAGGTATTTAGTGTAGAATCATCCATGATACGTTTAAGCTAAGAATTTGAAAGATTAAAGCTGACGGATTCCAGTTATGTCCGACCTAGTTAGACCCATCATTTGACTGTACACATTCCCCTACACCTAGTACAGATTTCCCTACACCTAGCGGTGAGACACACGCGTATTACAGCCGTTGATCAATCAGTTGTGTGCATTTATTGAGACTGTTTTTTTTCTCCGAAGAAGGACGCACTCCTGGCATTGTGACATCTTATGCATAAGGTAAATAGACGAATCCGATTAGCGCTTGTTTTTAGTGACTGTAGGCCGCCGTTAGTGGGGTCCATCAGCCTAAATTCGTCTCTATTTATTGTTTACATGAATTTCAAACTCTCATATTTAGGGAAATTGGAGAAGTCAAGATACAAATTCGTGTACAACCATCCATGACAGAGGAAAGCAAGGAAATGGAAAGATTTAAAGGTGACGGCCCCCAGTTATGGCCGACTGAAATCAGACCATCACTTGCTGTCCGGATTCGTGTATAGGCAGGGAGATGGTATAGTCGTAGCAAGTAGCTCTTTACTTGAAAGGTATGGAGATGAAATTCGTTCAGACCATCGTCTCGTGGAGGAGAAGAAACCACAGAAGGGAAATAGAAAGAGTGCCCCTTCCTCTTGGAAGTAGTGCTAATATTTCGGGGGGGGGGGCGCATCTACCCGGGAATATTTGAGGACCTTAAAAGCACCTCGGTGCAAATGTCAATATAGTGGAATGATTCAAAAATGCAGTTTTAGCTTCGTTCGCTACGGTAGCTTCTTACGGTTTTGGCACATACCAGAGAAAGGGCTACCTTTTAGTAAGCTTATGCAAAGTACGTGGGTACTTACTTGAAAATCTTCCCATGGGTCAAACTTTGCCAAATCTGATCGTTGTCGTAAGCAATAAAGACGTCTAGCATCCAATGTACTAGGTAAGGTTTCCTCGCTTACTGGTAAGAAACATCTTCCATTGATCAAAACCCATCCTGTGGGACAGGACTGCCCACTCACAGCTGGAAATGAAATGGGAAAGTTTTTCACCAAAAACGTTAAATTTCTTGGGTCATGTTAAGATTTCTTTTTTTCTATAAGCGTGTTTGGTATGGAACTGTGGGGCACACAGTGGGGCATATAATCGACCTCTGCAGCCTACAAATTGGCCCAGCCCTACCTAAAGACAGACTAAGATGCAATCTTTTGTACCAAAAGGCAATTAAGGTATAGTCTACTGCGCAGGAATCAAATTTAGGATCCTTCCTGATATAAGCTATTGATTAAATAGAATAAGTTTACGAAATTTTCAAGTAAACCTTGGTACACGTGATGAAAATGTGGGCGCGTTTTGTTTACCCCCAACGATTTGGAGAATGTTCACGAACATGCTTATTTAAAAAGAACAATGATTTTGTCTATTGGTTATGCTACCAGTCCCAGAGTTGTATGGGTCACTCCCACAAACACTCTCGGATATTTCATATTTAATAAACTATAGTCTGTGTAGGGAAGATCATTGAAACAAAGATTGACTGCGTGGTTCGTAAGGTACATACGCAGGTTTCGGCAAATTAATCATTAATCTTGTAGGAATTCAAAGAAAAATGTTTTTTTTAGAGGATATCACGATTGAGTCCTGCTCTTTTTTCATATTTGTATATGAGAGGGCCTGGCATATGTTCTTCTAAGCCTGTCGAGAAACTCACTTTATTCAAAACATTTTAAACTAGGTGAATCGTTTTACAGTAAATCTGACCGTTTGGAATTTGTGACCAACCGACCGTCAGACTACCATCACAATAAAACACTGTATAACCTTCGGAGTAGTTCAAACTGACCTTATTTCCTTTTAGCTATTTAAGTGGGCGTGGCAAAAATTTTGACATAAAAGTTGTAAATTTATGCTTAGATCAGGTCTAAACTAATGGGATATGTAGAAAAAACAGCTTTGGGGAAGAGAGGAAGTAGTCAATCAATACAGGTAAAGAAAATTGAGATGTATGAACTGTATTTCTCTAAAAACTGTGTAGTAAAGTTATTTACAATAATCAACGTTTGATAGACGTAGTACATATAGCACAGCGTTACTGAAAACAGTGAACATATTGTATTCAAACCTAATTCTGAACGGAGCCCTTGGACTCTATGGCCGCGAGGTTGGTCGTTAAGTGTTGTCCTCCAGTGGACGTAATAGCTTCTTCGGGAAGCAGTTTCAAGTTTGGTTTCGCCGAACGGCCCTTTGCCAGAGAGTCGGCAGGACTTTAGAAAAAGTATCTAGAGATTCGAGGTGACTTGTAGAAAAAAATCTTGGACTCTATCCGAACAGCTATCCGAAACTCTACAGGTTTTGTCGAAAGCTTCTCACTTTGTTATAGATGTTCAGATAGCCCTTAACATTATGCTGGCTTGTGGCTTCTGTTCTATTCAGCCAGTCTAGAGCAGAACCACGCATGTTTGCCCTTTGGAGGACGTACTTGTCCATTTGGGACGTTTAGCTCCTTAAGGGAGCAGAACTCCCCCGGGAGTAATCGTTTGGTTTTCGCCCCTTGGCTCTTCGCCAGAGAGTCAAGGGGACTTTTAAAGAAAAGCCCCTGGACTCTGGTTTTCATGCCCAGAACAAAAGGGGACATTAACAAAACAACGTATAAGTTCTGCTGGGTGCGACATTACAATCATTATGCGAAAGAATTTTATGGTCTTCCTGTACTTCTACATCGCACAGCAGACAAACTTTTTGCTGTAAAATTTACAGCTGCTTCACTATTAATCCTTCAAGATTTGCGTTATTTCGTTTACAATTGACTGTAAAAATAACGCGTTTTTGCTGGCAGTATTGCTGACGGTGGTCTCACTGTTAAATTAACTTTTTTTTTTACAGTGACTCTCTTTCCGTCTGATATCTCCCCACGAAGCCACGGTCACACTGCAACGAATTCGGATAGGATTTTAACCCAATTTTTATAATTTTTCTATTTAAACTTAACTTAGCTTAACTCTTCGTTAGGGAGCCAACTGGACGTTGACAAACAAGTGACGCTATTTTTGTGCAGTTCTTGTTAAACATTGTCATCGCAAAAGGACCGCATCAAAACAAGCTAGGCTGCGTAAGTTACCACTCTAGACTAGGCCAAATATGATTTACCGTGACACATCAAATGCTTCCTCCTAAAACTAAAAACTCAATTAATACCACATGGGTGTTACTCTTGTTAAAAGTGACCCTTAGTGATTCTCTTTTGTCGCTAAACTGAGGAGACAGAACTATCGTAATTCGACAAACTATAAAAATGTCACACTCGACTTCGCCCTTTGATTTTGTAATATAATGAGTACATAATGGCAATTGTCGGAAATGATAAAGTCGTAAATAATAACGTTTACTTTGCCGAAATAGTTCTGTGACCTATTTGCACTTCCTGGTTTTCATGCGACAAAACCATAGGTACCACTTGGGGGAACCTGAAATTATTATAAAAGTTTCTGAGATCATGGGCTTTCAAAGACAAATTTGCAGGCTGGGAATCTTTATACTTAATACATACTTTAAACAACACTGCATAATCACGGATGGCATACTCACTTCATTTAAAATTCTGTTTCACGTATTGAAATCAACGTTAAAGGCCCAATTTTCTCATCGCAAAACAGTACCAATTCTCCCAACCTTCTTAATTAAGCCCCTCCCACAATTGTCTGAAATTCACCCTCATTCAGACACAATCTCATTTTATTGCTTCAGGGTGAGTATAGAATAATCAAGGTGTATTATCAAAACACTCTCAGAACAGTTCATGCTGTAAAATATAAGCTTTGGTACTCTGCATTGGTTGAATTAGCAGTCAATCAAAAAAGCTGAGCCAATTGAGAGTTATATTTTAGGACTTAAACATTGCATATTTAGTTCAAACTAAATAAACTTTAATCTAATGAAACTCTCCTCAATTTCCTCATTTTATAAGAAAAGATATCGTTAAATGACTTGTCTTTAGAGCCAATCATGAAGCAGAGGAGACTACTACACTTTTCTAAATTGAAGGGACTGCGATTCCCCTGTAACTGTTCTTGTAGAGGATATAATTCTAAAGCAAAGTTCAACGCAATTTATATCTTGACTTATAATAGCTTGTCATGACAGAATGTTGTGCTTCAAGCCTTCAACAAAACCCCAAACCATGGAAGAATGGGAAATGAAAAATTTTACGTGGTGAAATTCCACTGGCCAACATCCTTGGACAAAACTGTTGAAACACCTTCCGCATGTATGATGATCGTGCGCGATTAATAAATCCCTTGTTTCGGTTATCCGGCTCACATTTATATCCCATAAGGTCATAAGTCAAAAAAGATTTTAAAATACGGATACACAACTGTCTAAAATTTAGAAAACGCAAGCGGCCTTTCATTGAAAGTTTTCTTTATTATGAAAGTGCAGAGAGGTGGTAAGCTCTTCGCACCACTCTGGAGAGTGACGGGATTCCTTCTGCTGAATTTTCTACCTGTGAAAATTAGTTTCACACGACAATAGCAAACGAAACGTGTAATTTCTGAATAGATCCTACATTTTTCAATATTGACTTTTTTCACCTAAAGGAAAATGACCTCAATAAACCATTTATGAATCTTGTTCAACCGTAATAAAGGTAAAGAAGCATAACGTTCAACAAAAGATTCTTGAAAGAGTTTGTGTCACCAACTTGCAATTAAAACCTGTGAACTGGATATTTGTTCTTCGAAAGAAGTTCTTGAAACACTTTGAAAATCCACAGATCAAAAGGTGATGTTTCAATTTCCAACGGAAATTTCGACAAAGATGACGATGGAATTTCCTGATACAAAAACTGTGACAGCCAGAAATAACAAGATAAGCCTACTCTCAGTCAATCGTGATTCTCAACGTAGAGCAGGGAGAAATGCGGGGACTTCGGTTTAGCCCCTCACTTTTTCTGCTAAAGGCATTTTGGACCGCCTTTAACTGTATTTTGGGCCGCCTTAAATTGCATTAATTTTATAAAATTGCCAATTTATAAAAGTGGCTCCGTGACCTTTGCATAATAATGGCCTCTATAGAGGCATATACCATGCTCAATAGAAGGAAGAGTCCGAGCAGCTATTGAAGTTGGCCATTATTGGGTGCTTCAGAATTATGTCGTCTTCTTTTTTGTCTACTGTCTACATTATATTCTACAACTTCATGTTTTTTGAAAGTGAGGGACTCAAGAGGTTTTTTAGGGTGCAACTACCCATGACACAGGTACGCCAAAACATTTGAAATATTAAAAGGTAACAGACCGCAGGTCGACTAAATCAGACCATGATTTGACTACTCGGATTCGTCTATATCACCTTTAGTTTGTTTGCACCCTTCAAAAGTTGGTTAAAAAATCCACCAACACTGGCCACGTATGTCAAATACCTGAAATTGGGTAAAGTTTCGCCAATATATGCTGTTTATTTGGTTACCCCACAGGCTGGTTTCCAAAATAAGTGGTAAAAAACCTCCAATTGGATAACCCATTAATCAACAATTATTGGGTAAACTTTTAACCAATTTCAGGTATTTGACATACGTGACCCGTGTTCGTAAGTTTTTTAACCAGCTCTTTTAGAGTGTAGATTACATCTGTAAGACTACTCAAACATCTAAGCGACACAACACGCCATATTTCAGCATCTACTTTCGGACACTGTTAAACAATTGTGCAAGTCAGTCAGATGGCATGTAACGACACACAAAGGTGAATGTGTTACATAGTGTCAATTGAAAAGAGGTAAAGTTTGAATACGTTTACAATTTAAGTTCGGTTTCAAATACAGTTCAAATATCGTACAGAGGTTTACCTTCGGTCGGCAAACAAAATATACAATATTCTACACCCACAGCAGTATTAGGAAGACAGTGCTTAGATGAAGTTCTACGGCTTAAGTGGAAGTTAGTTAGATGTATTTTAACGTCACAGGTTCTTACCAATTGTTTCAGTGTAAGGATTTTTATTATATTCTTTTCGGGGCATAGTAATAAGGTACCCTTTTAACGTACTGAAAATTTCAGGATGACAACCACTGTGGCCGACTTTCTGAATTTTAGGCCCAAAACTGTCCGTGCCCCGAGGAGTACTTCAATTGCTCCTTTGCACCAATATGCAAAAAGCTACTCTCTAAAATACATGCGGTGTCTTAATATCTTATTTTCAAGATATTTACTATCGTCAAGCAAACCCAGTTTCGCATTCATAAACCATCTACTGATAAATTCACGTAAAGAAATTACTACAGTTCAATATTAAGGGAAATGTTTGAAAAACCGTCGTAACATCCAAAGATCCCCTTTGAAATGCAATTATCTGCATGATAATTTTTTTGGAAAGGATATGCTAGTGCTTAGTTGGGTGGTCTTATTGATTGATATTATGATTTTAAATAAACTAGCATCTGGCTCGTTTGTACTTTGATATCAAGATTTATCTTTAAACTTTTGTTTAGTTTGAAAATCACTTTATTGCAAGCTGTTTCCTAAATCTCCCTTTTATTAATTGCAATGTGATTTTAAGGTTGATCCAACGTCAAAATATAGTACTGAATTATTTGAAGGTCACCTAAGTCACCTTCAAGTTTAATTGAACATTTTCTAACCTTTCTACTGGCCATGTGTTCTTTTTTATGTTATTCGTAATTCTCTTTCTGTTAATTTGATTTCAAATTTGTCAGTTTGATCTGTTAATAATGAGCATTTTCAGCTTCACAATACAAAAGAAGATCTTCCACTAGTTGTACTTTGAGTTATGAAACCAGTTGTACTTTGAGTTATGAAAACAATGCTTGGAGTTTTCCCGGGTTCATGCACTGACTTAAGAACTTCATCTTTTTGGAGCTTTTGGTAATTCCAAAAACGATATCAGTTTGGTCTAGGATGATCTTAGTAAGTCCAAGCCGACGATCAGGTGACTGTCCTGATCTCGAAAAACCACACAGACGCACACCTTCAATGAGTTGAATTATCCATTTGCAGAAACGAAAGAATGTTGTCTTCATATATAAATCCAGGCATAGGGTCCTTGATGAGTCGCAATCGATAAACATAAAGCCAATTCACATTTAGTAATTAACATAGTATCAAATCATAGCATACTCCAGTTGAAAATGTTTAACTTTCGTTTATCTTTAAAAGCTTACATCAAAATTTATTATACTTACAAGAGAAAAGAAAGGCCACAAATATTAGCGAGACCAGACCCTGCATCGTTGCTGCTGATTCCGCCAACTGCAACTCAAATTGCTATTTACTTTAACTGTTTCCAAATGTCGGGCGAACTGTTTGTCCTTGTCATAATCTTCCATTATTGTTAGGTAGCTAAGCATAACCTTGCAGGTCAACGGAATTCAGAATGCACACACGGCATAAAGAAACTACCATTTTAGTTTCTTATTGTACCACTTTACGCCCCAAGGGCACAAAATCGGTCTAGTTATGATGACAAGCACCTTGAATATAGTTTAAAATCAGCCTGTTTCTAATCTGGGATCCAAGAGGACTGGGGTTGGTCATTTGACTATCTTATTCCCCATCGTGTCAAGGAGATTAGCACCAACTGTTCAATTTCATTTTAATTAGCCGCCAGGTATATTTTGCCACACCCTAACAATAAAGAATTGAGAAACTGCTAGAAAAAATGACGTTATTGTGACGAGTTCGTTTTTTGCAACGAAGTTGTGTAACTATTTCCAGTGCTCTGCATTATTTTGTAGACGAATCCGAACAGTCAAGTGATGGTCTAATTGAGTCAGCCATAACGGGTCCGCGAGCTTTAATCATTCCGATTCTTTGCCTAGATGTATCATATGAATGGTTGTAAACTGAAATGCCCCTTGATTTCTTCAGTATCACTGAATATAAGGGCTTAGCATATACAAAGAAAATAAAACTAAGACGATTAAAGGCTGAATTACCCTACTAATGGCTGCCTTCAATAACTGCTTGAATTAGTCTATAGAAACTTTTCACATGATGTCATAATACTCTCCGGCGGCCATGCTGGAGTACATGTAACTACGTAGAAAGCTACACTGGGTGCGCTTGTTCGTTGAATTTGTGCACGCCGTGCGTATCACCTGATCTCACTGCACACTGTGCAGTGCGTTCGGCACAAAGCCGCGTGTATTTGGCATGAATGTCCACCAGCATGGCCGTTCCGTAACGTAATTGCAAAGCCTCTATAGGTGAGCGAAGTATGTACCTTTCAGATAGCTGCACTTGGTAATTGATACTAATTACAGGTCTCAGGGTTTCAAAAATGCACAATTCGAGAGGTATATTTTATAAACCAACTTTCTTCCCTATTGTCTACTCTGAAATATTCGTTGTAAGATATTTGAATCGGATCTTCAGCAATGTTTACCTTCGCAAGTGTTTAATCTTAACTTTACATATTGACAAAAGTGTTTATCCTTTTCATCTTTGAGACCCAAATTGGAAATATCTGGTAATAAAAACCGTTTGGCCAAAACCCAGTACCGCAATCCTTTGTAACTGCTATTCGAAAGACTCTGTACATCTGACCAGCGGTCTTTTACATTCCGTGGAAAATCTATCCTATTAATGCCATAAGAGAATGTTTTACTTTAGGTTATATAATATTCATGTAAATTACATGAAACAATACTGAGTCAAAGAGAGTTTAATCCTTTGATTTCCACGTAAATTGAAAGTTAAAGAGGTTGGTATTCTGGAGAGTACTAAAACCCTTCTCTTCATGAAAAGATGAACGTACCTATATTCCATTGAAAGAGGGAACCCCCTGAACATTGAACCACGCACTGGAGAAACGGTAAGCAACGACCTTCTCAGACGGGGCAATATTAGTACATTTACGTATAGAATTTCAGCTATTGTAAACCTTCCGTAAGTACATGTAACGTTTTAGAAAAAAACTGACTGAATGAAGATACACGTTGACAGACTTTCTTTTAAAAATGGCTTCATAGTTCTTAAAACATAATTTGCTAATTTTGCTGAGGTGAACGTTTGTTAGTCCTTGAGAGTTAATGTTGATGCAATGTTTGAACATCTTTTTCTATAGATCCAACATTAACCAACACTAAATGCATGTAGGATGTATCAATCAAAGTTACCTAATATTTCCCACATCGACATCAACATTTTAAATGAATTGAATGGAATTTGATATGAATGTACAGCGATAACATCACAGATTTCTCATAAAGCGATAAATCTCGAAGAATTTTCTTTGAAAATAAGAGTTTTTCAAACACTTCATGCTAATGGCATACATTTTTTGTTTTTTTTTTTTGAAAGAAAGAAACCATTTTTTGCATATTTTAAAATCCGTGGCTTTAATTTCCCTTTTATCCCTTTACTTGTTGACATGAAAATGAACAAGACGTTTCCGTCACCACGGCCAGGAAGCTGTTAGTAAAACGACAACGCTTGTATATACTCTTTGGAGCAATGTCTCTAACTGACGGTAATTTTGGGCGGTGGTCTTCTTCTCGGATTTCCTAACTCAATGTTTAGATCAATCAGTATTAGTTACATCGGTGAAATGCGAAAGCGCAGACACAACCTCAATTTTATCTCCATTACATTTTTTGTTGCCAGACGTCATGCTAAAATAGGAAATTTTACAGTTTGTTCAAACAATAGTATTTCTCATACTTTCTTTGGACACTTTTATCACAATGTTTCACAGATGTTTTAAAGTTATCTGGCAATGTGCCAAAATTGGACAAAATTATTTCGACTGTACCATTACTTGACGCAGAAGACTCAATAAAGTAGTAGGGATGTAAAGGAACTAATTTGTTTAAACCGCTTTTTCCAGTCGTTTGGCTTCAAGCTTTGATCACAGCTGAAAACCTGTCCATAACAAACCTCACATCAAAGCATCTATTAACAAAGGCAATTGTTTTGTGATTACTTAGGTGTGAAAGGGTCAGGTTCTCTTTAGTAATGGGAAGTTCAGCAGTACCTAACAATAGGAACAGAGGGACCTGTTAATCAAAATAACCTGTAATTAAAGTTGAATATGCTTGAATAGGAAAACTGTTAGTACAGGTACCTGTTTTTGAAACCGCTATGACTGTTGTGTTTTCTTACTATCAGCCTGCTTACTAATGCTTCGGCTGATTGTGTTTATGTTAATATCTCCACTTTGACTCATTCATAGGAAACGTTTGTACTTAATATCATTAAAACTTCACAATACAAACATCATTTAAATCCCACTGAAGCAACTTTTTATTCATCGAGCAATGATGATAGATTACAATTACATCCTTACATTTTAGTACTTGTGCACTCTAAAATAGATTTGTTAAAAGCGCTGTGCAAAATCCAAAGCGTTCAATATGTAAAAATGATGACAGATTACAATTACATCCTCCCACTTTATTACTAGCACATTCTAACATAGATAGCTTACTTGTACTTGTAGATAGGTTACTTGTACTTGTACACTCTAAAATAGATAGGTTAAAAGCAAGCAATATGTAAAAATGAAGACAGATTACAATTACATCCTTACATTTTAGTACTTGTACACTCTAAAATAGATAGGTTAAAAGCGCTATCCAAAATACAAAGCGTTCAATATGTAAAAAGTATTGCCCAACCAACAAATCGCTACTAATCTACCTATATTTTTGGGGTAAATCAATGTCGGGTAAAATCGGTGTTAGGCAGGTTTAAATGTACCCAATATTTGGGTAAAATGTAATTGACAAATCTTATAACTGTGCTTAATTAAGATCTCATGGCTGAATAAAATTGGATTTGGTAAATAAAAAGGGTAAATAAAAAATAGTGGTAGAAAGGAAAAAAAAAGAACTACGTAATCAAGAGAAATACAAAGTCCACAATTGGGTTTGTTATCTCAAACTTTAAACGTCAATGTGTATGTACAAAGCGCTCGATAAGTGGTGCCCCAACAACTCTTAGGGGTCTAAAATGGAGCTATGCATGACGGGCCATGATGTAAATGGTCGGGGGGGGGGGGACGTGAGTTCGGTCAGTTAGGTGTTTTCTTTGAGTGGATGTAGCTTCCCTGGGAAGCAGTTTCTATTTTGATTTCGCCGAAAGGCTCTTTGCCAGGGAGTTGGGAGGACTTTAGGAGAAGAATCACTATTGGATGGCAAACGGTTTTCTTAAATCTTCTACTACATCTTCGACTTTATATATATATTTATATATATATTTATATATATATTTATATATTTAGGTAGATCCTTAACTAGGCCGTTTCTATTTTCTGCCCAAAATTCACAAAACGGGTAGTCCGGGCAGACCCATTATTTCCGGCAACGGGACTGCAACGGAAAAAAATTCAAAATTTGTTGACCTGCTTATCCAACCCCTGGTTCCAACCCTCCCCTCCTACGTCAGGACACTACGGACTTCATCCGCAAAATTGGGAAGATCAAAAATCTCCCGTTGGACACAATTCTGGCCGCTCTTGACGTGTCCTCGTTGTACACAAACATACCAAATGGGGAAGACTTCTCCGCTTGCACCGACACCTTTAATCCGATTCGGGGCAAAACTCCAACCAAGAAAGACTTAGACGAACTCATGCATCTGATTCTGACCAACAACGATCTCATCTTTGGTGATCACCACTACCTCCAAAGTCATGGTACAGCCATGGGAACCAAAATGGCTCCCTCATTTGCTAACTTGTTTATGGGCAACTTCGAGCAAAAATTCCTGTCTCGACAAAATTTGAAACCACAAATTTGGTTACGCTTCATAGACGACATCTTCATGATCTGGCCCCACGGTGAAGACCGTCTAAAAATTTTAATTGAGAACATCAATTCGTTCCATCCCACCATCAAATTTATGGCCGACCATTCCAGGTCCAGTGTCCACTTCCTGGACACCACTGTTACCATAGAAAATGGTTCACTCAATACAAACCTATTCTACAAACCAGCGAGCAAGCACAACTACTTTCTACCCACCAGTTGCCATCCTCTGCACTGCACCAAAACATTCCATACAGTCAAGCACTCCGCATAAAACGCATCTGTTCTTCTGAAACAGATTTTGACACTCGGGCAAAGGAACTATCTGGTTATCTCCGTAACCGGCAGTATTTTCGGGGTTCAATTGAAAATGCCATCAAAAAGGCAAAAGAAACCCCTCGTTCGCAAACTCTGACGTACAAAATTCGTCAGCGCAATTCCGACAGAGTGCCGGTGGTAACTGAGTACCATCCCGGTCTACCACCACTAGCCAAATTCATCAGAAAGCATATGCCCTCACTTCAGGGCACCGATCGCCTAAGGTCTATCATTCCCCAACCCCCGTTGTTGACTTAAAGCGGCCCTCAAATTTACGGGACATTTTCGTTCGGGCAAAATTCCAGGACAAAGCCCCAGTCGAGGAAATAACGAAAATTTTGGTTGTTCATATTGCCCTTCCAACTGCAAGACGTGCGTCCTGGTTGATTCCACAAAAGGCTTCCAGAGCAATCAAAATGCACGCACCTTCCAAATCAGACAAGAAATTAATTGTCCTTTCAAAAATGTCATAAATCTCATATACTGCAATTTATGTGGTGTGCAGTATGTCGGAGAATCTATAAAATACTCTTCGAATGAGAATGACACAGCAGAGGTCAGCAATTAAAACCAAAAAGGTTGAACAACCTGTTGCAAACCATTTCCATTTGCCTCATCATTCTATCAAAAATTTACGGGTCATTGTTACCGACCAAAACGATACATGGACCGATAAAGCTAGAAAAGCTTAAGAAAATTTCTGGGAACTCAATCTCAAAACCACATCGCCTTTCGGCTTGAACATCAGGGGCGACTAACCAACTTGCTGATGATACAAACCCAAATAATCCGATCAGGCCATTCCGCCGTAACAATTTCTCTAATTGCTTTGAAGAGGATTTTCCTAGTGTTGATGGGTTATACCCGACTAATCCGACCAGAACCTCCCGGTCAATCAACCTGCACAATTGCCTTAAAATGGACTATCCTGTCACAAAATAGGTGAGACCATTGTCAACACCTTTAAAAGCTTCCAAAATTTCTACTCCTTGTCATTATCTGACCAAGTATTGATAAAGAGGTAGTATTCCTCGAAAGCTCTACTTCAAACCTTTTGGCTGTTTAATTTATCTAAAGTCTAGCCTTCCCGCTGCAACAGGGCTGATTACATCGAGGAGGCGAAATATCAACTTAACACTCATAATTTCTAAAGGAAGCTTGCCTCTTATCCGTGTCAAATATTTGAAAAGGAACTGCAGAACCTCGTTAACTCTTTTTCCTCTGAACTAGCTGTTAAGGTTAATATGTACATTCCTAAGTCACCTATTCCAGGTACATTTTATACACAAGGTGGGAATTAGCTATATATATATACATACACCAGGTTAACAATAGTCGCAATGTTCTGTTCGGAAAATTATTGTGATTTATTCATTTCTAGTGAATCGGAACCACCGCCACTCATTCCACTCTCTATACCTTCCTTTACACGTCTCCAAGCATCATGAACGGCTTCCATCAGCAAACATTGCTGGAGAAATATCCAAAATCCCAGCAGTGAGGAAAAAATGCCAAACAGTAGGCCATAAACCACCGATGAATCTCCAACGGAGATGAATCCAAACAACCATGACAGGCTGAAAAGAAAGCATATCGAGCCAGAAGTCCGTAGACGGCGTGTTATTTTGTCATGAGACAGTTCTGAGGTGTCCATATTGGTAAACCATAGTTTCAAGGAAACGAGGAAGTATATAACTGCATTGTAGGCCACGAGAATTCCTACGACGCCAAGCAGGGCGATGTAAAAGGCCAAAGAGGAAAAGGATGGTAAGCAGCTGGAAGTGAAAGAAAAGAAGTTGAATAAAATTTTTTAGGAAAATAGGAATCATGAAAAGAAGTAAACTCTTAATATAATGGTTTTATTTTTGTAAATTTATGGCTAATCTTTCGAACGCTAACGCCGTCAAGCAATCGATATAAAGAGTCACTATTATCGCAATGCATTGTACAAAGAGAGGCCGTGATTGCTAGCAGATTGATTAACGATACTGGGTTATTTATATATATATATATATATATATATATATATATATATATATATATATATATATATATATATATATATATATATATATATATATGAAACATGACAGGTGGCGTGTGTTGGAAAGTAAAGAAACCAAATAACAAAAGAACACAAAAAATGGATACATTATTACAAAATGGATATATATATATATATATACCGCGCAAAATTGGTAATGATTCGATCATGAATTTTAATTCAACCCAAGTACTAGCATTTTCTTTTCAACAAGGGAAAAAATATTGAAAAAGACCAGATGGAAAATTCAGCAAAGTGGGATTTAAACCCAGGACGGCTCGCTTTCCGGGAGAGTGCCTTACCACTGCACTAAACATGACTGACGTGATTTCCGGGAGAGTGCCTTACCACTGCACTAAACATGACTGACGTGATTTCCGGCTCGACCCAAATTACAAATACCGCGAACTCAATCTCCATTCCTTGTTACCACCGAAGTGTAAAAATACTGAAACGGGGTAATTAATTAGGTCGAACGCGGTAAGTTCGACTGTAAATGTAGGTCGAAAAATTGGTAATGATTTGATTATGACTTTTAATTCAACCCAAGTACTAGCATTGCCTTTTGAACAAGGGAAGAAATATAGAAAAAGACCAGAAGAACTGGGTTCAAATCCCGCTTTGCTTCCCTTTCCTTCCTATATATATATATATATATATATATATATATATATATATATATAACGCTAATTCCCACCTTAGGGGGAAATTGTTATATCTGCGCGTACTTAGGGCGAAAAAATAACAATGAAATACATAAGAAAAAGTGTTCGCCCTAACGTCTAAAAATATAAACAACGTTATTTCAATGGCCAGCCATCCGTTCGTGTTAACAGCTAGGTGTCCGTAAATTTGACAACTTTGAAGTAATTGCATCTACTTTGTAAATCTAGGAGGGCGCTCTTGTCCGTTTACGTATTCCTATAGAAAAAGTGTGTACAAACGTTACGGCGAAGCTTATATTTCGCCCCAAAAAATTTTTCCCCTTAAGGTCGACTTTTCAACAACAACTTTCCCCCTAAGTGCCGAATTAGTGAAATATATATATATATATATATATATATATATATTATATATATATATATATATATATATATATATATATATATATATATATATATATATATATATATATATATATATATATTAACACACTTACTAATCTCCATGTGTATAACTATGGACAGCAACGGCACAGCTCATCGCGACCAGAATGAAAGGAAGACCTGCCAAAAAACATGAAATATTTGAATTAACTTACACATAACATTTATGTCCCCCGTGTATGTTACACACAACTTGAAAGTAAACAGTCTACTCCGTTGTTTCTCGTTAGATTGTACAACTATGAAGTGAAGACGTTGCTCTGTGTGCATAAGTTCTAGCTGCAAGTATACCCGAAAACGTGGACAGCCTTTTATTAGAGAGCATTATTTGACGCTTAAAGAGGATCAATGATGCGTTTAATTTCTGTAGTCAATATTTTTTTAATCAGTAATTGAAATCTAGTTCTAATACATGTGCATGTTTGGTACGTGTGAGTACTTCGCAACTTTGAAACATGAAATTAACTTAAAACATTAAATAGTAACTTTCATGTCCAAAATAAAAATAGAAATCAAATGTTCAAGAAGTAGCTGTTAACTACAATCTGTATATTATGTCTACCAGTTGGACTTTTTTTTCACATAAAAACTACTTATAAACTTTGAGACATGAAGTTCAATCAAGTCTTGAAATAGGAAATGTCATGTAGACATAATATAGAACTAGAATTAATGTGTGTCACTGGAATTGCTTCATAAAATAGCATTGCCTCTGCAAAATGTATGTGATCATTTGCCTTTATTTACTTAAACTAGTAATTACCCCAGGAAACAAAGAAAGCAGGTACAAGGATGTAACAGACGCGTGTTGAGACGAGTTCGAAGAAGTACATGACCGTCGCCTCCACGCTCATCCACGCCACAGATGTGATGCAAAAGTATTGAGTGAGTGCAGCCAAAATGGCACAACCAGGATTCCTATCCGTCATGCCTTTGCCAAGCAGAAAGCAACAGTAAAGACCAAGTAAAGCAAGGCATAAGTTAAGTGTAATCTGATGAGGCATTCCGTTACGAAGATCCCTGCAATGTGTAGGGAGGAAAATACGAAACAGACTGGTTTCTAAACTTAGACACTACAGCAACAAATAAACAAACAGACAACAAATAAACGAACAAAGAAACCGGACTGAGCAAATTGTAAGTACCATTATCAATTAGTTGATAGCACTCATTTCCCTTATCCTTTAAAACAGACTTACAGAATCAAACCACTCACGATACTGATACTTGATATATACTTAACAAAGTAAAACTTTAATGGAAAAACCTATTCTTTTAACTTATGACTTGTTATATTAATAAACCCCCAGAAGAGAACAAAATGTAATTACATTAAAAATGTTACCAATCAATCTTACCGTAATGCCAAATGAGTGAATATTGTTACAGCTGTCATCACCATAGCTAATATGCAACCGGTAAGGACGAAAACTTTTGCCAGTCTGTTCTCGTAGTTCAAATCCTTTCTCTAACAGGGAAGTGACGTAAAAAGTATTATAAAATTCCCAACAAATAGTAACATGTAGGCACTTATAGCGGCTCATTGAGTTGGTTCATGAAAATTAACACTCCCATGAAGTTATATAAGTCAACTCAATGAGCCCTTTTAATATGTTCATAATTTTGGTCTTTTGATACTCATAGCATTTTTGGTAGTTTGTGATTCTACACATATGCAACATTAGGAGAAATGCCGTCGTTTGCTCTTACACTAGGTAATGATAAGGTACTTCCGTGGAGGTATTGACGTATTATGTGAGAGATGTTCAGATGTGCAGTTTTGAGCTTCCAATTCAGCGGGTTTAATCCAACGGTGCCATTTCTTCCAATCGCGGTTCATTGATTTGTTTTTATACTCCATTGCTTATGCAAAGCATCGCACTCGACGGCAATATGTTGCAATCTGATTAAACGGACCAAAGAGTTCAAGAAACGACTAAGAGTCTTATCTCAGCAATTATTTGAACTTAACAAGATGTAATAAACCTTGGTTCTTACTTTGTAAGTGGACCTAACACCAACCATCTCCACTACCAACCAACAACAACCACTATCACCAACTATCACCAACTACCACCACCACCGCCGCCGCCGCCGCCGCCGCCGCCACCACCACCACCTCTAACATTACACTTACCACCAACACAGCAAAGTGTGTCAGATGATCACATTCACAAATGTGAGAAAAGGATTCAGTAGCTTTCTTGTAATGACAACCCTCAGATGACCATCCACCGGTTTCGTCATGCAGGTAGTGGTCCCAAAAGACGCAGGAATGCTCCAGGTTATTATCCTTAAGAGAAGGATCATTTGACCTTTGAGATATAATCATTGTAACTCTTAACTAGCATATAAGTTTGAAAAACCCTGAGTATCAAGTGTCTTCGTTTCTGTGCGGATTGGTTTCTTTCAAAATGATAATAGAAAGAGCAGTTTTAGCATATGTCTAGCTAGAAAATGTTTATTTTTAATTATTCTGCTTAACAATCAATTCTTACACGTGAAATAAGCCAAAAGTCGGCTGTAATATCTGAATCAATGAAATTATACAGTAGCATATAAATATCTATATAAAAGCTCGAATACTGCACTGGTAAAGTATGAAGGTAAACAGATTGGAGTGGTAAAAAGTTTGAAAAAGTTTGAAAAAATATAAAATATCCTTGCCATGTTTTATAATTCAGTTATTTGTGGGGTATGGCAACATAACCCTTTATCGTTGGGTGGGAATATACGCATTGGAGACGAATATGCAATCGACACCATTATTAAGCAGGCAAGTTGTATCATAGGGGAAGTTCAGCCATCGCTGACTATGACATATCACCGTCGTTTGGAAACGAAACTGATGAAGATTATGCAAGATAATGATCACCCACTTAGTGTTGTTTCACATAATGCGGTTATTCCTAGAAGTGACAGAATGAGATTACCCTATTCCATTACTAATCGACACCCCTCCTCTTTTACACCACAATGTATCAAATTCCATAATCTTAATTTCAAACGCTTATTCTTGCCTTCTTGGTTCCTGTTGTCTTAAACTTTTACTTCCCATATTTTACGTCTTAAGCTTTCTCTTAGTTCTTCTCTTTTACTTTTTAAGTGTTGTTTGTATGTCTATATTTTTGTAATTTTACTGTCTTTTAGTGTTTTTTCTGTTTAATGCGAGCATTCAGTTACCCTTGTGGGGTTAAATAAAGTTGATCTTATCTTAAGTGCTAAAATTGGGAAGACAGCTCCGCAACTTTTCGGGTATGTACCCTTCATCAGGCGGCAGAATAATAGCTGATCAAAAAAAAAAAAAAAAAGATAGTTAAAAGAAACAAAAAATGCGTGCCGATACAACTCAATCGACGAGCGTACAAAGGTTATGCACCTACGTCACCGCGTTGCGTGTCTTGCTATGTCCCCATCAACACGTTCTTATAATCGTTTTTAAGTTACTGTAGTACGGACGTATTGGTAACCCACGCACTGCCCATGACAATATCCATCCAACAAGCCAAACCGAAACGCGCTGACGTCACGCGGAAACCTCTTTAAAGAGGAATTGCTAATTATTAAATGTTTGCATACTTCGCGACGGAATTTTATACACAGTTAAACGACGCAACCGTGCAAAATGAGTTAACAGTGATGACGCGATAAAAATTGAATTAGAAATAAATACACGCTAGGTGATTATATTGTCATTACAAAAGTTCACAGATTGAACTGTCCGCCCGAAGAATAGCAAAATGTGAACGAACACATTCCTGTAAACTTACAGTTTTAGACGAAAAATAAAAAACAAGTATAATAACTGTAATTTCAATTTTATTTTTGTAAGACAGTACTTTGTCCCGGTTGTGACCGGAAGCCTGCAGATTTATAACGGGTAGGGGGTACTCACTATTGAGAAAAAAATTCACAAGGTTATTAACATGTTTTGGACCGGGTAAAACAAATACGTTTGATTCTAATGCATTGAGAAAACACAAAAGACTTTTTCAAACTTAGGTGATGCGAGCTCTTGAAATTGAGGTAGCCGTGGGTATCTGTTGGTTTACAATAAAGTGTCAGCTATTAACCCATTGTTAAGTTTAACTAGTTCGTCAAGGAAGGGAATTTCCTTGGCAGAAAAATCAAATGTAAACTTAACAGAAGGATGAAAGCAGTGAAAAATGATACAAAAGAATGTAAGTTGGATAGGCCATGTGGCCAAATAAAACAGATGTCAATATATCTTTAGAGTGCAACGGCTGTAAGGGGTAATTTGGCAGCATTCTGGTTTCATGGTCAGCCATGAAAATTACGGCAAAACTAGGTGCCATTCTAGTACCCAACGCAGTGCCGCACGTTTGGAGATAATGCTCGCCATTAAATTAAAAAATGATTGTAAGAATAAATTCATTTCATTTATTTGTTAGTGGTGCTCTCTTACATATTACTTATGTTATTCTTCTTAATTTCATGGAGCATACGTGGACTAGCCTTACTTACATTATATTATACTATATGTATATATATATATATATATATATATATATATATATATATATATATATATATATATATATATATATATAACGCTAATTCCCACCTTAGGGGGAAATTGTTATATCTTCCCGTACTTAGGGCGAAAAAATAACAATGAAATACATAAGAATAAGAGTTCGCCCTAGCGTCCAAAAATATAAACAACGTAATTTCAATGGCCAGCCATCCGTTCGTGTTAACAGCTAGGTGTCCGTAAATTTGACAACTTTGAAGTAATTGCATCTACTTTGTAAATCTAGGAGGGCGCCCTGGTCCGTTTACGTATTCCTATAGAAAAAGTGTGTAGAAACGTTACGGCGAAACTTATATTTCGCCCCAAAAATGTTTTCCCCTTAAGGTCGACTTTTCAACAACAACTTTCCCCCTAAGTGCCGAATTAGTGAAATATATATATATATATATATACATATATATATATATATATATATATATATATATATATTAAAACAGAAAAGTTCTACGTATACTCCGAGAGATAAGTTAAGTACAGAAAAATACGCAATAAAGATCAAAACTGGTTTATTTAGGTGTATGAAAGATAACAAATATGTTTCGGAATTTTCAGTCACCTGGGATTTCCCTCAGCGAGTATTTAAGGCAAATTGAGAACAAAAATTAAAAATGAGTACATAAATTAAAGAGAACGGAAATTTATAGTTAACTGCAGTGTCAGGAGGGAAGATTAAATTGTTTGCTGACACGTGTAATGATTTAGAATACCAAGGTCCTTGTTGATTCCGGTGATATGTGACCTAAGCCTCTCATATATATATATATATATATACACATATATATATATATTTATATATATATATATATATATATATATATATATATATATATATATAGGTCGAAAAGAGGTAGTAAAAAGTGCTTAAAAGTTTGCGGAAAACTCCACGACGTTTCGGGTATAAACCCTTCATCAGGTGGCAAAAACCAAACTGAACAACCAACAGTAACAATTGGACACGACAAACATCAAATCCGAAACGATCGCTGTAAAAACAGAACCGGACGAAAGTTACTGTCAGAAAACATGAGTGCGAAGGATGAAACACAAATCAAAAAAAAAGAAAAAGTGCGTCCTGGATGAAAAAATGCACGTAAAAATCGAACATGTTCTTAAAAAAGGGAAAACAGGAGACAAAAACTAGCTCCGGAGAAAAAAAAATTGTAAATAAGGCCTACACAGAAAAAAACGAGCACGAACGGGTAAGTGTAAAAGGAGTAAAAACTGGTACAAAAAGGGGGTGAATATTACAAAAGGTCAATTCTAACGTTAAGCCCGTGTGGAGCGAGAGTACCTAGCCTCATGATCAGTCGGTTTTCAGCACTAAGGCGGTCACGATCGGAGCCTCGGCACATTACAGCTGCCGTAACGGTTAAATGCTGCATTGAACAAGGTGAAGGGGGATTGAAATGTGCAGCCACCGGGTATCCATGGAGATTCTGTTTGATGGACCTAAGGTGCTCGGTGACTCGATCCGCGAGGCGGCGCTTGGTCTCTCCCACATACAACGAGTTACATCTCCCACAAGCTAAAATATACACTACATTTGAGGAAATGCAGGAGAATCTTTGTTTGACAATAAAGCTATTGCCGTTGGGGCCTGAAATGTTGACGAGGTCGTGTTTGCCGACAACTGGACATGTATTACACCTCGGACGGTTACATGGAAAGGTACCAGCCGTGTCGTCGAAAGAAGTTTGTGGGTGGGAAGCCCGAACTAAATGGTTGGCTAAATTTTTCTCAACTCTAAAGGCAGTGATGGGGTGTTCCGGGAAAACATCACGGGTTGAGGGGTCTTGTCGGAGCAACTTTACATTTTTGTGGATAGCGTGTAAAATAGGACGGATCGAAGGGTGATAAGAAATAACTAAAGGAATACGTAGATTGGTACCAGATTTGCTCTTTTTCTCCAAGGCTTCCTTTCTGCTGGTTCCTTGAATTCTGCGTAGGGCATTAGAGAGGATTTTGGCAGGGTACTGGCGTTTTTCAAAAAAGGACAAAATTTCTTCAGAGGCAGTAGAGAAGTCAGAATCCTCCGAACAAATTCGTCTGGCTCGCAAGAGCTGGGAATAAGGGATAGATTTAGTGCAAGATTTGGGGTGATTGGAAGGGTACAAAAGGTAGTTATGCGAGTCGGTTGGCTTAAAGTGTAGGTTAGAGGTAATTGTACGGTTGTTGATGGACAGTTTAAGGTCGAGAAAAACAACAGAAGAGTCCGAGATACAATGGGTAAATTTCAAAAAGGGGCAAAAGGAATTAACAAAGTCGATAAAAGTTTCTAAATCACGACGGGATCCAGAGGCAACTCCTACAATATCATCAATATACCTTTTGTAAAGTATAGGTCGTGGCCCGGTATACTGAGAAAAAGTTGTTCTTCAAAGTGGCCCATGGTCAAACAGGCAACAGAGGGACCCATTTTGGTTCCCATGGCCACTCCTTTAACTTGACGGAAAAAACGCCCATTAAACTGAAAACAATTTTGCTTGAGAACAAGTTCCGTTAAACGTAGGAAGGTGTCAGTCGGTACAAGGGGATCACGCCGTTTGTCTAGGTAGTAACGGATAGCTGTTAAGGCAGCATTATGAGGAATTGACGTGTAGAGGCTGGACACATCCATGGTGAATAAAAGACGTTCTCCACAATTTTCAGGAAACTCAAAGTCACGAATAAGTCTCAAGAAATGTGGCGTGTCTTGAACAAACGACGGCAAAGCTGAAACTAAAGTGGAGAGCACAGAATCCACATACTCAGAAATAAGTACGGTGGGGCAGCTGTGTGAAGAGACGATAGGTCTGCCAGGGTTGTTGGCTTTGTGGATTTTGGGAAGCAGGTAGAAGTTAGAAATCTGTGGGCAAGGGTGGAGTAAAGAAGTAGCGTTTTGGGGTAGTTGTTTATTGTCCATGAGTTGGGTCAAAGTGTTTTTAACTAACTTTTGGCACTCAGGAGTGCGGTCAGCGGGAAGTTCTAAATAAGCACTTTGGTCGGATAGCTGTTTGTTGGCCTCAGCAATATACAGGTCCTTCCGCCACACCACGACAGCACCACCCTTGTCAGCTGGTTTAATAATGATATCCCTGTTACTTTTGAGGGATAAAATGGCATCTCGTTCTTCAGGACGAAGGACCTTCGTCCTGAAGAAACCAGCTGACAATAGACAATAAACAACTACCCCAAAACGCTACTTCTCTACTCCACCCTTGCCCACAGATTTCTAACTTCTACCTGCTTCCCAAAATCCACAAAGCCAACAACCCTGGCAGACCTATCGTCTCTTCACACAGCTGCCCCACCGTACTTATTTCTGAGTATGTGGATTCTGTGCTCTCCACTTTAGTTTCAGCTTTGCCGTCGTTTGTTCAAGACACGCCACATTTCTTGAGACTTATTCGTGACTTTGAGTTTCCTGAAAATTGCGGAGAACGTCTTTTATTCACCATGGATGTGTCCAGCCTCTACACGTCAATTCCTCATAATGCTGCCTTAACAGCTATCCGTTACTACCTAGACAAACGGCGTGATCCCCTTGTACCGACTGACACCTTCCTACGTTTAACGGAACTTGTTCTCAAGCAAAATTGTTTTCAGTTTAATGGGCGTTTTTTCCGTCAAGTTGAAGGAGTGGCCATGGGAACCAAAATGGGTCCCTCTGTTGCCTGTTTGACCATGGGCCACTTTGAAGAACAACTTTTTTCTCAGTATACCGGGCCACGACCTATACTTTACAAAAGGTATATTGATGATATTGTAGGAGTTGCCTCTGGATCCCGCCGTGATTTTGAAACTTTTATCGACTTTGTTAATTCCTTTTGCCCCTTTTTGAAATTTACCCATTGTATCTCGGACTCTTCTGTTATTTTTCTCGACCTTAAACTGTCCATCAACAACCGTACAATTACCTCTAACCTACACTTTAAGCCAACCGACTCGCATAACTACCTTTTGTACCCTTCCAATCACCCCAAATCTTGCACTAAATCTATCCCTTATTCCCAGCTCTTGCGAGCCAGACGAATTTGTTCGGAGGATTCTGACTTCTCTACTGCCTCTGAAGAAATTTTGTCCTTTTTTGAAAAACGCCAGTACCCTGCCAAAATCCTCTCTAATGCCCTACGCAGAATTCAAGGAACCAGCAGAAAGGAAGCCTTGGAGAAAAAGAGCAAATCTGGTACCAATCTACGTATTCCTTTAGTTATTTCTTATCACCCTTCGATCCGTCCTATTTTACACGCTATCCACAAAAATGTAAAGTTGCTCCGACAAGACCCTCAACCCGTGATGTTTTCCCGGAACCCCCATCACTGCCTTTAGAGTTGAGAAAAATTTAGCCAACCATTTAGTTCGGGCTTCCCACCCACAAACTTCTTTCGACGACACGGCTGGTACCTTTCCATGTAACCGTCCGAGGTGTAATACATGTCCAGTTGTCGGCAAACACGACCTCGTCAACATTTCAGGCCCCAACGGCAATAGCTTTATTGTCAAACAAAGATTCTCCTGCATTTCCTCAAATGTAGTGTATATTTTAGCTTGTGGGAGATGTAACTCGTTGTATGTGGGAGAGACCAAGCGCCGCCTCGCGGATCGAGTCACCGAGCACCTTAGGTCCATCAAACAGAATCTCCATGGATACCCGGTGGCTGCACATTTCAATCCCCCTTCACCTTGTTCAATACAGCATTTAACCGTTACGGCAGCTGTAATGTGCCGCGGCTCCGATCGTGACCGCCTTAGTGCTGAAAACCGACTGATCATGAGGCTAGGTACTCTCGCTCCACACGGGCTTAACGTTAGAATTGACCTTTTGTAATATTCACCCCCTTTTTGTACCAGTTTTTACTCCTTTTACACTTACCCGTTCGTGCTCGTTTTTTTCTGTGTAGGCCTTATTTACAATTTTTTTTTTCTCCGGAGCTAGTTTTTGTCTCCTGTTTTCCCTTTTTTAAGAACATGTTCGATTTTTACGTGCATTTTTTCATCCAGGACGCACTTTTTCTTTTTTTTTGATTTGTGTTTCATCCTTCGCACTCATGTTTTCTGACAGTCACTTTCGTCCGGTTCTGTTTTTACAGCGATCGCTTCGGATTTGATGTTTGTCGTGTCCAATTGTTACTGTTGGTTGTTCAGTTTGGTTTTTGCCACCTGATGAAGGGTTTATACCCGAAACGTCGTGGAGTTTTCCGCAATCTTTTAAGCACTTTTTACTACCTCTTTTCGACCTACACATTTCAACAGTGCTCCGCAGCATTTTACATATATATGTTGATTGAATACGTCTTACCGTCATAGAAGGAAATGAAATTCTAATAAGTGAGCCATTGGGTAGATTTTCAACTTTATATTCTGTCGAAGCTGATATTATCAGGCTGTCGAGAAATTTGTTGCTCCTTCTTGATTCGCCATCATTGAACAGAACACCACTTTGATAACTTGTAAATGTCACCGGAAAAACTGACCCTGAAAATGATGAAGAAAATCACAAAGGAGCTGAGTGGAATAACGCCTCTAAGGAAAATTTGGTGGTGAAGAAGGATTCTTCAGCATCCACCGATCTTCTATACCTTTTATTTGATAAAATGAAATGCATATTATAATAGGTCATACCCTTAGATGCGAGATTTATGACATCACTGGGGATTTCAATTGAAGCTCCTTCTGTTTCTTCTGGTATCTTTTCCGTGGTCGTCGTATTTATGAAATCTCTGGAACCTTTTTTATCCTTTTTTTTTGATGAAGGGTAAACTGTGAAAGAAATCGGTTCATTGAGATTTGACAATTGTACTACTTTGGCTTCTATGCTGGGCAAGCTGTAAGAAAAATTCCTTCCACTTTTCTGAATATGCTGAAGTTGTAGCTCAACTGAGCGCAAAATTCTGGAAGATGTTACAGGTAGAAATTCTACAATAGAAGCCATTTTGGCAGCAACGTTGATAATCTTGTCAACCACTCGAAGCATATTTGACGCAACCTACAACGAAAAAATTACAGAAGAAAATGTGTAAGTACTGTGCGTTATCAAAATTGAAATTGTATTCTGTAAATCTTCAAAAATATCAACAAATTTTATTTTCAAAACATTCTATTAGAACGGCACATTGTTGTTTGGAAATATGTAAGAAACATCCTAAAAAAGAGATCGTTCTGTTGTTCATATTGAGTCATGTAGGCAAACATCTTCCAAAGACTTCTTTCAATGTATAGGTGATTAGGTTATCAAGTTATTACGTGATAGGTTTTAAGTTGCTGAAAAGGGAAGTATAATGTTATCAATAATTTTTATTTTTTTTTTTTTAAATTTCATTTTATCAAATTTACAAGGAAGATTGATAAACAAAGCTATATGCTAGCCACGAATGTCTTAGAAAGGGAAACGTGCTTCGAAACGCGGCTTGACTTAAAAACAATTTCGGGAAGTTACAAATGCAGTCCTAGAAGGAACGCTATTGGTCTTGCAAGTGATTTGATTGGTCAAGTAGTTTCTTATATAAGCGAAAATGCATGTCGTGTAGTACATCCGTTTAATTTTATACATGTTTTATTACGTAGATCGTAGGCGCTTGGGAAGAATTCCAGGATGTGTAGGGCAGTTACCCAACATCTTGCAACAAAGAATTATGAATCTTAGTGGGGAACCGTAAGTTTGAGGACCAACGCTGGATAATTTTCGAGACGGAGAAATGTTTTTGCTGGTTGCTGAGGATTAGACTTACGTCTAGCTAATTTCAAACGTTAAGCTTTTCTATACTTTGAAAAGAAAGTAGTCCTGTTACTTATTCACTTACCAGGAAAGCGTTGTCTGTCTTTCCCACCAGGTAAATATTTTTCCTTATTACTTTGATTTGAATCTCTTGTTTGAATGAAATATTGCAAACATTTTTCAAAATTTATTGCATTGAGTAAATCTTTTTCGTGGTTTTTTCATTAATTTTCTCTGTAGCCTCAGTCAACAGCGTAAAGTTTTCCAAACGACACGCCACGAAAATAGCTGATTTTGCCAGGGAGTTTTTACATTGCCCGATGTATCATTAGGGCACATCCCTTACAAAAAAAAAAACCTGTGGAATTTCCCCAAAAATCCCATGGGGAATTTCACACAAGATTTTGGCACACGAGAAATGCTTCCCATGGGGAAAAATTCCCATGAGGAATGCTTGACACGGGGCGTACTTCCCACGGGGAATGCTTGGCACGGGAAATGCTTGACACGGGAAATACATCCAACGGGGAATGATTCCCGCGGGGATCATTCCCCGTGGGAATCATTCCCCGCGGGGAATAATTTCCACGGGGAATGCTCCCTCTGGAGGTTGCATGTGAGTTTTCCTGCATTGACATGTACACAAACTGTCTTAAAATCATTTTTTTAACCAGAAGTTTCAGTAGTCCAAGAGCTGAAGAAAATGCTTGACCATATCTCAAATTTCTCCTATCATCATGTTTGCAATAATGGATGCAAACCTGAAAATATTTAGCACTGATGTAATGTACAAAGTAGTCCTGTGGGTCACAATATAGTTCCACATTCAATATGTAAGGATGCATTGTTTGTTCTTTTATTTCAACATCCAAATTAATTTATCATTCCTTTAATTTTCAGACAAAGCTGTAAAGTCCATTAGTCCATGCACTTTCCACACATAGATTCCAGCAGCTTTTAAAAACACAAATAGTCCATTCAAGTTGATATTATGGCCATGCAAATATGCTTCTTCAGTCCATGCAAAATATATGATATTGTTACACATTGTTAGCACTTCCTTTAAGATACTTGCAACTTCTAAAATTCGTGGCTGAATTCTATAAGTCCTATTTTATCTGACTGCAGAGCTTACAGCCTCCATGCACTCTGTTCACATCTAGCTGTACACAATGTATACCTTAACAATATTACAGTATACGTACAGTACTATGTAGATATGTCCTCTGTATGCATTGTAAACTGTGTGCATGCAAACAGTCTGTGTGAGCATCCCTAACAATGGCATCGTGTACATTTGAAAAGCCCTCTCTTTATCTGGATCTCATCAACCTATCACAATGCTTCCCATAGTTGCATGCACTACTGGCATGCTTTGCACAGTTTTTGCTGTGTGCTGTATATGGTTTTATTGTGTGTGTATACTGAAGTCATTGTGACCATGGAAGTGTACAGTACTACCATGTTCTGACATAGAAGCAGGAAGACAGAAAGTAGGCCTAAGTGTAAGTTCGTGTCATATGAAAGATGTCATGTGCATTTATATAAACATTACTGTACGTCTTCAGTCCTTACTGTTTATTGTTCACAACATTTATCAATCTAAACATCATCTAAACAATTCCAATTAGTTAATTTAGAGTACAAAATACTTTAGAAAGGCATGATTAATAATATGAGTAAGCCTATACAAATAATATCTAATATTGCAAATTATTGCAGCTTATACTGCAGTACTGCTCGAGTGAAGAGATACTTAGAACCAACACGTAGCCTAAGTGGCTGTAGCTACTGTATAGGCCTCCTGTCTTCAGTGTAGTGGAGCTAGGATATGATTGATCTACATCCCCCTCCTCACCTCCTATTTACAGTGATATGACACTCCTTTGGCAATTCGACAGCGTGACAGGATGGATATGCTTACCTCTTCAATTTACAATAGCGGCTGCACGTACCTTAACATTGAGGATCCAAGGAAAGGGTCAGAGATGTTATAAACTCTCTGTTATCATACTTTGTCAATACTGCCACATACCCTTGCAATCCTACTAGCATCAGCTGTGTGCATCGTCCCATTAAATGAGTGACAGTGATAATGTGTGGTCCCATTAAAGGAGTAATAGTCAACCTGTGGTCCCATTAAAGGAGTGACAGTGATTATCTGTGCCCATGCCGGCTGGATCTATAGCTGTTACACAGAAATCCCACATAAACTGCATGCATAGCCCTTGCATTGACCAAGTATCAGGTTCTCTCCAGTCTTACAAAAAAAAAAAAAAAACAGTAAATAAATTAGAATAGAATAAAATTATATTAGCCTGATGCAAATATAATTTTTCGGGGGGGGGGCGTTATTTATTGGTGACCTTCATATTGCAGACAATGCCAATTATGCCATCTATATTCAAAAGGCCTATTAATACAGTCAACTGAAAATTTAAGTTATTGCACCTCTTGATTACTGGAGTAAAATTAATTTTGTCTCCCCTTCTGTTTATTGTATAATCATATTTGTTCCCCAAAATTTAGCTTAAAAAATGTTGTTCTTCAGTAGGCCTATGATATTTACAGTGAAATCACAAATATGCACTGCATGCTATGGGTGCAGTAATTGCATGAAATAATATTCCAGAAGAAAAATTAAAAATTTCCATGTGGACTTGTTACTTTCCAATGAGAATTTTAAAATCCCGTGGGAAATTATGGCTTCCCCGTGAGAAATCAAAATACCCCATGGGGAATAAGCATTTCCCGTGAGATGCATACTATTTCCCGTGCCAGCTTGCAACTTCCCATGTGATGCAATTGAAATCCCATGGGGATTTGAAGCTTCCCATGGGAATTTTCTTTTCCCAATGGGAAGTATGCGGGAAGTGATGAATTTCCCATGTTGATTTTCAGACTTCCCATATGGAATGTTTGCTTCCCGTACAATTCCCATGGGGAATGTTGAATACCCATGGGATTCCCATGGGAAGTGCTACACTCCCCGTGGGAATCTCATGGGTTTTTTTTGTAAGGGATGATTTTAAATATTGACCTAATATGAGAATTAACAAATGCACGAGCCAAACGTTAACAATGAAATTCTCAGCCCTTTGAGTCAAGAGCTCTCTTAGTGAAAAGGGAGCTGTCGTTGCGGCTCTTGATAAAATGCTTCTCGTTCTACAGGGTCAAGTGTTCCGAGGTCATGCACGAGTTCAGCTGTGAAGCAACTCTCTACTGATAAGAGAGCTGCTGAAGACTGGCGCTGTTCGAGACTCGAGACAGTGGGGCGGAGGGGGGGGGGAGGGTGTGACGTCATCGATCAAATTGCCCACACAGCTGCCATTTTAATGTAAATATTCATAGCTACCTGCAAACATTAGTAACGAGTGAAAGTTAGAAGCCACTATTATAGGACTATCACTGTTGAGTAGCTTAAAATGCTTATCAGTATTTGCACTTGGGATTAGTTGCGCTTAGGTTTGGTTTGAAATTTTGAGTTCTCGAGGTGAGGAAGCATTTAACCAAAAATTTACTACTTTTTCTTACGTAAGTGAAACAAGTTTATACCATCACATCATCACATAACATACCACTGGTTCTGTGCTATTTGCAGAACTGACTTTTTCCAAAACAGGGACCATTTTATTTATATCTTCAATGCCTAAGGAAGTAGTTGTTGCAATATCTAGGAGATCTTTTGACACGAAGGAGGCGTTGTTTCCGGTAACCAAGCGATTTTCCATCATCTTAAAAACATTGATAAATCAGAAAACCATATGTCTGGTTATACGAATTTTACATTACAAGATAATATAGGTATGACTCATATTATAAAGAGACAATAACGTTTGTAGTAATTTGTTTACAGCAATTACTGACATAACTCCAAATGATTGGCAATTGATCGTCGTAAATTTTTGCCTTAAATCTTGCAACTTGTGGGCGATAAAATTGTTTATCAGAGAGCAGAAAGGGTAATGTAAATAAAACGAATGAAAAAAGGCTTTTGAAAAAAATGGTGAGAACTTTTGGAATATATCGAATAAACACATAAAGAACTTAACAGAATCTTGGCAATGGTCTTTGTTACAGGATAACTGCACTTTGAATGAAGGTGAAATTGATTAAGAAGGAGAGTCAACAAAAGACAAACTATAACTACAAAATGACTTTTCAATTAAGTTCGGTTCCTTGAAGAGGATTTCACTACTTTTGCGTTTAAATTGTCTGACAGATTTGATCGAGCAATCTCCATTTCATAAAGCTGCTTGATTTTTCAAAGTGTTTCATCTTTACGAATTGTCACTCAAATGGATATTTATGCAAAAATGTACGTTGCAGAAGCAATGACAAGATACCATAGGGAAAGCATAATCCCTTGTTACTATTCATGCTCGTAACTATACTGATCCAATCCCTTTCAAGAACCTAGACATATTTGTTGTTAGTATTTCTGTCACAAAAAGTTTTTCATACATTCGCCTTTACAATCTATATTTAACGAAAATGATGCAGAAGGAAAAGCAAAGTTGAATTTACCTCGAAAAAAGAACTAGTAATGTCATTGGTAGAACCATTAAAACAGTTCTTGATTTCAACGTCTTCCCATATCGCTGCTGTAGCTAAGTTACCATCACATCTTCTGGTACCTCGGGAAAGTTTATCTTTTTAGAATTGATAACATATGTTAGATATGGAGATCCATGTTGACGTGAATATTTTGTAAAGTTCTGGACACTCCAAGTGACAAAGAGGGTTTTACACAAATGTTTTTCAGAAAGTTTTCGACACATATGTTTGATTTAAGATCATTCTCGGCACTTAAAAGGAAAGTTGTGAAAAAGTCGACCTTAAGGGGGAAAAACTTTTGGGCGAGATATTAGTTTCGCCTGAACGTTTCAACACACTATTCCTATAAAAATACGTAAACGGACACAGACGCCCACCTAGATTTACAAACTAGACACAGTTACTTGAAAGTTGCCAGATTTACGGACACCTAGCTGTTAACACGAACGGATGGCTGGCCATTGAAATAACATTAGTTATATGATTAGACGTTAGGGCAAATTCTTTTTCTTATGTATTTTATTGCTATTTTTCCGCCCTATGTACGAGCAGATATAACAATGTCCTCTTATGGTGGGAATTAGCGTTATATATATATATATAAATATGTCACACCAATGTCACACCAATACTTCCTTACATATAAATATAAATATATATATATATATATATATATATATATATATATATATATATATATATATATATATATATATATATATATATATATATATATATATAAGGAAAAATGGAAAACAGAGTGTGCATATAGATCCAACGAATGATTTATTGAAACAGAATTTTTTTTTTTATTACTATGTGAGAACGTGCGTTCTTTGTAACTACGTACTTTTCGATCATCATCATTATGACGTCACTTTACAACTTTTCAAACTTATTTTAATATTACGCGGTACTGTACGCATTCAACTCTATCTTGTTTGTATGTAACGGTTGATTTCCATAACACAGTTGACAAAGCCGCCAGGAGGCGGCGAAAATTTCTGTTTCAATAAATCATTCGTTGGATCTATATGCACACTCTGTTTTCCATTTTTCCTTTTTTATTACGTGCAACACACGGAATTAATTAATGCTATATATATATATATATATATATATATATATATATATATATATATATATATATATATATATATATATATATATATAAGGGAGTATTGGTGTGACATTGCGGCTTTCTGACATAGAAATAGAAATTGAAGGAAGATGATAAGTACCGGAAATAGTCGTATTTTTGTAGAATTTTTACATCTAGCATTTGCCTTATTACGAAAGACGGTTACTACCGAAGGATGATGGAAAAACTGTGCTCTACCCAGGATTCGAACCCACGCAACCTCAGAACCCTTTAGCCCGATGCCAATGTTAGATGTAAAAATTCTACAAAAATTTTAAAAAATGCGACTATTTTTTTTTTATTACGCCTTGCCGATCGAGCTGTGTGAGCAGCTGTCGGAAGAACCGGTTGAATTAACTCAAGTACCGAGAAAGACAGTTTACCCACCATTGCGTCACAAGTATGCCCCGCCAAGCGTGGAAATGTAAGGAAGTATTGGTGTGACATTGCGAATTTCTGACATAGAAATTGAAGGAAGATGATAAGTAGTGGAAATAGTCGCATTTTTTAAAATTTTTGTAGAATTTTTACATCTAACATTGGCAAACTTTGCCTTATTATGAAAGACGTTACCACCGAAAGATGATGGAAAAACTGTGCTCCACCCACTCGAACCCACGCAACCTCAGAACCCTTTAGCCGGGAACTTACGCCTTGCCGATCGAGCTGTGTGAGCAGCTGTCGAGAGAACCGGTTGAATTAATTCAAGTACCGAGAGAGACAGTTTATCCATCATTGCGTCACAAGTATGCCCCGCCAAGCGTGGTACATTCGATCATGAATATATACATGAATATATGCATATATATATGTATATTCCTACATTATATACATCCTTATATTCCAAACATTTCATCTATTCTTACGGGGAGGCCTGAAAAAAGTTAGAAGCTTGTACAATCAGATCCCTTTAATAAAGCTACAGTAGGTATTTTAAAGAAATTAGACTTGACGGAAGGATTACCTTCAAAGAGTAGAAAGAAGAATAGGGAGATGATGAGGAAGAAGAAGGAGAAAGACTGAAGAGTACTTTATACAACGTTCATGACTACTGGGTACCTAACAGGTAACAAACCAGGCTACTGACGTAGTACGCTTCATAAAAAGACTTCAAAGTTGTCTTTACGTACCTGGAACTAAGCAGAATTCATTCGAGAGCGATCCCGAATTCACATTTGCACCGACGAAGCTTAGGTTTCCCGCCTCCGTGACTACCAACTCACTGAAGCAGAAAGCTGAGGAGCGAGAAGTATTAACGTGCAACATTACATATTACAGTGGTCATTGACAACTAAGCGAAAAACATTATTTCATCGTAGACAAAGTACAGGATTAAGGGCAGTCATACCGTTTGCCGAAATCCTCAGCTGGCTGTTTGATTGACATCGAATTGAAAATATACACAGTAGCTACATCATAATCTTAGAGTGTTTGGATAATACTTTAAGACTTTGAATGCTGACCAGGATTTGCCTGTGGAAATAAACTAGGATTTTTGGATGAGTTTTGATAGTTGTAGTAGGGGTTGGAAATAAACAGATTTGAAGAGTTGTGCCTGTCTTGAGTGATAACTTTCTTCAAGCAGGCGGCTGTCAATTAGACACTCAGCATTTCCATCGTTAACGGTCGATTGGTGGTTTGAGTTGAACTACTTGCACGCGTGGGTCTCGACTTATTTACGAGGGGGGGGGGGGGATTAGAGGGGGCTTAACACGACATGATAAAATTTTTCTAAATATGGGAATGGCACTGACAGGGTGAAGACCATGATGATAAATAGGCATATATAGTACTACACCATACATAACACATTCAACTAACATCCCTGTATTCATGTCACGTGCAGGCATTCAAAAAAGAATCAATTAAATGATACTGAGAAATAATGAACAACCAGTTCTGTTCACCGACAGTCATAGGAAAAACCCCTGCACTGATGTACGTCTAACTAAAGGGACTGCCAGAAAAACCTACTTATTCTTAACTTCCAGTCCAAGAGATGATTTATCCCGAGAGCGAGAGCTCATCACGCTGTTCACAGTTCACTGTTCAGATGGTCACATGGTAACCAGGCTTTGAAAGAGTAAACAGGGATGTAATGTACGGCCCCGAAAATTGTCTCTCTTAAACAATTACTTAAAAATATGGAGCTCGCATTAGAGAATAATTTAAATTCTTGGTTTCCTGTAAGAAAATTTGAAACTATTAGGGATTATTGGAAAATCGGCCCTCCCTATTAGCAAATCTGAGATTAAACGGCGACTTAGAATCGTCTATGCTGTATATAGAATTACCTTAGGCCAGCGGATTAGGCCTCTCGATGGCATTTAAAAAGTTTCGAAACTTTATTTTCCCCATGAGACATGCAAATATTTGGAAAATCCAAAGCTCATATCAGAAATAGTTTGGAATTTATAAAAGAAAATTTATGAGACAGCACTGCATTTGAGAAGTGTCTTTGATAATCAGTTGTTACATGTGTCATATTTCTCGTTTGTCTTTCGGCAAAGCGCGCGAAAGTTACCCAGCTTTAATTCGCTTTAAAGTGTGAACATTTCTGCATTTGGGGTTGTTGGGAAAAATCAACACTTCGGAAATTAAAAAGAAAAAAATGACACTTGGGAACCCCCTAGCAACGAATTTTACGCGCACCGTTGCGGTTTAGCCTCCTTCGGTACGTAATTATCTTTATGTATGCGTGCAAGAACGTATGCTGCCTTAATTATACTTATGCGTGTACATACGTACAGTGAATATATTCGTAATGTACATTCGCATATAGGCTACACACGTACAGCGCAGGGCGGTATTTTCAGACTGTGAATCATAGTCTATAGTGGATGTCTGCGTGTATCTACGTGTTTAAGCTTGAATGTCTGCGCTGCACAATTCTTAAAAGTTCAGAATCAGTTAAAGATTTCAGAGGAAGTTGGACAAGGTAAGCTACCTAGCGCTAGTAGGCCTAGTAATGTTTAACTAATGCCCAACGTTGAAAAGAAGCAATAGGCCTTCAAGACCCTGTCATATTGAGACGATTCTAGGCTAACGTTAGAAATGCGATCGTTTCAAGTTCAACTTTACATGTCAACCTTACACTCTTTCAGTATTTATGTTAGTTGGGCTCACATGGCGTACGTGGCAGTCGCACTCGCACTCACCTTTGTACTACCGTAAGTACTTGACTTGATCTGAACACTTATATTTTGGGACGTAACCTTTTCCATGAATCTGTAGGTCTACTTCTTTTTAACATTTTGTAGTGTCAACCTGGGGCTTGTTTACTCAAGTTAAATAACGTTGACTAAAAAATTACAAATTTCATGCTCATAAAATTTTCCTGATCACGAAAAATCGTCACCAAGGATCGAAATCAACTTCCCTAATTCAGACAATGGGAACCAAGTACCGCAATATCCTTAAAATTAACAAAAGGTAGAGTAGGAAGGTATTAGATTGTGACGGTGGACGTTTTGGACTTCATGCATGCAGACAATTCTATGTTTCATTTTCAGATGTTTTTAACAATCGAAAGAGCTCTAACAATATCTTACGGTATTGGAAATGAAACACATATTTTGCTACTTTTAAATAACGGAAGTAACATTTTTAACTATATTTAACATTTCGAAAATTTTCCACACCCTTCCTCTCTAAAGATGAATTTACTTACAAAGTCCTTCTAGTCGAACGATGATGTGAGAGCCAGTGAAAGACGAAGCGTTTCTTGCCTTCTGTATAATTTCCCAAATGTAGTCTTTTATAGTATCTAGTTCCTGTTCACCCTTCAGCTATTTACTCAGATAGATTCTAAAAGTCTCCTCATTGCTACTATTAACAGGAATTGATAAAATATGCGCTATGTCCATCTACAATAAAACAATCAATATAATAGACAGGTTCAGTAAATTGGTCTTTCATGTTACAAAATCAGTGAGATACCAGTTTAAGCTTTGGGTGGTGGGATGGGGGCTAAGGAATTTTTGCACGAAAATTGTAATCCCGTCCGAAGGACAACTCTTCGGTTGGCGCCGAAAATTTTGAAAAACCACTCCTATCACATAGCCGGAAATGGCATTTCACAGGTTTTTTAGTAGAATCTAGGCAGTCGCCATTTTGAGGTTTCATTTTTAAAAAATGTTTAACTTGAAATAAATTAACAAAGTAATCAGAAATAATATTAATGAAACCCGGACTTGATGTGCAAGCCTGTCATGTTCTTTTTAGTTGTCTGTTCGGTTGAAACACTATTCAAGCAGAGCGCCACCATTAGTTACCGCAGAGCTAAGAGAAAATTTCAAAAACTCGGAACCTTCATGCAGCCGGAAATGGCATTTCTCATGGCTTGTAACTAAACACGAATCAGTCGTTATTTTGAGCTTACGTTTGCAATAAAATTTTCACTCCTATAGCAAAAAACCCCAGCAACTTGCTATCAAAAAGCTACTAAAAAACCCACTACCATTGGATGTAAATATCCTGTACTTTTGTGGAAAAAACTGCACAACAGCATGTAACAGTATCAAAGTTTTTTGTAATCTACTGCGGCCCTTGATAAAATTCATGATCAATTGATTTGATGAAATTTTCTGTGTGACTACCTAAACTCCCGCCCATGATTCATATTTCTTCTAACGCAATTAGAAAAAGGGCAAATTATGAGCTGGATTTAAATAAATTTTTAGACAGATATATGGGAAGACATATTATTACACTTTACCTCATGTGTATAAAAATTCACACCCGATTTCCATCATTGTTGCTCGAATTCAGCTGTTTGGGTAGGGTAGATGACAAACTATTGGGCATTGCATCTCAATATCCTTCCCCTGTAAGTGTTTTTTGGGAAAACCCCTTTTTAAACCTACGGTTCCCTGAAAATTCGGTAGTGTACCATGTGATGTAAACGTTAACAACGGATCGACTTTGTATTGAGTGGAAAAAGCATAGAGTACTAAATTACAGCAAATAATAAAAAATAATAAAAATAGCAAATTAAATATTGGCCAAATACATTAAATAACTGCGTATTTGTTGGAAACTATGAACTTAGCTTTGATTTCCGGCCTTATGAGTTTTTTTTTAAACTTTTCATAGCTAGCCTTCGGTCACAAAATAACACTTTACTGTTTCTGTTGGTAGGTGCTCGAAGAATTCGAAACATTTTTCTGAATGCATATGGAAAACAGTCCCACAATAATGTGGGAAAAATGTCCACATAATTCCCACATGCTGTTCATCCCTTCCCATATTGGATTCTACCATTTTCCTGAAGAAGTAATTTTTATTGTACTCAAGCCTTCATCATTATTTTCCATCCATCATTCTCTCCATGCACGCTACTGCATAGATCTACAGCATGCATCCACAGTATATTGTTCCTATGAATTGAAGTGTGTCTAAAAGAAAATTCAGGTGATATTAAATGTAACTTCACATAGAGTTCCCAGCGAACTGGACTCCCGATCATCCTGACTCTTCTTCAAAATATTTTGTGAGCAAGGCATATATGCAAAATCCCAACCAATGTCCATAAGAATTCAATACGGTTCTACACACATGGACCATAGAGAGACTCCTTTGAAAAGGCCTTTGTTGTAACAGAGCCTTTGAATAAGCCAATCACAATAGACTTCCTTCAAAGCTGCTCAGTGCACAACCAACACAGTCATTTTGTGCCTTCCCATACGGGAAACTGAACTTCCCATATGGGGATTCCAACATTCCATGTGGGAAGTCAACTTACACATTTGGGATTTAAATTCTCATGTGGGAATCCAACTTTTGTAGATGTGGGAAGCTCTCACAGGTCGAAAATTATCCTACATAATTCCTGTAGGAAGTTGTAACTTCCTACCGGAAATCGCAAATTTCCATTTTCCTGCATGAATGTGGGAATTATGTGTTTTTTTGTAAGAGCAATAGGATAGAGAAAAAGATCTAGCTAGAATGTAACATAAGGTTATCCTTTGAGTCATCAAACTCTATTTAAGGAACTTCATAATCAGTGTGGATATTTTAAATGCTTTGAAGCTCTTAAAAGTCATTTTCTCTTACCCCAATTTTTGAAGTAGTTTACAGAAATTATCAATTGGCTCAGCTATTTGATTGACAGCTAGTTTAAAAAAGCAGAATATCGAAGTTCATATTACAAAGCATGTATTCTACTGAGAATGTTTTGATTATACACACTGGGTTCTTGTTTACTCACCCTGAAGCAATAAACTGAGATTGCGTCTGAATGAGAATGAATCTCAGACGGTTGTTAGACGGGCTTGAGCAAATGGTTCGGAGATTTAAAATTGTTTAGGGTTAGGAGATTGGGCCTTTAAGGTACCTCAATGTGAGATGCTTCAAATGTACCGTTACAGTGTAAATGGTTCTGAAATTCCAAAAGCAATGCTACGAACACTGAAAAAATATTTTCAATAGTCCAACTTACATCTTCACTTAATATTCCTTAGCTGACATATTATTGACCCTTATTCACTAAACGTATTCTATTATATAGGATTTTTTCACCACGTCTGTTGTATTATTGATTCTTGGTAAAATTTAAGGGGATTAATTGATATTTAAATCTCCATATGAATGTTTATAATAAAATCCCAGATGCAATGCCAGAACACATTATCCTCTTAAAATTTTCGTTTACCCTTTGCACCAATTTAATCAAACCATCTGTTTAGTCCCACCTCTGTAACATACTAGTTACTTTGAAAGGATTAGCCGACATAATAACTAAGGCAAAGAAAAAAATACGACTCTCATTTACCTTGCTCAAAATATTCTGCTGTAAAACATTCATTTTTTTTTGAGTTTGAGGACTTGATGTGTTACCGACGATTTGAAGGAGAAACTGGGCACGGTCTGTAAACGAAATTGAATTATATTGATTTGAAGTGATTGTCATTGTTACATCGTCAAGGTTACATCATTTCTCAATTTCCCTTAAAACTCATACTTATCAAAAGAATAATGACAGCGGTTTTTATTGTAGGAACTACTCCGAACGTAATGTAAATCTTTTGTAAATACCATGCATGATGTTCATTGGGATGATATTTTTGAAGTTTTTAGTGTAAATGATGCTTATAACACATTTTGTACCATATTTGGAAATCACTACTCAAATTGTTTTCCTATGTCTAACGTATTTACAAGGAAGAGTCTTAGAAGACGACATCCTTGGATAAGTGCCGGTATTATGCCGTCAATTAAACATAAAAATAAACTGTAAAAAAGTATCTAAGAGATCCATCTGATGACGGGACGCACTTTCAAACTTATCGTAATAAGTAAAATCATGTTATTCGTATTTCTCAGTGAGAAAAAAACCCTTCTATTTAATATTTAGTAGTTGTAAAAATGATCTTAGTCGTGCATGCGAGGTTATTAACAATGTACTACATAAAAGCAAAAAAGGTAATTGTTCCTAGCGGACATCATTTTATTATAACAATGTTGAAATAACAGATGATAACACAATAGCAGATGCGTCCAATGACTTTTTTGTCAATGTTGGGCCTGCTCTTGTTTCCAAAATACAGAGTGATGTTAATGCTAGTATATAAATTTAAAAGTTATCAATCCTTCCACTATGTTTCTCTCTCCAACAGACGAGAATGAAGTTATAAAAATTACTCATGTCTTGTTTACAGCCCAATAAGGCTGCTGGCTTTGATGGAATTAAGCCTGGTATTGTGAGGAAAGTCATACCTTTCATATCTAGGCCACTTACTCATATTATAAATAGGTCATTTGCTACCGGTATCGTTCTCGTTCATATCAAGGTTGCTAAAGTTGTACCTATATCTCAGAAAGGTGATGTGATGAGTTGTGATAATTACCTCCCAGTCTCAGTTTCATTTAGCTTCTCTAAAATATTTGAAAGACTTGTCTACAATCGTATTTATAACTTCATCACAAACTGTAATTCTTTTCATGCCGGACAATATGGATTTTGGCCAAACCAATCCACCTATTAAGCTCTGGCTCATGCAGTAAATCAATTAAATATAACTCTAGATCAAACCAAAACATCAATCGGAATCTTTTTAGACTTATCTAAGGTTTTCGATACAATCGATCGCGAGATTCTACTAAAAGAAAACCTGCCCATTGCGGCATCAGAGGTCTAGGCTTAGAGTGGATCAAAAGCTTTCTATCTAATAGGAAACAGTTTGTGTTTTATAAAGGAACCGATTCTGACTTACTAAGTGTGACATGTGGTGTACCTCAAGATTCCATTTTAGGCCCGTTTTTTTTTTTATAATTTATATGAACGACAAAGGAAATATTTCAAGTATTTGTACTCCTGTTCTCTTTGCAGACGATACTAGCATCTTCTTTACAGGAAATGATTTAAGTCAATTAGAAACAATTGTATGTACCGAACTCGATAAATTTTGTAGATGGCTTTCAGCTAACAAGTTATCCCTTAATGTAAAAAAAAAAAAATTTTTATGGTATTTAGTAAGTCAAAACACGGTAATAGACGCGATGTAAATGATATCAAAATATTTATGAATGGCGAATTACTTCAAAAGGTTGACAGCACTGATTTTCTAGGAGTCTTAATTGATGATGGTTTAACATATTAATTCTGTAAGTATTAAACTAGCTAAATGTACAGCAAGGCAGTCTTCGTTCTCTTTATCTTACTCTATTCTTGCCTCACCTTTCTTACTGCCTTTCAATCTGGGCTGGAACAAGTAAGTCGCACCTGAATAAACTCCTTACACTTCAAAAAAAGGGCAATCCGACATATCTGCTCTGCAGACCCACTTGAACATACCAGTAAACTGTTTTCCCTTAATTTGTTTTTTAAGTTTCCTGACTTAGTCCACATCAAAGAAGCTCTCTTTGCTTATCGTATTGTACATATCTTGCTCCCACGTATTTTCATCAAATCTTCTGATTTAAATACGATACACACGACCATAACACGAGGCAGTCGCATACCTCGTTATAACTCTCGATTTCTTAACAAAGTTTACTTGTAAGAGCATCTTCTACCTGGAATACACTTCCAAATGAAATCCAATGCTGTAAATCAATACCATGCTTTAAAAACAAGTATTTTAAGCATTGCAACAAAAAATACTACGCTACTAGAATTTAAGCAACATTCATATTACTTATGTTCACTGTTCATTATAAAATTTTTATTTTTCCCTGTTGTTTTCTTTGTTACAGGGAGTGACCTGTTTCACAAGCCTACCAAGGTTTCCTAGATCACTTCCTTTCGTAACTTGTTCATTATCTGCCATAATAACTTGTAATTTTGTACTTCATGATCGTTACGAAGAAACAAACGAAACGATACGTCAGCTTTTGCTAAGAAGAAAGAATATTGACAGAACTCAAGCACGCTGAAGTGTTTAATCCCAGCGCTATTCGAGATTTGCTTTGTTTACTTGCTCTGTATGAAGCATAAAATACAAGCTTTTTTGGACATATCCCAACCAACATGTCCAGTGAGGCCCCGACTGGGCACCAGCTGGGCTACTTGTTTGGCCCGGCTGGGACCCATTCGTATTAGTCGGGTGTTCCCGCGTGGGGCCAAGCTGGGCCAGCCTTTCCCAGCTGCCCACGCTTTAACAACTAAAGCCTAGCTGGGCTTCAGCTGGTAAAAGCTAGCCCAGTTGGGCCCCACGTGGGAAGACTCGACAAACGGAAGTGTGCTCCAGCGATGGCTAAGCAAGTATCCAAGCTGGAACTCATTTTGAGCCCGAGCGGGGATGTTGGCTGGGATAAGAATATAAAAATTTTAGCAGTTCATATATACCTGGTATGATAAGTACTTGCTCAGCGCTTCTGACGTGCTCACCGTGTCCTTTTGCAACACAATAGTAGCTACCTTGATCTTTCAGAGTAATATTGTCAATCCGGAAAGTGCTATTAAGACTGACTTTCTCTGTAGTTGCCCACGATGAATGTTTCCACCCAACAGTGTGTGCATTTGTTACATTACAGGAAAAGTCAATAGATTCACCAACGTTCCTCTGAAAGAAGCGCCTTGACTGTAAATCAGGATGAAACTCTGGTAGTGAAACTGAAAGGGCAAATTACAACCAAAATTTAGCTTTTATATGTGAAAGAGGTAAGAAATGTTCACATTGTGGTGAATCTTCTTCTCAAATCAGACATGTGTTTTTCGAGATATCCGTACATGGAGTCACTAGACTTGTGTAAGGGCAGCAGAGGTAATGTCACTTCCTCACATTATATATTTGTTTTAGACTGTTGCCGGGAATTGTGTTGACCTTGAAGTTATTAGGGATAAGATACCCTGTAGGGGAGACAAAATTCGTGAAGTTTTCTTGCTACTTATGCAAATATATTCTAGTACTATGGGGATGTTGTGGAGAAAAAGTAAAGTGTAAAGAAAAACAAAAGGCTGTCCATAAATGTGAGGATATGACATCATATGTGCTCACCTCAAGGTCACTCTTCTGAAAAATAAATGTGATATTTTACCTGCTTATATCTTGATAATCACACATCAGACTTCAAAGCAAATTTCACCGAAATGTTTAGAATTAGTACCCTTCATACATATTAAAACTTGATTTTACCTTTAAACCATTGTTTGAAGAGTACGTGGGCGTAACTGAACTCGTGAGGTGATGGAACCGTGTGCTGAGGAACGTTCTGCTCACATGTGAAATGGTGAACACGTGAGGTGCACTGAGGATTTGCATTAGCAAATGGAGTGCAAAATGGCGGACGTAGCGGAAGACTTTTAATTATTAAGTTGCCTTCGCATTTGATCTTTAGCCCATGAAAATATAACCCTGTATCTCGTGCAGGTTGTAAATCATATTTCGGTGATTAATGTCGTTGATTGTCACTTACCGTTTTACGGCCGAAATTGTTATGCTCGACCCATCTTCACCAGCATTACATCACACAAAAAATATGAGTGCCGTATAGATGGCCTCCTTGCAGTATCCTCCTTGCAATATTTCTTTGCGCATATTTCACAATGTGAAATCTTGCCTTCTGCTAAAAAAATGCACCTACAACATACAATCTGTTAGAAGTAAGCCAACTAGCGAATATTTCCTCGTCTAACGGTACAAGCAGAGGTAGTACATCTTTTGCTTTCTAATCTCCTTAATCGACATTTTTACCCTGAACTTTAGGTCTACCAGTTGTATCCTATACTGGGAGGTTTGAAGTTAGACTCACGACAGGGTTATACCGAAGACTATGGAAGAAGACTGGAAGAAAGGCCCTGTGGCCCGCTAGACTTAAACCAGCTGGTCGGAGCCTTTAAACTCCATCCAAATAACTCTATCATATACGTTGAATTTCATGTGGAATACTCTAATCTAAAACATGCCTTGATGATGGGATGCCTTTTCAATGCAAATGCAAATAAATAACCCCGAGGACCAGAATTTCGGCCCGCGTTGCAAAAATATGTTTTCAGGTGTGTATTCTGCTCAATTTCGTGTCGGTTGGTATTAAATGCTTTAAACACCCGTGTACACAAGCATACATTCGCATGCATGTACAGCAAGTCGGAGCTTTGAGTCTTTCTTGTTATCATAACAAAAATACTAAACATGTATTAATTCTTAATGTAACTGTTAAGTACTTGATGTTGAAGACTTACCGTTTGGACTGCTAATTTCCAAACAACCAACTAAATTTTCTCTGTTATCTTCATACGGATGAAAAGTGAAAGAAATGTTGTACAGAGGTCTAGAATTTTTCCCTTTATCAAATTCGACACACAAATAACTACTCCCGGTAGGTTTGTCTCCATGATTTGTTCTGAACCTCAAACCAAACCAAGTGAATCCTGCCGACCTGTCATGGTGATAAGTTTTTTTGGCATGCTCTTCACTGAAAATATTCGGCTGGTAAAACATTCGCAGTCCGGATCCGTCTTTTTCTTTACTAATCCAGGCACTGAGTCGCCACATCTGTTCTCCTTTCACTGTAAGGGAACTTGATTTCTTTTCAACTTTAACATGTACACTGAATCTCACTGTGTCCGGATTTTCTTCATCGAGGGAATATCCCCTGTCGTGTGATATTCGAACATGCTCCACCACCAGTTCTTAAAGAATGAAGGAAGAGTAATCTTGAATTCTGATTATGTTCCATGATGACCACTTCTAACACTTAGAAGGATCTTCTTGGCGGAAAGAAAGCTTTTCAAATCAAGACCGGATTTCTCCGCAGCTGTAAAGCCCCCCTTTTGTCTCCTCCGCAATGTGTGTGTTTCACGGGAAAGAGAGGGTGAGTCTTACAGCTGAGGAGTAATCCAATCTGGATTTAAAAAGCATTCGTACTGTCAAATAATAAGGCTAATCGCCATGCACTTAAATACCCCCCTTGACATTCTACTTCAGGGAGTTTACCTTGGGAATTCAAGCAGACAGGTTCTGACAGCTCAACCCCATTATGTGGACGTTCCCACACAATAAATTCGATGCCCTGTCATATTCTTGACACTTATATTTTCGATGAAGTCCATCCAGTGACATAGCCAGTGTCTTCCCCAAATACAGAAACAGAGGTCGCCAGTCAGCGTCCTACTTCTTGCAAACTTTTCTCATTGGTCATTTGTTAGGCATGTGCATGTCTTAGTCCAATCAGGATTCCCCATCCCATAGTTTGCAGACAACTCTGTCTGGAAACCACCTTAGCACTTTTAGGTAACTCCCTTCCTGGAGAGAGTTGGAAATAGACAGCCAAACAGAAAGGACCAACTTAAGTTTTGAGACAGAAGTTCGTTTCTCACCGTTTAGAGTAGAAGTTTGTTACTCATCATGTAGATTAAAATCAATTCATACTCAACATGTGACAGTGTTTAATCAAGTCTATCCTGTCCGCTCTTGATCGATCAGAGAAAAGGGATTTCTTTTACACTTAGAATAAACATTAGTCAACTTTAAAGCTTTGTTTGAGTTTTCTTTCTTGAATCTCTTTTCTTAACGTACTACCCCCTAGCCTTCACGATGTGATTGGCCCAAACAACGCAACAGTACCCCAAGTAAATCCTCTTAAGCGTGAGAAGTGGTCATCATGCATCCACCAAAATGATCAATTCAGAGGCTGGCCAGAACCAGGCAATTAACCATACCTGCAACAATAATACCGAATCTTGAGTTTATTACATATTTTTTATTATTCTTTACAGGTCTAACAAAGTCTCAGGAGCGCTAGAGATTCTGTTCAGTTTGTCAGAGGGGTGAAAGTAGCCCGTAGCCGCGCGTTAAAGGAGAACAGGAGAAACCTTAAAGGGCAAAAGTAGCTGCCCCAAACTTCTTTTGAAGCAACAATTAATTCATAATTGTCTTCCTATTTCTCCGCAAAGTATCTTTCATAATATTGTAGGACTTCAATATTACATATTTAAGGTTAACTTAGCAGCTATACCTGGTAGAATATTTTTCACAGACTCTAAAGAGCCAATCATGAAACAGGATAGTGCACTACTCTAGGGACTGCATTTAACCTTTGAGAAGGACGCCTAAGGTAATGTTGGTCATTCAGGGGATGGCTGCCCTCCGATAGTATGACTTCGAAAGCGCCACTTCATTGCTCGCCATGTCATGTGATCGCAACAGCATTTGTTGAGATTTCGACCTTTGTATCCCAGGGGAAATCGGACGATTTGGTCAATTTGAAACCCGTAGCGACACCAGATTCTCAAAACGGTGAGAGGCGAATCTACACCATTGCTCAAAATTTATATCTCGCTTATATCTGGATATATGTAGCTGTTATTAAGTTCTAAATGGCCATATAAAGCCAGACATAAAACCCTACACAGGTATCGTGATATATTATATCAAGTTTTATATGGTCACATCAAGACATATGTGGCTTGGTGAAATGCCTTTCCAGAAATGGGGACAAAGTTTTATACGGCATTACATACCAGATAAAACTCGATGGTACCTCGATGATAGTCTAGATATGAAAGTAAGGTTTTACATGGCCATATCAAGCCAGATATAACTTGAAGGAATGCCAGTCCAGATATGTTAATAAAATTTTATATGGCTATATCAAGTTCAGATGGTCATACCATGGTACAAAAACTTGTTAAAATGTTTGTCTATATATTTAAATAAAGTTTTATATGACCGTTGCAAGCCAGATACAACTTTATGAAATGTTTGTTTTGATATGTAAATACAGTTTAACATGGCCATATCAAGCCAGATACAACGGATCAAAATACCATGCGATATATAGATTTAAACTTTTACAGGGCCATATTAAAACTTTTTCATTTAATTTGTGCACCTGTCCACACAAACGCCTTCTTTGAAAACAGCATAAGTATGAAGAAACCAAAATCATGACATTCAAACCATTTCCCTTACATCCAGCCACATAATGCTGATATATGCAAATGGTTTTCCAATTTGGGCGTGGTCAGGAATGTAGGTCCCTGATTTTCTTTTTTATGATTAAGAATGAAATGTGAAAAATCATAAAAGCGTCAACAAAATTTATGTTGAAATAATGTTCCATGCGGTAATTTAAACTAACAATTCATTGTTAACATATAAAATTGGGAATTTCAAAGCAGTTTTGTTCTGTACTATTAAGTAATTTAGCAACAGTACTTAATACACTTGAGTCAATGTTATATACAATGGAAATTTAACTTTGTAAGAGATGTTCAGATAGTGCTGTTACTTCTGTACTCGATAATATAAGTAATACGTCCACTGAAGGATTGATCAGTAAGCTTCTCGGCATTTTGGCTAAGATCCTGTGTAGTACATGTTCTTTTCATCCAGTGTAGAATGGGGCCATACATGACAGACCAATAATGTAAATGGTCTGAGGGCCTCGAGGTTTGTCACGTATTGTCCTGCAGTGGACGTAATAGCTTCTTCGGAAAGCAATGAATGTTTTGATTTCGCCGAACGGCTCATTGCCAGAGGGTCGCGAAGACTTTAGAGAAAACATTATACTGGCTGAACAAGGCTTCTGAAACGCTTTACAGAAAGGAAGTGCACTAATTAATTTTAGTGCAGATATATATGTTCCAGATATGGCCTGGATGGTCTGGATTATATGGGACAGATTTGCATATCTGTCCCATATAAAATTTGAGCCATATAAATTTTTTATTCGCCATTTATTCCTTTATGTTATATCAAGTTATATCTGCCAAAACTTTATACAAATTCCACATATATATCAGACATGGGCCATACGTGACTTTCCATATATGGCCCATATGTGAATTTGCAATATATGAACCATGTGTGTCCCCAATAAAATTTGAGCCATAACCAATTTTACATTATATCAAGTTATGTTATATCAAGTTATATCTGCCCAATGTTTGTTAAATCAAAAATAAAATCTGTACAAGATATGGGCCAGATATAAATTTCCATCTATGGCCCATAAATGGATATCGAGTAAGGGAGGGAAAAACGTTTGGGACATAAAGTTTAAGGCGAGAAGCTCGAACTCTTGAGAGTGGGGTCAAGGGCCCAAAGAAGCTGTGAAGTTTGAGCATATCTTTGTCTGAAAAATTAAATCACACCAAAGGAATACTATTAATTCAGTTGAAATAAATTTTAACTGGCTTAACATTGGGGAAGGGGGGGGGGGGGAGGAGGAGAGCTACTGAAACTGGAACTAAATCTCTAAAAAGACATTATTTTATGCAGATGAACTGATACAAGACAGACGTGACAGCAATAAACTGTAAGTGACAGACATTAGCTATCTGCCACAACCACCGCAACTTGCAAGCAAAACAGATTAAGATGTGAGGACAAAATGTTATTTTTTTCATCAATAATTGATGATGAGGGCTGGAATGGGATGTAGACCTCTCAATATGGACTAACAAACAAATCCACTGACGACTGTCAACACAGTCATAAAGCCAAATACAGCATTACTGTAACAACTTACATTTTCTACGCAATCGTGTTTTTATTTACTAGCTAAAATAAAAACATTGCCATGCTCCCAGACATGTTTGTTGATACTATAATGAGTTTTTACTCAACATCGAAGTTGAATATATATATTTTAATTGTACAATCAATAACATCGATGACAGCACGGCCTTCCTACATATATTGACAGAGCAAGTACCGCGTGAGTCCTATATGTAGATTGTGGCCACAGTGTGGGGCAAAAAAAGGCATAACAAATGGCCGTTTTTTGTGAAGCTATAAACCGTCTGATTTGTCGACGACTCTGTAATATTTAAAACAAAGGTTAAACTTGAATGGGAACCAATATCATATTCATGCAATATGAGTAGTGATTTTGACCTTCGCTTGCATTATTTGGAAAATATTTCAATTGTCTTGCAAAATCAGTTGATTTACTATAGCAAGTCCAAATTTTCACACAAACCCATAGCAGACAGCCATCTTACTACGCCTTTTCTCAATCGTACCGTTACGGTAGCGACAATGTACCTTTTGATATGTTCCGCACATGTATGAAAAATCCTTGGATGACGGTTTGAAATTTGACCTTGAATCTACATCTCTAAAAAGTAGACGCTTGAGGCCCTGGGGGTTGGGGGTGCAGATCTCAAATGTGGGCAAAAATCTGGAACGATTTCGAGAAGTCATTTGAGTTTTATACAAATGGTTGATTTTAAATACTTTGAAAACTCCTCAACGTGCCCGAAATCTTGAAAAAGTGCCCAAAAGGGAAAGAAAAAAACAGTCACGGTATATGTATGGGAAATCAAAAAAATTACAAAACTTTGCTACACGTTCAGGCAGCAAAAGAAGCTACTATTTGTGAGCTTTCCTTCGTGGTTTTAAACAACGCAATGCCCTTAAAGGTCGAACACTAAAAGTCGTTTAAACATTTGCCCAAAGCACACATAAGTTCACATTCATGGTAGCATTTTATAAAATATAACACAGATGGGAGGGTATCCAGGTGCAAAATATACCTGCAAAGCTTCATCTAAGTCCACCAAGAGAGCAAAACATTTTGAACCTTGTCCGAACGGTGGACAAGAGTAGTTACAAGTAGAAAGGGGCAAATCTTTGTCCTTCCCCACACCAAAGTATAACTTAAACGCCTGCATTTTTTCTAGGAACTTTTTGATCACTTTGCAGTTCTCTTATAAATTGGAAGTGAATTGTCATTGCAAACGAAAGCTCAAGAGTCCAACTATTTAAAAACCTGGGAAATTTCATTTCCACCTTTATAGCTTTTTCACAATTCCTGTACGTCCCGTGCCAAACAATGGTGACACTTTTCTGATATAGTCTTTTGGGCAGAATATCATTTAAGGGCAAACATTCTCTGCCCGACTGAATGCACCGTGCGACCTCGTCCAAAAGATTTAGGAACATAAAAAAGCTGACCCGGATTTTCAATAAGTCCCATATGTTCAGACCCTGGTGGGAGATGAAGGCAAATCCCCCTAATGTTTGCATTTCCTTATATGATAAAGTGACAATTTATGTCCAAAAAATCTTGCTGCAAAATTTAAGACAAGGGGTCAGTCATTCCAGACATGTTTTCAGTCATTAAATTAGTGTTCGACAAAGAAAGATCATGGTTTGAAATTTCTAGTTGAACGATACTGACAATTTGTTAACTTACTGTAAGGGCATATTGGACAGCAAACTTCAGGAACATCAACAGCTTCACCAAAACGGCAATCTCCATATGAATTACAGTTTTTAATGTGACAATACATGGTACCTTCCGTTCCACACGTACATAGTGTACAAGGATCCACCTGTACTCGATGTTTTGGTGGGTAATGTTTCCCCAAGAAAGTACAATTTCTTCCTGTTAAAATTAAAAGCATTACAAAATATTATTACTTGGAATACCAATGGAAATCTAGAAAAAGGGCCAATTAAGGAAAAAACGAAAGTAGAATATACAAAAGAGAAAGTATTTTTCTGTTCTATATTTGATGCTTTTCCTGTTCTATATTTGATCCTTTGTAATAACACTTTTTCTTAAGTCCTACCGACTATCTGGCAAAGAGCTCTTTGAAAAAATCAAACTTTAAACTGCTTCCCTGAAGAAGCTATACACGAATCGAAGTGATTGTCTGATTTTAGTCGGCCATAACTGAAATCTGCCACCTTTAACTCTCTCAATTTGATTGCTCCCATTGATGGCTGTACATTGATTTTTATTTTGATTCCCCAAATTTCACTGAATATAATGATTGGAAATTCATGAAGACAATGCATCAAGACGATTTAAGGCCTATGGACCCGACTAACGACTGCCTAAGTCCATCAACTCAAGCGCTGAACGAATTCGTCTATACGTCCACTGAATGTCAACGCTTCCCCAACCTCACCGCCCTCAGAACATTTACATCATTGATTTCTCATGTATGGCTCCATTTTAGACTGGCTGAAAAGAAGGATGAGTCTTCATTGTTTGCGGCCTTCAGCTGCATTCTCTCATTGAAGTGATTGTCCAGAGTCTAATCCCAAATCAGTGACTTCACTTTAAATCAAAACCACAGTTATGTACGTTTCCCGAAAGGATACTGTTAGAGATCACCGTTGGTCCTTGAGGAATGGTAGTGCACCGCAAGTTATGACCAAAATGTCCATGCATCTGAGTGGGACATAACCAGGTTCAGTATTGGATAGCTTGGCAATTGAAACATCCCCACGAAAAGCAATGCAATGAAGAAATTCTCCTTACTTGACAACTTAAGATACTGTGCGTGTTTATTTTCTCCACGAAACCATTCCAGTATGTAATGAATACGCTATGGTATTCACCTGTGGCAGTAGCTGAGAATATTATACTAGCAAATTCTCTTAGAGAGTCAATACAAAGAGTTCTCTCCAGTTTATAAAAAAACATGTATGTTAGCAGATCCGTAGTCATGCAAGGGGTCGCCAAAGAGGGCTAAGCCCCCATGATTTTCCACAGATAGGCCTAATTTGATTATTTTCATTGACTTATTACTTGCAGTAGTCCACACACTTTGTCACCTTGAAAATTTTCCCGGGTTTTGCCTTCTTCTCACTCTGGCTACGACCGGGAACTAGGCTATATAGCTTATTACGGTGACCTCCCTATATTCCGACAGCCCTATATATTCCGACACCCATGTGCTCATCTACGATCAAATGTCGGAACATAATTGGGGTCGGAATATGAGGGTGTAGAGTATAGGGCTGTAACCGCATATTACCGGAGGTATATAAAAATATCAAACCAATTCTGAACGGCCCCTACCAAGATTCTTGCAAAGACACTCTTTAGGTTACTTTACTAAGTACAAGTAATTAGCATAGGCCTACTGAAAATATAGAACTACAAAGAAGAAAGCATATAGAATTGTAGTCTAGACAACTCCCTCATCGTCAAGTAGCAAGTGGCCTAGGTCAGCCATTGTGCTTGGTGCTAAGCATAAGCCGGAAAACTGCTTGGTGTTCAGCATAAGCCGGAAAACATGTCAGTGAGCCACAACTGAAATATAGCCTTGGCCAGCCTGATTTAACCAACAAACTTAAGCCATGAAAACCTCATGTAACCTGACCCTAACCTATACGAACCAAACTCAAACTAATTGTGGGCGTTCTCTACAAGCAACATCAAGCTACCTCTACCGATTGTTAATCAATGGTTATTACAGGTTTAAAACTAAGTTGGTTTGAAGTCTTCTTACAAACAAGACCAGCTACTACGGAACCTCCGCTAATTCAATCGCCTCTTAGCAGCAGCAACATTAATTACACAAGGAAAAATAAAGTCTGAAAACATCTCTGAAACAGAATAAACGATTTCAAATCCACAAACTGCAAACACAGCCTAACACAGGCACACGATACTTCATGACACTGGCACCCTCACAATACCCTACAGCTCGTCTATCGCAAAGAATCGACTGGTCCCTTGTTTTATACACAGAATGTACTGCAAATCCTCATTGAGTTAATTGTATGTGGAAAAGTTTACACAGTAAAACTCCATTGCGATTGTCGCCAGATGAGAAGCATTTTGACTTGCTTGTAGTCGTAGTACGTTACAGATATGTAAAATAGGGAGTACAAAGCGGATGGGTTGCGCATTGCTATATCATTAGTGGCTATATATGTGTACATTGTTTTAGTCTGATCTAAGACAACAACTAGTGTGGCTTATAATCGCAGGCTCAGAGGATTTTCTACAAGAATGCAGTAAACTTCAAAGTTATTTACGACTTTTTTAAATTATTAAACACGTGATGACCCCATAAATTTTTAGTAAGAAAAAAGTCTTTGGCTTTTGTTTTGTAGAAACACTGTGTCGTGCAATATTGCAAAAGCAGGCGGTATAAGAAATCGTCGTCGCTCATTTGTATGGATGACTTGTAATAGTCAATATCGACTTTGCAATCCGCGGTCCCTCTCAAAGTTTTGCCTCGGTGAACTTGAAGACCGGCTCCATAGTTTTCCCTTTCGAGGAACCAATAAAATGCTATACTCCCTTTGGGTAATGGAAACAAAGATGTCTAGAATGTTACTCCGGACCATATCAAATGACTTACTTTGTAGGTAGGACAAATTTAATAAATTTTTCCATAAATCTGTCCATATGAAACTCAGTGGGACCACTACTTACATTTTGTCACAAAAGAAACATCCGACTTTTTATGGATAGTTTTCACGTGACGTCATAAGAGTGTTCCTCCATCATTATTGAGAGCAACCTTGTATGCACGAACGGGCTTGGCCTTACGCATGGCGGTTGCTAGCCTACACGTAATGTCACTGAAACTATCTATACTATTAATCTTCTCATTCGCCTGACTCTTACTAACTTACCGACTTGCTCAAGCATGTAATCTGTTGTTTTGTTTTGAAAATAATTCAGCGTGACCACAAGTGCGTGGCATAATGAAACAAAAAACCTGAAGCATTGTTTCGGTCCAATTTATGTCTAGTATAACTCCAGCATCTTCACATAACTTTTGGCTTCCTACATTACATAAATAATTCTCACTCGTCATGTAAAAAAGCCTGGAATCCATGAGTGAAAAGTATTCCTTACACCTAGCTTAGAATACCGTGTTGGAAGACTTTCGTTTTTGAGGTCTGATCTTTACTTCCGATTCCATCATGACAGGAATGTGATGTTAAAAAAAATATTCAAACTCTATGAGAAACACCACAAATCACACATTGATACCATCTTGTGATTTCAAAGTTAGTGTAACACTACCAGAGACATAGACACACACAAAACACAGTCATGCTTTTATTAGTACATACATAGCATCACAGATTACATTTACCTTCGAAAAGAAATCGAAAGGTCAGCTGTGATCATTCTAATAATAATTACTGACAATAAAGGTTGCTCACCATATTGACAGTGAGGGCAGCATTCCCATTCCTTGACGACCGTTTCATCTGCGTTACATCGAAGATCCGTTTTGCAAAACTCTTCTTTGCAAACAGTACTTCCGTTGTCACATTTGCATTCTAAACATGGAGTGATTTTGAATTTCTGGCCGTGTTGCTTTACCCCTCCTCGATAAACGCACGGCAGTCTGTCAAAAACACTAACTGCAACAAGAAAATACAATAACGTTTGTCTTATTTAAAAAAATGTGTTAAGTGAAAAAAATTAGGTTACTGCCTAGTGTAACCGAACTATATTCATACATATAATACATATATTCATACATACACTTTAATATATTATATATATATATATATATATATACATACATATATATATAAATATATATATAGATATACATATATATAAATATATATATATATATATATATATATATATATATATATATATATATATATATATATTGAAAAGGTTGCAATAAGTTCTTACAACATAGCTTTACAGAACTGTTTCGTAAGGGCCAATAATGTAGGTCCTCACTCCTCAGAAGCCTGAAGTAGAATGATGTCAATAACGTTAAATACGTATGTGTTCGCTGCTTTTGAACGTGTCCGTTTTAAAGCACGCGTTCGTTCCGACGGTGCTGAAACTTGTGAACTAGTAGGATTGTATCTCCTGTCACAACTTTAGCACATTAACATGAATGTCGGCCTATACAGAGACGACGGTTTGGCTGTTTGCAAAGCAACACCAAGGCAAACAGAAAAAATAAAGAAAGAAATATGCAAGATATTCTCAAAAAACAAGCTTAAAATAGAAATGGAAGCAAAAAAAAAAAAAAATAGTGAACTTGTTAGACCTTACCCTTGAGCTTAGCACAAGCACATACAAGCTATACATGAAACCCAACAACACCCCTCTCTATGTGCACAAACAGAGCAACCCCCCCCCCCCACTTATCATAAAGAACATCCCAGAAAGCATAAACAGGAGACTATCCAACATTTCTTCCGACGAAGACACATTCAACACATCATCGCCCGTATACCAAGAAGCATTACAAAGAAGTGGCTATGGGTACAACCTAAAGTACGGGACCCAATCCCCTAGCACCAGTCATTCCAAGGGAGCCCCGAAACGAAGACGAAATAGGAACATAACCTGGTTCAACCCCCCGTATAGTGACAGTGTCACAACCAACATTGGCAAGAAATTCTTTTACCTCCTGGACAGCTGCTTCCCACCTGGGCACAAACTACACACATTACTCAACAGAAACACGGTGAAACTGAGTTACAGCTGCATGGCAAACATAGACCAAATTATATCAGCGCACAACAAATACATACTGGCGAAACAGGAAGTACAACCAGCAACGCGAAGCAACTGCAATTGCAGAAAGCAAAGCGAGTGCCCATTGGAAGTCAACTGCCTCACGAACAACATTGTGTACCAAGCAACCGTAACACGCCACGACAACCACAACGAAGAAACATACATTGGTCTAACAGAGAACACATTCAAAACAAGGTACACCGCCCACAAGTCTAGCTTTAAACACAAAGACAAAAGAAACGCAACTGCACTCAGTGAATACATCTGGAAACTAAAGGATTCAAATGTAGAACACTCTGTAAAATGGAAACCCATGAACAAAGCCCGAGCATACTCCACATCCTCTAAAACTTGCAATCTCTGTCTGGAAGAAAAGTTCTTCATTATACTCAAACCTTCCTTAGCAACTCTAAATAAAAGAAACGAACTGATAAGCTCTTGTAGACACAGGAACAAACATTTACTGTGTAATTATTCTAGTAGGTAATGTATCTTGGCTCGCTGTAGACCGTTCTTGCCTGTTCACAACGAACACGGAACGAACACGTGCTTTAAAACGGACACGTTCAAAAGCAGCGAACACATACGTATTTAACGTTATTGGCATCATTCTACTTCAGGCTTCTGAGGAGTGAGGACCTACATTATTGGCCCTTACGAAACAGTTCTGTAAAGCTATGTTGTAAGAACTTATTGCAACCTTTTCAATATTACAGCTCCCTCCACAGGGTTGAGCACTTTACCATTGCCTGGTTGACATTATTAATTTTTTTTTTACTATTACGGTTTATATATATATATATATATTTATGTAGATGTATATGTATATATATATATATATATATATATATATATATATATATATATATATATATATATATATTTATATATTTAACGTTGGATCGACCGCCAGGAGGAAATCGGTATACCGTCACGACGTTTAGGCGGAAATAAAACAAAAAATACATAAGGGTATATTTCCCTTTTGTGTTTTGAGATATGCAAACACGTTATTTCAATGGCCCCTCATACATTCGTGTTGGTACGTGTTCGTAAGTTGGTATTCATTTGTCTTCAGAATTTCTCATGCGATTGTTACAATGAGCTTTACGCCATTTACTGCGACTTATGCCCAAATGCTTTGTGCATTTGGGAGACTTAATCCAAATTCAGGTTAAGATTTTACAATCACCTATGCAGCAGTGGTAACTTTGCTGGCTGGCCGGCCTGACTCCAACCATTTTAACGGCCCTAATCACTCGATTGAAATGTTAAATTCTTTGTTATCTGTGGCAATTTTAAAAGCGATGCTGATAGAAAATGCAAAGAAGTTGAAAATATCCTCAATTTTAAAAGGCACGTCTCTGGTCTTAATAAGGATCTTGGCTTCGAAAGCGGAATTCCTTTCTTTAAGTCTTAATCCCGTTATGTTTCTCGTGCATTCATAATCTGCTTAACTACTACTCGCGCGTGTTCATAAGCACTCACATTGTTACGTAAGTGTTGCTTTTTAAATTTCAACGTATATATTACATCTGTTCCTCTTCATTAAGCGTCTGATACTCACTGAGTATTTGAGAGTGCATAAAGTGTATTTGAGAGTGCATTTGAGAGTGTAAAAAATATTTGAGAGTGCATAAAGTTTGTTAGTTGGAAAAAACATTATCGACTATCACCGTTTTTGTATTCTATTAACCAATACGTGGACGAAGTTAAACACTACATATATATATATATATATATATAACATGATAGGTGGCGTGTGTTGGAAAGTAAAGAAACCAAATAACAAAAGAACACAAAAAATGGATACATTCATTTCCAACTAAATTATAATATAAATCCGTGAATACAAAATATTTCGGGCTTAAATTACACAGCCCTTCGTCAGTTGTACAAAAACACTATAGTGCAAAAAAAGACTGTATACACGTACTCGTTCTGCTTCCTCGCTTAGGTATCAACTGCTTGGGTGCCCATGAACGCCAAATCCCTATTCAGACCCGATTTATGATTGTTAAGTGAGATGATGGTTTGTAACTCACGGTTGCATCTCTGCTGAGCGCTTTTAAAATTGCCGTACAACAAGGCACACTTTAAATGGGATTAAAGTGTTCGGCAACCGGGAATCCAGGGTTATTCTTTCTTATGCTGAGCTTGTGATTATTGAAACGAAGTCGGAATTTTGTGCTTGTTTCGCCTATGTACGTAGCTAAGGGACATTGGGTGCAGAAAAGTAAATAAACTACATTACATGAGTCACAATCGAAGTCTCCCGGTTTTAGAGTTATACCTGAAGCATGGTGGTAAATGGTGGGGAAAGCTCTAAATGATTGCAAACTTGGCACCGGGGTTTATTACACTTCCTGTTGCCTGTTTTGGGATTGTCTACAGTGGGAAGGGTTTTGCGAACTAACATGGCTCTAAAATTACGTGGCTGTTTATAAGCAATCATCAGGAGGTCCCTGAAAATTTCAGAAATCGAGGGGTCAGATTTGAGTATTTCCCAAGATTTCTTGATATTGTGGGTAAGGGTGCGATTGGATGGGTGGTATGTGATGACTAAGGGGAATGCGGTCACAGTTCGATTTTGTGCGATACCGAAGGAGATTATGCCTCGGTGTAGCAAGAACTTTATGAAAGTAATTGTTGAGGAGTTTATAGGGATATCCTCTGTTGAGAAAAAAAGTTAACCAATTCAGTGGCCTTTTCCACAAAAATGTTATTAGTGGAGCATAAACGGCGGTACCGAAGGAATTGGCTGTACACAATAGAGTGTTTGGTATGACGGGGTGGAAACTATTGAAGTGGAGATACGTATGTCTGTCTGTAGGTTTAGTGTAGACGGACGTGGTGATCTTACCGTCTCCAATCATTACCAGAACATCTAAGAAGGGCAGAGTCTTAAAGGAATAATCAAAAGTAAATTTGATGGAAGGATGAAAACTGTTAGCAACATAAAAGAATTGTTTTAGATTATCCAGCCCTTTGTCCCAGATCATAAAAACGTCGTCTATATATCGTACATAGAATAAGGGTTTGTTTGAAGATTGCATCAAAATTCCCTCTTCCACATGATACATAAATATATTGGCATATGACGGTGCCATTTTTGTACCCATAGCCGTCCCATTTACCTGTAAATAATTAATGTCATTAAACTGAAAGTTATTGTGGCTCAAAATGAATCGAATTAAACTCGTTACTTCAGAGTACCCAGTGACAGAATTTTTCCTCATTAAATTTAAACAGGCCGTTGTACCTTCCTCATGGGGGATATTTGTATATAACGAAGTCACGAAATACTCAAATCTGACCCCTCGATTTCTGAAATTTTCAGGGACCTCCCGATGATTGCTTATAAACAGCCACGTAATTTTAGAGCCATGTTAGTTCGCAAAACCCTTCCCACTGTAGACAATCCCAAAACAGGCAACAGGAAGTGTAATAAACCCCGGTGCCAAGTTTGCAATCATTTAGAGCTTTCCCCCACCATTTACCACCATGCTTCAGGTATAACTCTAAAACCGGGAGACTTCGATTGTGACTCATGTAATGTAGTTTATTTACTTTTCTGCACCCAATGTCCCTTAGCTACGTACATAGGCGAAACAAGCACAAAATTCCGACTTCGTTTCAATAATCACAAGCTCAGCATAAGAAAGAATAACCCTGGATTCCCGGTTGCCGAACACTTTAATCTCCCTCAGCATAACCTTTCCCATTTAAAGTGTGCCTTGTTGTACGGCAATTTTAAAAGCGCTCAGCAGAGATGCAACCGTGAGTTACAAACCATCATCTCACTTAACAATCATAAATCGGGTCTGAATAGGGATTTGGCGTTCATGGGCACCCAAGCAGTTGATACCTAAGCGAGGAAGCAGAACGAGTACGTGTATACAGTCTTTTTTTGCACTACAGTGTTTTTGTACAACTGACGAAGGGCTGTGTAATTTAAGCCCGAAATATTTTGTATTCACGGATTTATATTATAATTTAGTTGGAAATGAATGTATCCATTTTTTGTGTTCTTTTGTTATTTGGTTTTTATATATATATATATATATATGCGGTTACGGAGAAACAGAAAAATAAAATTAATAGAGCATTGAAAGACTGGATCTCGGAAGAGATACAAGTATCAGAAAGCTTGAAATTTGGTGAATAATACACCCAATAATTTCATTTTATTTATTTGTTCTTCCACAAAATTCGATAGTAATTTGTACATTGAACAGAAATAAATGTAGAATGTGATAAGAAATCAAAATATTGTGAAGGGAAGCACTCTAAAAAACCCATAGGGTTTGTCGAGTAGAGTGCTTACAAGAAAGAGGAAAGAAAAAAAAAGAACTAGGATATTACAAACTAAAAAAGTATATGAGGGCAGGAGATAACAAAACAAAGTGAAAACGCGTAGATCAAGAATACCTGTCCGAAATCACACCCTAGATCCCTACCTAGTTAACACCCATTCTACCTCACCCTAACCCTTGCCCCAAATACCCCACCTGTACCCCACCCTACCCTTCCCACACACAGTACATTACACACACTACATTACCCTGACCCCACACAATACATTACATTACACACCCCACGCACGCCTCTTCGAGGAAAAAGATCCAAAGTGAATGGTTAAAGGGATGCTACAATTAAAGTTAAGAACGAGCAAGTGCTGTAGTATAATCAGTAAATAATGATTGATAAGAAATCTACTTAGGTTATATCTAAAAGAGGATACAGAGTGCTTGATTATTAGACCATTGAGTAAAGAATTCCAAATTTTGATTGCACGAAAACATATACCGGTGTTAGAGAATTTCCTCTGGTTATCCGGAAGACGAATGGGATTGCTGTGCCGAGTATTGTAGTTATGAACTAACCTGTTTTAACTGAAAAGGTGAGAAAATCCTGGAGGAAGGGAGTTATTAACGAAGCGATAAGTGAACGTCGCTGTGTTTACTTTGATAATGTCGTTTAATTTTAACAAGAGCAATGACTTGAAAAGTATGTTTGTATGATCACGTGAGGCAGCACTTAACTTAGTCAATGAAGTATTACTTGAGCTAGACCAGAAAAGGTAACAGTACGAAAAATGGGGATAAACTAAAGCTAGATACAATGAACGGAGTGCATTTTTAGGAAGTATGTGTTTCAGTCTGCCGATTACACCAACTCGCTTGGAAACCTGTGAACAGAGATATGAAATATGGTCATTCCAGGTAAGCTTAAAATCAACAAGAACTTAAAATTTAACACTTGAAGCAGCATGGAGCTCATTATTATTAATTACAATATTAAAATCACGCTTTTGACTAGGTAGCATATTGAGGACCATAAAGTTTGTTTTATTTACGTTTAGAGGAAGTTCATTAGAGGCCAACCAGTTAAAATATAATTTGAAGGAGAGCTTTCGAGGAATGCTACCTCTTCGTCAGTACTCGGATATATATACACATGTATTATGGTATTAACTTCCCGCCCTCACACTAATTTTGGAAGTAGCATATCTGTTCGAAAAGTAACACTACATAGGTTAAGAACTTTTCAGGGTTTTTATGTCCAGTGACTGGTTTTACTTACGTGAAGAGGACTGATCAGCACTGAAGCGTGAAAAACTGAGACTATAGTAATCGCTTTCAATGTCATCGATATCTGTGAAAGAAAGAATAAAGGGGGGGGGGGCACATGAAATAATTAAAAAATTAAACAAGTCAAATGTAGGCAAGTCATGTCAATTCAGTATTTGCCATGCTTACAAAGGATCTTTATCGATTGTTTTATATTGTCATGGTGTTTTTTTCCAAAATAAATATTACTACTCTTCAACCAGTGCATACTGGCAAAATAAATAGTTTAAGACTTTTTAGAGTGTTAATAAACATGACATTAATATTCAAGTAAACTTTGACTTTATCACTCATCAAGCGGGATCAAAGAACTGAGCCATTCTGCTTAACGGTGAAAGCATGAAACTGTTTTTAAATACTTTAACCAGCCTTAAAAACATGAATTTTATTGCCAATGATATATATATATATATATATATATATATGATTTATTGAAATTTCTGTTTCAATAAATCATTTGTTGGATCTATATGCACACTCTGTTTTCCATTTTTTTTTTTTTTTTTTTTTCGTGGAGTTTTCCGCAAACTTTTAAGCACTTTTTACTACCTCTTTTCGACCTACACATTTCAACAGTGCTCCGCAGCATTTTGACCTTATTATATATATATATATATATATATATATATTCATCATTCGTCATATATATTCGTCATTCTCTGACCAAGTATTGACAAAGAGGTAGTATTCCTCGAAAGCTCTACTTCAAACCTTTTGGCTGTTTAATTTATCTAAATTCTAGCCTTCCGCTATTTGTATCTCCTCGGAGATCCAGCCTTTCAATTCTGTAGCACCGTTGTTTTACAGTTTCTCCGTCATGTTTATATATATATATATATATATATATATATATATATATATATATATATATATATATATATATATATATAAGGGGAAATTTTTGGGCAAAATATCAACGTTAGGGGGAAATTACCGTTAGGGGGAAAATCTACGTTCCCCTTTACGTTTTCACACACTGTTTTAATGGGAATACGTTAGTGTATAGTAAAATACATATGGGGGTACGTAATATACCTAATTACTTCAATGTTGACCAAATTACGGACGCCTATCTGTTAACACGTTGAACTTATGGACTATTGACTTTACGTACATGTATATGTTTTTCCTTAAAGGTGAAATATACAGTTATGTATTTTATTGTTTTTCATTTCTCCTAAATGTATCAAGATATACAAATTTCCCCCTAATGTTCAATCTAGTGGTATAAATATATATAAATATATATATATATATATATATATGTTTATGCATATATGAAGAGATATATATATATATATATATATATATATATATATATATATATATATATATATATATATATATATATATATATATATATATATATATATATATATATAGCATAGAAGTTCGGTTGACACCTCCAAAACAGTGCTCGATTCTTAAGAAGAGCTATGTATGATAATAAAGGATGGAGTTTACAGGTAAGGCAGACAGACTGTTTCGTACACGGTTAGTGCACTCCTCGGTGCCTAAAATAAAACTGCGTATACCGACTTCATGTTTTAGGTCACTGCGCTTAATAGATGATTGTTTTGATGTCTACATTTTGTCATTATTTCGTTTCTTTTGTTCAGGGTGCATAGGTCCGGCTTCAATAGGATAAAGTATTTCTCGGCTATGCACAGGTTACATCTTTTTGTTGCGGGGTTGTATGGGTTTGCTTTTGTGATAATCCTCCATTTGATGCTGAAGTCTTTTTTGGCATTCTTCAAATCCCAGATATGTTTGCTTAATTCTGTTGCTGATTTCTTTTTTCGTTGTTGAATGAGGTTTTGTGGTTGCTATATCTTTTTTTGAATTCGGTTGCCGTGAGCCCGATGTATGTTTCTTTGTTATTTTCACTTGTAACTTCAGCCTGGTATATAATTCCTGACTGTAGGCATTCTCCGTTGAGGGGGCAATTTTGTTTGTATATTTTTTGTTTGTATATATATATATATATATATATATATATATATATATATATATATATATATATATATAAGGTCGTTTGTTCAAGACACGCCACATTATTTGAGACTTATTCGTGACTTTAAGTTTCCTGAAAATTGCGGAGAACGTCTTTTATTCACCATGGATGTGTCCAGCCTCTACACGTTCATTCCTCATAATGCTGTCTTAACAGCTATCCGTTACTACCTAGACAAACGGCGTGATCCTCTAATACCGACTGACACCTTCCACGTTTAACGGAACTTGTTCTCACGCAAAATTGTTTTCAGTTTAATGGGCGTTTTTTTCCGTCAACTTAAAGGAGTGGCCATGGGAACCAAAATGGGTCCTTCTGTTAACAGGCGTTTGACCTTGGGTCACTTTGAAGAACACCTTTTTTCTCAGTATACCGGGCCCCGAATTATACTTTACAAAAGGAATATTGATGATATTGTAGGCGTTGTCACTGGATCCCGTTGTGATTTAGAACCTTTTTTCGACTTTTTTAATTCCTTTTGCCCCTTTTTGAAATTTACCCATTGTATCTCGGACTCATCTGTTGTTTTTCTCGACCTTAAACTGTCCATCAACAACCTTACAATTACCTCTAACCTAAACTTTAAGCCAACCGACTTGCATAACTACCTTTTGTACCCTTCCAAGCACCCCAAACCTTGCACTAAATCTATCCCTTATTCCCAGCTCTTGTGAGCCAGGCGAATTCGTTCGGAGGATTCTGACTTCTCCACTGCCTCTGAAGAAATTTTGTCCTTTTTTGAAAAACGCCAGTACGCTTCCAAAATCGTCTCTAATGCCCTACGCAGAATTCAAGGATCCAGCAGAGAGGAAGCCTTGGAGAAAAAGAACAAATCTGGTACCAATCTACGTTTTTTTTTTTTATTTCATACCACCCTTCGGTCCGTCCTATTTTACGCGCTATCTACAAAAATGTAGAGTTGCTCCGACGTAGACCCCTTAACCTGTGATGTTTTCCCGGAACCCCCCATCACTGCTTTTAGAGTTGAGAAAAAAAATTAATTCGGGCTTCCCACCCACAAACTTCTTTCAACGACACTGCTGGTACCTTTCCATGTAACCGTTTGAGGTGTAATACATGCCCAGTTGTTGGCAAACACGACCTCGTCAACATTTCAGGCCCCAACGGCAATAGCTTCATTGTCAAACTAAGATTCTCCTGCATTTCCTCTAATGTAGTTTATATTTTAGCTTGTGGGAGATGTAACTCGTTGTATGTGGGAGAGACCAAGCGCCTCCTCGCGGATCGAGTCACCGAGCACCTTAGGTCCATCAAACAGAATCTCCACGGATACCCGGTGGCTGCACATTTTAATCCCCTTCACCTTGTTCAATACAGCATTTAACCGTTACGGCAGCTGCAATGTGCCGAGGCTCAGATCGTGACCGCCTTGGTGCTGAAAACCGACTGATCATGAGGCTACGTATTCTTGCTCCACAACCTTAGGATTGACCTTATGTAATATTCACCCCTTTTGAGCCAGTTTTTACTCCTTTTACACTTACCCGTTCGTGTCCGTTTTAACTGTGTAGGCCTAATTTTTTCCGGGCCTAGTTTTGTCCACTTTTTTCTTCTTTCTTTTCCTACCATGTTCGATTTTTACATGCACTTTTTCATTCAGGACGCTCTTTTTCTGTTTTTGATTTGTGTTTCATCCTTCGCACTCATGTTTTCTGACAGTCACTTTCGTCCAGTTCTGTTTTTAAAGCGATCGCTTCGGATTTGATGTTTGTCGTGTCCAATTGTTACTGTTGGTTGTTCAGTTTGGTTTTTGCCACCTGATGAATCGTTTATACCCGAAACGTCGTGGAGTTTTCCGCAAACTTTTAAGCACTTTTTACTACCTCTTTTCGACCTACACATTTCAAGAGTGCTATGGAGCATTTCGACCTTATATTATACATATATATATTTATATATATCTATGTGTAAATATATATATATATCTATGTGTAAATATATATATATATATATCTATGTGTAAATATATATATATATATATATCTATGTGTAAATATATATATATATATATATATATATATATATATATATATATATATATATATATATATATATATATATATATAAAAGAAGTGACAACAGGCAAATACCCCGCGCGAACCGACTTCTTCTTCTTGTTGAATGTGTCATTACACATTCTAACTTCGATCTTGTTCCCAAGGAGGATGAATAATCAGTAATACATTCGATCATGAATTTTAAACCGATCCGAGAAAGAGGGGGTATTTCTAGACTATTGTCACTACTACAATGTTAGATACATACTTGACATGATCGGGAAAAGACTTGTTTAAACTTTTACTTCACAATGATGCCATATTTTAGCAATTGCAGTATATAAATATTAGTAAGATATCTTAAAGTTGAAACTCACCTGTTGGTGATATTTCTAAAGGCACCCATAAAAGAAGTGATATTATGAACAAAAACTTCATGATAACGATGGCTTGAAAACTGCTTTGCAAATGAGCAGTGCAGAAGAAATGCACTCTTCATTTTACATACAACCAACATAAGAAAACGGGACCTGAAAGCTGTCATTTAATAAGTTTCTTGAAGTTACGCAGATGTGATTTATACAAGAAGGTTAGCAGTAGGACGGATTTACCATACTTTTTGTTGAATACCATTTAAACATTAATTCCGGTTTTGAAAGAACCACAGTTAATAAACTTTTGTAGAGTTAGCTCACCTTATAACATCTACCGCAATCACGTGGGCGGAAAGGAAAGAATGTCCTTCCGGGGACGTGCATGTGATTCGAGTTTTTTTTGACCTTCCTTTGCAAAACGGTACCAGATCTTTGTTAGTTAAAAAATGGTTTAGCGTCTAGGCTTATAACCGTAGGGCTCTGGTTTAATGTAGCCAGGCACTCGGCCTTCTCTCCAGTTGTGAGGCATTAGATTGTATTTCCTGCTCAATTGCTTACGTTGATCATCTTGCAGAACGGCAGTAGGTTCCAATTTCAACGTCGTTAGAATGACTCGACCTAGTAATGTAACCCTTGCATCTCGAGTGTTAAAAAGACTCTTTAACACTTGTCAAATACGGTGTCGCAATAGAGATAGCAATAATGGGTACTTTTCAAACTTGCCGCCGTAGTTCTGTGATACCAAAAGGGAACGAAAGGTGGTTGGGAGAGTCCATTGCTCTCCAAATTATGGCAGAATGGGGCATCCATTCGGGAAAATCTGATAACTTTCAGCAATTTCTCAAACTTATACTTTCCGACAAATATTTTCCCTTCCCCCAGCAATATTGTTCACTGCACGCCAATGGTAGTTGACAAAATTCGAGAAATCTTGCCCAGTGGTATTTCAAGAAGAGAAAAATGGAACGTCGTGAATACATGGTAGTCCACGTCTTGATTTCAGTAGAGGGAAAAGTTCTTTGTTGGAGGCACAGTCTAAATAGATTGATGCTAAGGTACAAATAGTTCTTTGTGAAACACAGTTGTATTTACCTAATCCAATTATGAGGTTTGATCCGTTTGATTTGGTTGTTCGAGTTTAAAGCCTTAGCTTATGGTCTTCTACTAAATACCCTGGGTCTTTCCTCCAGTTGCCCATGTTTTACTACTCCATTTGTCTGCTTCCTGCCATGAAATATAAATTTAATCTCTCACAGGTATAGTTTGTAAGCTTCTCAAGCTTTTCTTGCTCTAAAATTGCCTCCATTATCAGTGACTTAATTGATAATTTAATTTTTATTACTGCTTAGTTTGTTGGTTTGGACTAAATGAACCATATGTAAATGGCTTAATGTATTTCGTGGGCACTAACGGCGTAGTCGGAAAGGAGCGATGGGGACGGCCGGCACTGTAGGAAGGTAATGAAGGAGGAAAGAAGAAGAGGTAAGATGTGAGAGTAAAAACGGAAGAGGAAAGAGGGGAAAAGGAAGAACCCAGAAGAAAGGGAAAAGAAAAGAGGGAAATCTAATATGAAATGTGGCACCACATTCTATCTTACCAACCCTCCATTAGTTAAAGGCGGGACGGATCCCATGTCCTTAGACCCAATCCCAGGTGGGCAATCAGCCATCATTTTTTTCCGCCGCCTTAGATAATATCCTGGCTACGCGCTTGGTTTGCACCAGGGAGTTTCTAGAGACTCTAGCAACTCCCTGTTTGCACATTAAGGTTTAGGAATAAAAAATCATAGTTTTGAAATTTACAATAGCTATATTGTTCCGTATAAAACGTTGTAGAAGTAGAAAACTGTATAAACAGGATTTGGCAAGAGGGGTTGTTGTATTTGCTAAAAGTGAGTCGTAACTGTGAGAAAAGCCGTCGAGGTCCCACTCAATCACTTTCTACAAGGACGAATATTTGGAGAATCCATCATTTGCCGAAACTTGTCTTGAGCTGTTTTACTATTAAGATGTTTATTCAATCATTTTTAGTAGCCCTTAAAGTTGACATTTAATGACAGTCTATCGCGCTGAGAGTCTATTACACTGAAAAGTGATGTATATCTTCACTTCATCATGTCATTGAGTAACTTCATCCCCATATGACTTGTTCTTTTTTCAGAATTTGTTGTAAGTTAAACACCTATGTCGTTGGGTTTCTTCATATTGGATCAGAATGGTACTTAAAGCTGTTCTCTACACACATTTAATTCATAAACGTTTCTACAAGATGACATTAAACATTTGGGACGCAATTAAAAAAAAGGTTTTCAATCAAGTCTAAGGCCAAAACAGTAAATAACACTTACCATTTTTGGTAACAGATGCTAGAGTGAAATAACCAGTTGTGAAAAATTTCCAGCGCTCGTTTAGCTATTGCCTCAATGCTTGTCAGCATGAAAAAAAATGAATAAACATGAACCCATTTAGTACGGAAAAACAATTTCAAATTTTTCGATAGGGTAGAACGCTAAAAGAAAAAAGCTCCAATTTGTAAAGCTCAAGGAAAGTCCTAGAATTATAAATTAACCATGAATTATCAATGACTCGATGCGTAGTATCAGTATTCATATAAGCCACATATACTTGTAACTGCACCAAAACTTAGATCCACGGCATTGAGTGACATATTCTATAAAATGAACAAAAAAGACGAATTGACAGAAACCATAAAACAATTTTTAATTTTTTAATTCAGAACTAACCTTATTCTATGGGGGACAAACAGGTAACATGTCGTGGACGAAGTTAATATTTACACGTGTTGCGTACAACTGTTAGAAATGTTCTCTGTTTGGCAATTAATTTCTCATTTAAGCCAATAGACGAATCCGGACGGCATGTGATTTTCTGATTTCTGTCGGCCAAAGTTGGGGTCTATCACCTTTTAATCTTTTCCGTTTCCTTGCCTACCTGTATCATGGATGGTTGCACATTAAATTGTATCTTAATTCCTTCAATTTCACTGAATATGAGGGTTTAAAGCTCATGAACACAATAAATAAAGACGATTTAAGATTGATGGACTCCACCAATGGCTGCCTACAGCCACTAAGCACAAGCTCTGATCGGATTCGTCCATAAATAAGTGATACGAGAAAACATCGACTTATCATTTTAGGTAGATAACTGAAATGAAGACCAAAATTAAAATTTTCCAAGATTACGCAAGAACGGTAGGCTATAGACCTCGTACACTGACGACACACTGACGTAATCTGTGGGGCAAAACAATGGAACACGCGGCCGCACGCATAAAAATTGGACCTGCACCTGAGAAGTCTATGCATGTTTTCGACCGGTTGACAAATCAGCTGTCTACATTTGTCTGTGCTTGTTTTGTTTTGTTTTGGCCCCGAAGGATTGCGTACTTTCCGCTCTGAGACATCATATGCACAAAGTCTATTAAGTTTTGTGTTACTACTCAAACTTCAGGACTTCGGTTCCCCTCGACTCAACTGATGCAGAAAGTGAGTAGGCCTACTATGATATAAATATTATAATGTACAAAATGCAACAACCAATATATATTATATTGTTACTAACACTTAATTGTGAAGCACAAATTGCAAATAAAAAGTGATTTAATTGTGTTGAAAGGCTTATCAGAATTTGTATACTTGCTTCCGACAAGTTAAACATACTTTTTATTTTTTTTAAAAGAAAATCAAGTATATTAGTCTTTAGAATGGACTTCATAAACAATTTCCATTTGCAAGGGCAAGTCTGTGCATCTCTGACGCAGCTTCCAGTGCATTCGCTCAATGCTGACAAAAATCAAAAAGGCGAAGGTCACTGATAGTCTTTACCAGTTGGAAAGCAACAAATTTGTATAGCATGTGATTTTGGCCTTGAAATATTACGATGTGTCAATTGGTCTTCACAACATTTTCAAGAAGTTTGATACTTCACACGTTCTAGCTAATACCACATAAACCATGGCAAGAAATAATGATGCATAAAAATTCCAATTTCGTCTCCAAAATACCGACCCTCCTCTCTGGGCTCATCTGTGCTTACTGCTGTTGCCCATTTTCAGTTACGGCGATTTTAAACATTAGGTAAGGATGGCTGCGAAGTTCCATCATAAATCAGATACAAATTAATATAGTTAACACGTACAGGTGTTACAAGTTTCCACTATAAATGCGTTCCTCTTTAGCACGTCAACTGACGTAGGTGGAAATCCACTGTGGAGGATTTCCGCTGGTCGATCTTGGTACAGTTTTACCAGACTCGGTAGAAATTCCCAAACATGTTCCTCTGTTTACATCCTCTAAGCAAAAACGTTGGCGTGATGTGACCACTCTTTGCTCACGGAGTGTTTACAAGTGTATGTAATGATAAGACAGTTCAGAGTTGTTATTGTGCTACGAACTATTATTCTGTTCTGTATCCATATTACCTTTGACCTGAAGCAAAAAGCCTATGCATTAGGTCTGTGCTCTGTGCTGCATGCGTTGCTAAAGCAATTCCTTGTAAACTTTGACCTTTAGAACAAAAATTTAACTGTGATTTTGTTTTTTCAGTATAGCTGCAGACTACCAATTTTCCTCCTTTGGAAAAACCTAGATACTAGACCATGAAACAAATAAACGAAGATGAACGGAAGAAATTGACCTAAGTTGTGTCTAGTTGGAATTATTTTTATGACATGTCATATTTTGAGGACACTATGTAAAGAAAAACATGGTACGTTTTTGTTTGGTGTGCTGTTAACAACTGTTTTCAGAGTGCAAGAAAACTCAATGTGGCTTGTCCGTTGTTTTTGTTGGTTCTCATTCAAATGTATCTCCCATGTTTTTATTCCTTAAGAAGTTTCTGTGGCAAGACGTTAAGGGAATGAGCTGATTTCTAAGTTGGGCCAGGTGTTTGTTTTAAGCTATTTCATCGGGAAAACGTAATTTTAAGCCACCTCTGGTAGTAACCATGAGTCAGTCATGCTAAACAATTGGTAGCTAAGAGATTAAGTGTACGTACGTACAACTTTTCGCTGTTTGTAAATTAATTAAAGTTGCTAGTAAATTTGATCCAATTTGACAATTTTGGCCTCTGTCTTTCTTCTGAGTGTTGCTTCTACAAGCAATGGAACAACGAAATACAAGACATTTTCATTTTAATTAAAAAAAAAAACAGAACAAATTTGCTTACTTAAGTGGGTAGATTAGAAAAGCTGTAACGTTTTTAGCCTTCTCAAAAGAAAAATGGCGATTCGTGTTTACATCGTTACTAGAGGCATGGGCGTTGACCTTGTCACCTTTAACCTATTGTTCAGTATAAACACCGTAGTCATGGTAGCCCAAATTCTGCTTGGCTTAATGGAGGGTTGCTCTTGTCGAACATATCAAGGCAACTTTTTCAGAGGGAAAAAGATACAGAAGCAGTTTTCCCACTCTTCGTTTTATTCTTTTATCGGCATAGTGTGATGATCACATAAAAGATCGTGTACTTTACAACCGGTACGCAAGTTAACGATTCAATATAAATGAGGACAGTAGAGTATCATGATCAGGAATTAACTTAACAAAATGGAAGTAAAAAACATCAGTCTTGGGGTTATTGTGATTTTTCTCTCACTTTTAGTCTCACAGTAACGGCGACTTTTCTAACATTTACAGGCAAAAACATTTTCTTTGTGTATGAAATGTTTCGACTAGGTAAATCTCCTGATTATTCAAATAATAACTGTTGCCAAAGATCGCAAAGTCTAATTCTGACAAAAACAGATGTAAATCATTTTCTTAAATATTTGTCAAATATTGTTGCTAAATTTTGAGGAATTTTAATACCGACCTGAGTTGGAAAAATGGGTGTCAAACTTTGTTTAAGGGGCGCGGGTCAGAGTTACAACAGAGAACACATTTTCTCGATCTGCAAGTTTATTTACAGCACTGTAGGTTGACAAGTCTACCGGGTATGTGAGTCGGTAAGTGCAGGAAAAATAACCAAATTAGGAGGACGGTGGAGCATTCCCGACTGACCTGGTACACATATGATCTTTATAACTTGTCGATTAGGATGGTGTTCGAATCAAAACATGGATAAGAGAAAACGACGAGGAAACGATTACGAAAATATTACTGAATGTGCGATTGGTAGCGCACTGGAACAACAGCGTTTCAAGTTACGTCGTTATACTCTCACTTTTGATGATACAAATACAAGCAGCTATACAGACAGCGCTGAACAGTGTATAGCACATGGGAGGCATGGGGTCTGATGCTGAATTAAACCAGAATGCAAGGCATTAATACTCGCGAATGGAGGCGGTTTTTACCGGTTCTAGTACTGATTTAATGAAAAGTTGCTTAACTTTCAACTCCCAGACCTCACTATGTTCCGTTTTTAGATTCTTTGGTATGACTCAACCTGGGAATCGAACCCAGGCCTTCCGCTTGTTAGGGGATGTTCTACCGTTAGACCAAACACGTGATTTTTTTTTTAATGAGGAGGTTTGCGCATTTCAGAAAAATATATCAGTGTTGAAAATTTATATAGGTGAAACATTAATGATGGGAGGTGAGGGAAAAAGAAGTGTTTATGATGCAAGCTCCAGTTTTAGAAAAGAATATGTGAGTGATACGTTTATTATGATGTTAAAATTGACCGAATAAAACAAGAAGCGGATGATATTATCTACTACATCTAGAAAATAGACGTGTTCAGATTGCAGAAGAATTATTTCATTAGTAATTTCCGGCCGAAGCTTAAACTGTCAGCATTTCACGCATATTATTGGAAGTTCAAAATATCAAAATTTCCTCACGAATGACAATTTCAGTATTTTTTATTTAACTTCCGTAGTTCTCTCAGTATTGTTCGATGGCAGTACTTATTACGGTTCGGCAGTTCAACCGTATCACCTGTGAATGCATCGCATGATCACCAACAAAGCAAGCATATGCTTCCAGATCAGAAGAGATGTAACTTAGCTATCGTCTTGGCTAATAAGGTTTAAGCATGGAAGTACTTCCATGGTTTAAGGGTAGAGGGAGATAACTACGCAGTCATTTATTTGCTACTCCTCATCAGAGATCTCTCTTCCCATTCCTACTGTAATTGTTAAGAACAAAAAACAGTATAGAATTTCTCACCATCCTCCTCTTTCTTTGGTTGTGCGCAGCTTGTGGTCTTTTCCCTTACAGTACGGTTGCTCAAAGGAACCGTTTTAAATTTGTCTTACAAGATAGCTAAATCTAATTATTTAAATCTAATTATATTATGCCGTCAAGAACAGCCACCAATGAAAAAATCTAATGTGAGAATATTTACAAAATGCAGAGCAAAAGGCTTGGGTTGATATTAACTAAGCTTACCTAGATGGGGTTAAGAATACAGGTATAAAAGGTCCTGCGCATTGCAAAATTGACTTTCAACTGAAACACATCAAAATCTCGAAATGGCTTTTTCAAGCCACGGTAGCAATTGATATCATCAACTGTATCATATGTCGTTCGGCTGATCATGTGGTCACCGGCAAAGCAAGCGCCTATTCGTAAGGGCTATTCATGTTTCAGTTGAAATGTCTAGGTCAGAAGAAAACTACGCAGTTAACATTGCGCAATTTTCGCATCCGGGAGACTGCGTTTTCTTATCCGTTCTCTATTCCTAACCCTCTGTGACCGTCTTCAGTTCTGAACAAAATAAAATATTACTGTGCCATGTCACTCTTGATACAGTTATAAGTTGCTTCATTATGAAAAGAAATCCCCCGTTCATTGTTTTTCCTAAAACAACGCCTAAACTTTAAAGTCAACAGGTTGCTCGGATGTTTCAAACTGTCATAAAGAACGGCAGTTGACAAAAACTATAGAAAGGGCTTCTGAGAACCCCATATAGTCGCTCCCTTAAAGAACCATGTAATTGAAATATCCCTGAAATAATATGCCTCGCCGTGTGATGAAACCAGAGACATCCTTAAATGAATTATCTGTTTTCATGGTCAACGCCTTTTAATTTACCAACACTACAAAGTAACGAAACCAACAAGGCACAGGATAAAAACACTGTAACAAGTCTATAAAGCGGCTACTATACTTTGCATTCGCTCGTAAAAAGGTTGGTCTCTGATTAGACGGAGGGAAGTAATGCGAGGAGTACAAGGACCCCTGTTGTTAAGGACTAGGGAGCGAATAATTCTACAAGTTGTAGAATATTTCAGTCATGGAGGCTCCCTGGTTTAGTTCCCGAACATACCCAACTTAAAGGAGGTGTGTAACCAGTGACAAACTGAAAACAGAAAAATACCTTTGTTCCCCAAACCTGCAAGGATAGCCTTTTTTAGTTTAAACATTTCCGTTCTGAGTTAATCCGAAAAATACATTAAAACTTATACCCTTGTGAGATCAGGGAATTGTCAGGGAAGGAGATTTAACATATATCGGTCCTTTGAACCAAGGTAGTTGCCGACACTAAGCTGCCTTTTTCTTGCTCTTGAAACATTTTAATGCTTGGAAGGAATTTGGTACTGAAGGCAATGATCTCTGTCGTCTGCCACATCTAAAAGACATATCATGATGATTTCACCCATTTCATTGCCAGTCGCACGGTCGAGGAAAAAATCTTAATTTTAAGCTTGCGTCGCTCGGCGTCCCATTTAAAACTTATTGAAAGAGCTGATACGAAGATTTTTGAAAATTCTTCTTCTCCGTAAAGACTTGATCCTTTTAAGGAAAATAATCAAAACTGTGATGGTTTTGTTAGGCTTGCTTCATTAGAATCTTAGACAGACAAAAACGTACAGTAGTTAAAATTTTATAGGCAGCCGTTTTATATAAAATCTTTTTTGAAGCTTAGCACTTGTCGGCAAACACGTTGTACTTCAAAGAAACAGTTAGCAATGACCTTTGTTACTGGATAACCTCGTCTTCACAGGAGCACCGGTATGTCATCATTACAATGCGAAAGTCCAAATGGGAAAATCAATGGGAATAAAAGGACCTGTCTGTAATGTCTTTGTGTAAGCATGCATGGATTATGCTTATATCAAGTCTAAACGCTGCCCTCAATTATGAAAACAAAACAGACGCCACCTTTTTACATCAGAGATCACCTGTGCTAGTCAAGTCAGAGTAAACCAGTTTTGAATCTAAGAAAATCTCTGTTACTATTTTGTGTGAACACCACACTGTCAATCAAATTTTGTTACCTGAAAAGTGATTAAAGAGTTTCAAGGACATATTGTCTGGTGAATTTGAACGTGGGAACTCCTTCCCTGACAACTTCCTGGTGAGATTTGTTTCAATGTTTGGATACCTTCGTTTGTGGGAAAAAAATTTCTACTTGAATTATCTTAAAAACATATTTGGAAGATCTTCATAATCTCAACACGAAGCTGTCATTTATCAGCTCCGCTTTTTCCAACCGCCACTCTATTGCTATCGCAGATTAAACGCTTTTCAGGGTTAAGCAGTTTAAAAAAGATCCTTTGCCCTTTATTTAAGACTCAACTCTTCATATGTCTATCCAGGGAGTTGTGCGATCTATCTGCTTGTTATATTATATTTTGCCTTATGGGATGGAAAATGATTCTTTGTTTACTTAAGCTCGTCGAGCAAACTGAATAGCCATATAAGTTTAAATGCGGTTAAGAATTTGATCTATGTGTTTCATTCCCATGGCAGAGCATTTTAACCTTCATCATCCTTCCATTGAAAATCTTAAAGTCACCCTCATTGCTAGCAATTCAAATTGTAATGAGCACCGCAAGGTTGTCGAACTTAATTGAATTTTTAATTAATTTCCCGCAGAACGGGAAAGAACAAAGACCTCGGTATTTTAAATCAGTTCACTTTCCATCGGACATTTTTTAAATAACTTTTGTCTTCCTAAGGTAGGATGTCGAGCAAAGTCTCACAAGTGCACAATAAAGTGTTTTATATTTTTTTCTCTCAAGAGATGTGTGACAACTCTCTCATGGAAAACGTTTGACCTTTTTAAAGAGGCTTGACGTAAAATGGTGCATGATTTTCGACTTTGACAGGAATGGTCTTGAATGTTGATTTGTGGTGGTTAAAGGGGAAAACTGACAATTTTGGGGCTTTACATGCAACCTGGTGTCATGTTTTAAATATAATTTGTTTTTAAATTTGCGCCCATTAAGGAGTCTAAAAGAAAACATCATTTTGGATTTTTTTGCCCGACCCACGTAATTCTGCCATTAAAACAATCTAGTCGGAGAGCCACCATCAGTTGGCGAGAAGAACTGGGCTGAACTGGGTTTCTACCAAATGGTTTTTAATGCGGAATTTGGGCATTTTGAACTGAGTTTTGAACTGGGTTTTCCAACTGGATTGAACTTGGCTTTGCAACTGGGTTTTTTAACTGGGCTTTACAACTGGGGTTTTTAATTGAGCTTTACAACTGGATTTATAAGTGGGTTGTCCAACTCGGTTTTTGAACTGGGCTCTTCAACTGGATGTATGTAAATGGCTGTTTAATCCCCATGCGGAATAATTCCCGCTTGAATGATGCACACAGGGAATACTTCACACCAGAAATACCCCTCATGGGGACTTCATGTGAGTTTTCGTGATTTGACATTTACGTAAACTGTAAAATTAGCACTATCATTTTTGACCAGAGGTTCGAGCAGTCCTTTTAGATGTGGTTTAGAGCAGCATGTCCCAGCCAACATGCCCAGCTGGGCCCCAACTGGGTTTCAGCTGGGCTACTTGCTGGGCCCAGCTGGGGTCCATCCGTGTTTGTCAGGTGTTCCCACGTGGGGCCAAACTGGGCTGGCCTTTCCCAGCTGAAGCCCAGCTGTGCCCCGCTTCAATAACTGAAGCCTAGCTGGGCTTCAGCTGGACTTCAGCTGGGAAAGGATGGGCCCCAGCTAGGGCCCAGCAAGTAGCCCAGCTGAAACCAATTGGGCCCAGCTGGGCATGTTGGCTGGGGTAGAACATGCATGGCCATATCCCAAATTTTTCCTGAACCTCATCACTTGCATACATGAAAATATTTAACATTGATATTAATCATGTATCTTGTGTGGCCATAGCTCCAATTTGTTAGGAAGTATAGTTGTTCTTTCATTTCCACATCCAAATAATGTAACAATCCTTTTTCCAGACAAAGCTAGATTCCATTAGTCCATGCATCTTCCCAAGAAAGATTCCAATAGCTTTTAAACAAAGAGTCCATTCAAGTTGTGGCCATGCACACGTCTTCTTCAGCTGATATGATATTGCTGCACATTGATACTACTCCCTTTAAATTACGAAACTTGTAAAAAATGTTACATAAAATACAACATTTCACACTTGCAACTTCTTTCCTGGCTTAATGCTTTAAGTGCTATTTTATCCTGCCTGCAGAGCTTGTAGCCTCAATGCGCTGAGTACATCTGTATGTATACTGTAAGTCTTTACAGTATTGCAGTATATGTACTGCATTGGTAAGCTTTATGTCAACTGTACACTCAGTGTAAAAGAAGTTTTCTTTTTAAAACGTACTTAGAAACGGGCACGTTGTAACAGAACTTCAAAAGAACTGTATGCATGAAAACAGTCTGTGTGAGCATCCCTAACAATTGCATTATTGTGTTCATTTCAAAAGCCCTCTCTTTATCTGGATGTCATCAGCCAATCACAACTAGCTCTCCCATGCTTCATATGCTTGAACAGTTTTTACTGTGTGATGCATATGGTTTCAGTGTGCTACTGTGTGTATACTGTGAATTGCTGGTATGTTGTGACATCTAGAAGATGGGAAGACTGGGAGACTGAAAGAGAAGTAGGCTTAGATAAGAATCACATGAAAGATGAACGTGCATTTATAGCTAGGTTTCTCAACTGGGATTTCAAACTGGTATGTTTTCTTCAGCTGGAATTTGTTAACTGGTTTCTTGAACTGAGTTAATTCAGTTCTACGTACTTGGCTATACAACTAACAAGCAGTGACTGCACACTTGAACTGGATGTTTCAAACATGATGACAAAATGACTGAAGTCTTCTGTCTTCTGTACATCTTTTCTATTGGTTTCTCAAAGAACATGCACATGCTTGTAGATTGAGTTAATTCCTTTCCAACAGCGCCCAAACTAGAATACAAAAACTGTTCAAAATAATTCAAATACATAACTGGCTTAATTTATGTAACAGATTTTATTATCAACTTGAAGGCCTTATATCAGTCCAAATGAATTAACAGTTATCCCTGGTTAACAGTCTTGATGAAATATTTCAGAGTTACAGAAAACGAAGAGGAGTTAATGTGAGGTCTAGTTGAACACACAATGTCAGTTTAAAGGGAATGCAATGTACCCAATGGGTCACAGATCATTAGAGAGTCAGAGATCATTTGAAACCCAGTTGAGCTCTGTTCAGCTCGAGCTCTGTTCAGCTCGAGTGATCAATCCGATTTAATTCAGTCAACCATAGTCACAACCAGGGTTGTCACCACACAAAGCGGCGCTACCCAGCTATGAAAACTTCCGTCCGGGCGGTACTTCTACTCGCTATCAATTTCAGCATCACGGCCCATCCCAATTTCCTTACCCTGACTGAATGAAATTCTTAGATTTCTTTAGAATTGAGTCATAACTCCATGTTTTGTTTGTAAGCACTTTCCAATCTGCAAAAATTTTTCAAATGGGGGAGGGGATACCCCTCTTTAGACCTCTCCCCCAAGACGGTGATCACAATGTACCCGGCTCTCAAAATGGTGTGGTGACAACTTTGGTCACAACCCACTTTAACCTAGTTGAATGGCAAATGGTTTTAAATTTGTAGTTCCACAAATGGCAAGGATAAATGCATTAAAATAAGCCCTATTTGACAACTTGGCGAAACACAGTTTTGGGTTGGCAACAAATTTGACAAAATATAAGGCCCCTTGGGACAAATTATGAATTCCAGTTGAGTGTGAATGCAACCCAGCCTGCCAGGGTTCAATTCCAGTTGACATAAGTTAGAACTCAGTTGAGCCCAGTTCGGTTCTGGTTAAATGGAGGTGTTACGTAGTTGAACTTAGTTCAATGTATTCTAGACAGAGTTGACCTGGGATGTAAACCGGTTGAACCTAGTCGAAGCCGGGTTAACCCTTATGAAAACCCAGTTTGAACATAGTTAAGCCTAGTGAAAGACCAGTTAACCCAGTTAGATTCCAAGCATAAATGTTTTTCAGGGTATGAAATTGAAAACCACAGATTTGTAATTTACAAAGCAAGCGGTTGTGAGAAGCCGTTTGAAGAGTACTTTCGAGAAGTTTATAATTATCTTGTTTATCTGGGGTGTATGGTCCAAAACGTGTACTAAATCATCGGTTGTTAAGATCAGTCCATAGATGGGAAAAATTGAATTGCTGAGAAGAAGCATGAACTTTTTTCATAATACCCAAATTTTGTAAATGCCCGAAAATGAACTAAACATGTTAGCATGATTACAGTTTTAATAGCGTCCCCATTTTTCGTAGTTGTCAACAACTCCCTGGTTTACCTAAACCCTGCGTTTGGCGTCCTTTAAGGTAACCGTCGCTTCTGGCTTCGTTAGGTTGCTGAATCCTTAACAAGAGCTTGGTCACCTTTTACTACCCCTTGTCAATTTTTTAATCAGGTTTCATAATGAATGTAAATACACCACCCAAATTTGAAGCCGTCGGCCAATAATAGACGGGGCATACCCACTACGGACCAGAGGTTCCTTACATGAGCTACAGCACGGAAGTCAATTAACCTAGGGCAGAACTTACAAAACTCTCGTATCTCGAGTAGACCACTTAAAAGTCATTACACAGGGTTAATGAGTTTTTGTTATTTCAGATAAACACAAATGAGAAAACCTTTAAACATAAATGAGCCGCACACAGGAGCTACCCCCACAGTCGTATACAATCAAAATTGACCTAATTAGTTGAGTTGGTAAGCCCGCTGACTTGAAATTAGAATAAATTAGCTTTTACCCTCTCCCACTTTTGTGGTGGTGTTGAAGCTTGAAATAGTATGCCTTCATTCCAAAGCCTGAATGGAGTAGGGAAAACAAGCTAGTAAGCCATAACTGAAATAAAACGTGACCGACTCGACTTGAACCAGTTGGTTTCAAACTCGAGAGTGAAACTCCATCTAACCCAACCTAACCTAAAGCTTGAAATGAAGGCTTACTCCGGTGACTATTTACCTGAGTCTCATAAGGAAGACAAATATATTCCACACCATTTGCTCTAAACCCTGACGCAATACCCTCTTCCTCCCTCAAGATATCTCTCGTTTACAATTGCTTATTTTTTAAAAAAAAAAGTACTTTCACTTTTCTATAAAATCACAGCAAGTTATGCAACATGGGTACATTACATTGTTTTCCTACATAATTGAACCACCTGTTTGCCCTTGATAATTGATATTTTTGGAATCTTCCAATATCTCTTCCTTAGGATCTAACATTGGCCTACACCAACCTCTATTCAGGTTACAACAATGAAAGTTGTTTAATAATCCATGACATTCCCCGCATCAACATTATAAAATTCTATTGAGCCATTGCTTAAGCTTTCTAAAAGAGGTTTTTTCTGCACATTTTTGAATCAATGAAATTATCTCCGGGAAATTCCTTAAAATGTTGAAATGGATATGATGAAAACGTTTCCCACTTAAGCCAGGGAGCTGTAAGGAAAGAGACACAACTTATATATACTTTTCGAAAGAATGTTTCTTACACACCGTAATCCAGAGCGGGCTCTTCTTTTCAAAATTTCTAACACAATGCCTATATACCAATAAGTATTAGCAATAAACTGTCAAAATGTCAACGCAAAGACACAAGTATATGAAATTTTACACCTTGTTCGTTAATGGTCACAATCAATTTAATAGCTCATACTAGGCTTTCTTTGGTGACTTTTATGACACTGTACACTTTATTATGTTTAAAAGCCCTGCAATGTGCAAAAATTGAACAAAACAATTTATACTTTAACAATAATTATAACAGACGACTTCACAAATTAGTAAGGATGTGAAGGAACTAATTTGTTTTAATTGCCTTTGCTAGTCGTTTGGCTGAAAGGTCTGATTAGAGCTAAAAACCTATGTAAAACAAATGTCAGATAAAAGTATGTTTAAACAAAGGTAATTGTTCTCTGATTACTGATTTGGGTGTGAAAGGAACATATAGTAAAAAACCAAAAGATCAACAGTACCTAAGCATAGGAATAAATTAGGTACCTGTCAATCAAAATTTGATAATTGAATTAATTGAATGAGGAACTATGTTCTCAAATACCTATTGTTGCAACATATATGAACAATTGTAATCCAATTGAACTGAGTATTTATGCGTCGGGGGCATGAAGAGAGATTTCATAAAAGCAATTACATCCTTACATTTACAGAATACTTATTTGGAACAATTACTACGTTTAAGGTAAACAATAAGCTCTATAAATTAGGCAACACCGTCTAGAACAGACAAACTTTTGCATGTGACACTTAATCAAATATTGCTTTTTGAAATATAAACAATCTTAATGCATTGTAAGGTGAATAACATTCACACACTTTTTGAGTTAACTTCTGTTCAGAAAATTACTGTGATTGATTCATTTGTAATGTATCAGAACCAATTCGACCCATTCCGCTCTCTCTTCTTTCCTTTACATGTCTCCAAGCATCATGAACGGCTTCCTTTTGCAAACAGTGCTGGAGAAATATCCAAAATCCCAGCAGTGTGGAAAAAACGCCAAACATTAGGCCATAAACCACCAATGGATTCCCAACGGAGATGAATCCAAACAACCATGACAGGCTGAAAAAAAAACATATCACACCAGAAGTCTGTAGACGGCGTGGTGTTTTGTCATGAGACATTTGTGAGGTGTCCATATTGGTAAACCATAGTTTCCAGGAAATGAGGAAGTACATAACTGCATTGTAGGCCACGAGAATCCCAACGACGCCAAGCAAGGCGATGTAGAAGGCCACAGAGGAAAAGGATGGTAAGCAGCTAAAAGTGAAAGCAATGAGGTGGAAAGTAATTTGTTAGAAAAATGGGGAAAACGAAAACAACTTAATTGGTAACATTGTGATTTTATCTTTGCACCCTTATGAATATTGTTTTGACAATAACAATCCCAAACAATTGATACAAGAAATCATAATATTAGCAAAATACTGTAAAAAGAAAGGCCGTGATTGTCTGTCGACGGATTAAAGATACTACATATTAAAAAAAAAACGCTTACTAATCTCCATGTGTATAACTCTGGGCAGCAACGATAGAACTGAACGCGACCAGAAGGAAAGGAAGACCTGCGAACAAACATGGAAAATTCGAATGAACTTACACATAATATTTATATTCCTTCTTCAATGTTATAACAAGTTGAAGGTAAACATTCTACTCAATCGTTTCCCATTAGCTTGGCCAAATATGAAGTGATGACTTCGTCTTGTATGAATAAGTTTTTTAGGTGTAATTTTACCCCACAACATGGAGAGCCTTCCTTGGAATATCTTCATATGTGTTTTAAAATGATCAGCAATGACGATTTAACATTTTCTAAACAACATTATTCTAATCAATAACTGGAATACAATTCTGATTCATGTTAAAGTTTACAATGTTTAGTATATGTACATATGAGTGTGTGTAAGGGCTCCAAGATGTGCTTACATGATGAAAATTAACTCAAATCATGAAATGGTAAATTTCATGTACAAAAAGTACAATCTTCTAGAGTGGGCCATTAACTATAATCTTTATATTCTGTCTACCAGTTGGGTAACTTATGAGACATTTTTTTACATTTTTTCACAATAAACTTTGAGACATAAGTTAACTTAAGTCATGAAAGTGTGCATTTCATGTAGAAAAAATGAAATGATCAAGATGGAACTATTAACTAAAATCGTTACATTTTGTCTATCAGTTGTAATACAAGATTTAAGGTGTGTCATTAGATCTCATTAAATAGAGTTACATCTGCAAGATTTGTGGACATTTGAATTTATTCAATTCAACAAACAATTACCCCATGATACAACAAGAGCAGGTACAAGGATGTAACACGGATGTGTTGAAACGTGTTCAAAGAAGTACATGACCGTCGCCTGGACGCTCATCCATGCGACAGATGTGATGCAAAAGTATTGAGTGAGTACAGCCAAAATGGCACAACCAGGATTCCTATCCGTCATGCCTTTGCCAAGCAGGAAGCAACAGTAAAGACCAAGTAAAGCAATGCATAAGTTGAGTGTTATCTGGTGGGGCATTCCGTTGAGAAGATCCCTGTAATGTGTAGGGAGGAAAATACAGGCGGGATTGAACATTGACCTCAAAACTGAAAGCGTTCACTCAATAACAAACAAATAAATGTACAGAAGACACGAGACTGAACTAATTGCAAAGAATCATTATTGATAAGCGAAAAATGCGAGGGTGCCCCTGTCTAAAATGTAATGTAAGACCGACAAAAAACATTGAATTTTCGGCAGAATCTCATAGATCACATTTTAATACTCCCAACTTTGTTAGGACTGTATTATTACGTCAGGTTTAGTTTCTTCAGATGGAGGCGAACAACTCAAGCCAAACGAAAGGGGGGGGGGACCCCACAAATATTTTCTCTCCTTTCCAACATTTCAACAACTTCATTTAAAACTCAATCGTTAGTTAGTTGGATGAGATTCAACAACCAAGACGAATGTATTACATAGTGTCAACTAGATAACAAAGCAAAGTTAAAATGCAGTACAAGATACGGATCAACTGGTTTCAAATACAGTTAAAATACGGTGTAAGTCCTCCTTAGTCGCCAAATTACCCCAGGAGGGAAATGTCGTGGGCATATTCTTTAACCTTCAGTCCACGGGGACAATTGATATAACAAATACAATTCTTTGCTGAATCTGCTTTCTTATGTTTTTAACCACTTACCTTGAAGGCCATACTGATACAGGTCAGTACAAGCAAGCGACTTAAACACATGTAAGACACAACTGCACATTAGAAACTATACCCAGAATACACAGCAGTTAGCTTAATTCGCAGTTACACACACAGTATAGTATGGGGAATTGCTGTATGGACGAATTCGATGACCCCTTGTTTTCAGTGACTGTAGACAATCATAAGTGGGGTCCATCAGCCTTAAATCGTCATCATGTATTGCCTATATGAATTTCAAGCCCTCATATTCAGTGAAATTGACGGAAGCAAGGCGAAATTTAAAATCATCCATTGCACAGGTAGTAATGGAAGTCGAAAGATTAAAATGTGATAGACCCCAGTTATGGCCGACTTTAATCAGACCATCACTTGCTGTCCGAATTCGTCTATTTCAGAAGTGTGGCGCGTTCTTTCATCAGTATAAAGAATGCGCCGATAAACAAAAAGGTCAAATGTTTTACAGGTTCAAACCATGCGAGTGTAAAGCACAGTATACTAATACGCCCAACTGTCAAGAAACCGGTTTTAAAGCAATTTGAGACTGGTCCCAAAATGGGTTTAGCCAATCAGAATGCAGGAAATCAAAAAAGATGTTTATCAATTGATATTTTTCTATATTAATATTAATAAATTGCACTTATTTCCCACATCTCTGAAAGCAAACTTTTTACAAGGTCAAACAAATCACTATATAGACGCTTGACAAATTGACATCGCAAGTTGAAACTTCAGTGCAAAAATCTATTCTTTTTAAATTGACTTGTTAAAATGATAAATCCATAGAAGAGAACAAAATGTTATTTCATTAGGTACTACCAATCAAGCTTACCTTAACGCCAAATAGGTGCATGTTGTTACAGCTATCATTACCATAGCTAATATGCAACCAGCAATGGCAAAGATTTCTGCGAGTCTGTTCTCATTATTCAAATCCGTTCTCTAACAGGAAAGTGATAAACAAAGTGTTACATACTTAATCAACGGAAAATTCAATGTAGTCAGCAACTTTTTTGACAATTTTGATATTTTGACGTTCTATTATTTTGGGTAACTTATCCGCAAATATGCAGATGTAGAAGAGAGACATGAAAATGATTCTCAGAGTGCTGTCGTTTGCGCCAGGTAACAGTAACCCTTAAAGGAGGATTTGGTTAATTTGTTGGAGATGTATGTCTCTGTTTCCAGTCCAGCTGGTTTTATCAAGCGATGCCATTTCTTCCAGTTGTGGTTCCTGTTCTTTTTTCTCTACATCAGTGCTTATGCAAAGCAGCGCACTCAACGGCAATAGGTTCCCATCACACAAACCTGAAAATAAATTTTCCTCATCAAAAAGCCTGCCAGTAGCGACCAAAAGTCGTATCTCAGCAATAGTAAAGAACATAACAAATGCAATACATAAGAGTCTCAAATTATTAGTGAATCTACCACCAACCACTACCAGCCAACCAAACTACTACTACCACCACCGTCACCAACACCTATAATATTTCACCTACCACCAACACAGCAAAGTGTGTCAGATGATCACATTCACAAATGTAAGAAAACGAATCAGTGGCTTTCTTGGAGTGACAACCCTCTGATGACCATCCACCGGTTTCTCTATTCAGACGATGGTCCCAGAAAACGCAGGAATGTTCCAGAATATTTCCCTGAAATGAAGGATCGTTCAATTTTTGAGATTCAATTATTACTATTCTTAACTAGCACATAAGTTTGAACAATCCTGGACATTAGGTCTGGCATACTTTTCCGCGAATTCCCTTTTTTCAACATTGTAACATATAAAACAATTTCAACATATGTCGAGCTGAAAATGGTTGTTTTGAAATATTTTGCTTTGCATCACCTCTTGTGCGTTTATGTGACATAGACCAATATTTGGCTGAAATATCTGAATCAACGTACTTCTCCAGTAAGCATAATGTACATTTGAAAACAAACAAAAAACTGTGGCAGATAAGGTTCAATAGAATGTGTTTGTTTTATAATTGTTTATTGAATACTTACCTCGAGAGATGAAAATGATGTTCTAATAAGTGAGCCTTTCGGTAGATTTTCAACCTTATATTCCGTTGTTGCTGATATTATCAGGCTGTCGAGAAACTTATATTTCTTTCTTGATTCGCCATCATGGAACAGAACACCACTTTGATAACTTGTAAACGTCAGTGGAAACACTGTCCCTGGCAAAATTGAAAAATCACAACACCAGCTGATTGGAATTTATCAAGCAAAGAAAATTTTGTGGTAAAAGGAAAATTTTTAAACAGTCATAGATTTTGATTGATTTTGATTGAGTATACTTACTGTTTGAAAAAAATGACATTTATATTAAAAAAATCATACCCTTTGATGCGAGCTTTAAGACAGCACTAGGGATTTCTATTGAGGCTCCTTCTGTTTCTCCAGGTATCTTTTCCGTGGTCGTCGTATTCATTGAATCTGTGGAACCATTTTGATCAATTTTGTTTGAAAAAGGATATACTGTGAAAGAAATTGGTTCATTGAGGTTTAACACTTGCACGACTTTGGCTTCAATGTTAGGCAAACTGGACGAAAAATTCATTCCACTTTTCTGTATATGTTCAAGCTGTTGCTCAACTGAGTGCAAAATTTTTGAAGATGTTACGGGTTGCAATTGTTCACTAGGAGCCATTTTAGTTGTAACGTTGATAATTTTGTCAACGAACCTCAAAATATTTGAGGTAACCTGCAACGAAAAAGTCACAGAAGTAAATGAGTAAGTAGTGTGCGTCATCAAAACACGTTTTCTGTGGTTCTATTAAACTACAAAAATATTCATTAGTAAGGCGCGTTAGAACAACTTTTTTATATAATGCTCACTATTAGTTTCATGAACGTGGACTTGAATTTCAACAAATTTAATTTTCGGAATATTTTATTGGACTAGTACAACGTGTTTGTTTGCACATATGTAAGAAATCTGCTATAGCAGAGAGTGTTTCTTGTTCATATTAAGTCATGTAGGCAGCAACTTTCAAAGAAATTTTAGAATGGATATGGGGTGGAAAGAACACGTTTTTTAGGACATTTTATACTATACATTTTTGGTAATCGCTTGAAACCCTTTTCAAAATTTTCTTTTCAAATTTCTTGTACGACATCAGTGTTTGAACCGCAATTAACTTGTCATGAAGGTAAGTTTAATGAAATGAAAAACTTTTGCAGAAGGAAAGTAATCTCTACACCTAATTTCAGTTTATTTGCATTTACTGTTTAATTGAAATAGTCAAACATGCAAGTTCGATGACTAAATGAACATGACAGCAACTGGTGTTCGTGCGTTTATGAAAGGGAAGTGTGCTCAAACGCACGGCATGGCTTGACGTAAAATCGATCTCTGGAAAGTACAAATACAACCTGCGTAAGAACACGTTTGGTCTTGCAAGTGTTTTGATTGGTAAAGTAGTTCCTTACATAGACGAAAATTAAGGGAAGGTTCTACAGTTAAGACGCTTCTTTTAATGGACATTGTGTAACCAGGGAGTTGTTAGGGATGAAGAAACAACGCTTTCATCTGCCTAAAAGTGAAGATCTTAATACAATTCCTCTAAGACAAATCAGATCGAGTTTGAAGTGGAGACTTCAGAATTTCTAGACTTGTCGTCTGCTTCCTTTGGGAGAGCTTGTAGGATGATCTCCGTCGTAACTTTCACATTGCCAGCCGTCAAGAAAAAAAAAAACTTTATTTGAAGTTGTGTCGTCAGGTGCCCTACTTGAATAGGTTAAAGTGTATATTTTTGTTACTTTTGTGCATAAATGCAATCTCCGTTATTTAAGGAACAACCCGGAATAGCTGAAATATCAACAATAAAAATTAAGACTGCTATTGATTTTCAAACACGTCGCTGTCCCGGCTCTTGATGAAACACTCCTGCTAATTGACCTACAGGGTGAAGTACATATATATCTCTCCTGATAAGCACGCTGCTAGAAACTGCCGAGGGGTACCCGAAATCTCGGCGGGCAGTGAGGACCAGTGGACCAGTGAGGGAAGGGTAGTGTGTCGTCATCGGGCAGAGTGTGCCCAAAACTGCTATTTTATTTCAACTATTCGTGGTTACGTCCAAACAATATCTACAAATTTAAATTAAAAGGTATTAATTTAGAAATATCAAGGTTGAAAAGTAAAATATGGTTATCAGTACACATAGTTCGGTAAGTTGGCGCTGAGTTGTGGTTTACAAATTATAAAGTGAGTTCGGTAATTCGTTGCCGCATGGAATTGCGGGGCACAGGGTGGGATATACAAAACGAGTTCAGTATGTAGCATACAGCATTCCCTTGTTTTTTCAGTACGTGCATCCTACTCTATCTAAGTGTCTAGTCAACTCGAACGAAAATAGGGGTCTCAGTGCTACTTTACGGCAGATTAAAATGCAAATTTGTACACCACAAAAGACAGTTTAGCCACAATCCACTGCAAAAAATCGGACTTGAGATCCCTCCTTATCTTATGGACGGATTAGGAAGTATTGATTTCACTAAATTGTAATACTTGTTGTACGTAAGTGCTGGATTGGTTTGTTTATCCCAACGATTTTGACGATGTGCTCATGTGCAAAGCCAGCAGAACGAATCACCAAACTGGCTAATTGCAAATACCTACCATTTGATTTTTAGGGGAGGCAAAGCTTTCAACTACAAACTTACAATTTTCTTCAAGAAAGTGAAAACAAAGCCATCACAAAACGTACCACTGGGTCCGTACTATTTGCAGAACTGACTTGTTCCAAGACAGGGACCATTCTGGTTATTTCTTCAATGCCTAAGGAAGTGGCTGTTGCAATATCTAGCAGATCTTTTGACACAAAGGAGGCGTTGTTTTCAGTCACCACACGATTTTTCATCATCTTAAACAGTAATAAATCAGTAAAATGATTCACAACGATTTAGTTTGAAAATTCCTCTCCAGAATGTTTTATTTTATGAAGTCCCTAAGTCAAACCTTTTTATTTACGATTTGTCAAGTTATTTGAAATGGTTTACAACAATAGTCGACTTTACCTCAAAATGATTGGAAATTGATTGTCGTGAATTTTTCGTCTTGCTATTCTCAATTATCGGCTGTAAAATTGTTTTACAATAAGCAGAAAGGGGAAGGAAAATGGAACAAAAGATTTTTTATAAAAATTGTAGGACTTTTTGACAAATATCGAATAAGCACACCACAACCAAAGCAAGATCTTGACAATGGTTTTGTTAGAGGACTTTTCCGTTTTAAATTAGGGAGGATTTCATTAAGAAGGAGAGCCAACAGAAGTCGAATTTAAAGAACAAAGTGACCTTTAAATCAACTTTGGTCACTTGAAAAGTGTTTTATTATTTTTAAGTAAATAATTTCTAAGAGACTTGGTCGAGCCATCTGCATCGCTTACAGTTGCTCGAGTTGTACCCAGCCAACATGCCCAGTTAGGCCCCCACGGGGCCCCAGCTCGGCTACTTGCTGGGCCCTTTTCGTGTTTGTCAGGTGTTTTCACGTGGGGACTAACCAGGCTAGCCTTTCCCAGCTTATGCCCAGTTTGGCCCAGCTTCAGCAACTGAAGCATTGCTGGGCTCCAGCTGCAGTTCAGGCTAGCCCAGTTGGGCCCAACGTGGGAATGTTTGACAAATACGAATGAGTCCCAGCTGAAGCACAGTTGGGGTTCAATTGGGTATGTTGGCTAGGCCAGAATATTTCATCTGGAAAAATTTCCCCCCAAGTAGTTATTTTTGTAAAAAAAGTATAATGCATAAGTAATGCCCAGACCTCACAGCCTATACATATTCCCTCGCATCTATACATTGTGGTATCTATACATATCCAAAATCCATTTGAAGATGTGTTGTCAGTGTTTCTGTCAAAAATACTTTCTGAAACATGCTTCTTTCCAATCTACATTGCACTAATCATGAAGTTAAAATAAAGTTGAATTTACCTCGAAAAAAGAACTAGTTACTTCTTTAGTAGAACCATTAAAACAGTTCTTGATTTGAACTTCTTCCCACATCGCTGTGGTAACTAAATTACCGTCACATCTTCTGGTACCTCGGGAAAGTTTATCTTTAAAAATTGAAAACAGATGTCACATATAAAAGTGTATATGGATGTTAATATCTTTTAAATTTCTGGACACTTCAGTTTACAATAATTGTCTTACCAAAACGTTTTCCGAAAAGTATTTGACACGTATGTCTAATTTCAATACGAAATCAGCTTTCAATATTGTAAGGTACCTAACAGGTAATAAACTATACTACTGACGTAATGCGTTTAAAAAACCTTGAATGTTACGCCCACGTACCTGGAGCAAAGCAGAATTCATTCGAAAAAGATCCTGAGTTAACATTTGCACTGTCAAAGCTTAGATTTCCTGCGTCCGTCACTACCAAATCGCTGTAGCAGAACGCTGAGGAGCGAGAAGTATACATATCCACAATATATATGGCAATGGTCATTGAAATCTTAACTTTTATCCAATTTCATTGCAGACAAAATACAAGATTAAGGGCAGTCATTCGCGACCCCAGTTTTACCAGGAGCCTGCCGAAATCTTCAACTGGTTCTTTGATTGACATCGAATTAAAAAGATACAGAGTAGCGCATAATAAGGCATTCACTCAGTGTTTTGATAACACATTAAAACTTTGTATACTCCTTAGGATTTGCCTGAAGCAAAAATCTAGGACTTGTCTTTATCAGGACGAGCTTCAAACAGCTGTGGGAGGGGCTACAAGTAAGTAAATTTCGTAAGTTGGAAATGTCTGGGGTGATACCTGCCTTTAAGCAGAGAGTTGTTAGTTTGTCTAATAGAAATTTTATTGTTCACAGTCGTTTGGGGCTTTGAATGGAACCATTTGAAATTTGTTTCACTCTAATGCCTAATGATACTAATGGATTTTATATCGTTGACCGTTTATTGATCGTTTAATTGAAATACCCGATTCAAGTACTAGTAGCTCTCTTTGTTCGATACAGCTGTCGAGCAGTGTCTCATACAAGGGGAATAGCCTGATTAAAGATGCATTTTAGCTCCACCTCTGTCCCATAACAAAAATCGAAAAATTCTCTGAGGCTGGGGCTTGATTATTTTCGGCTATGTTGCAATTTTGGTTTGGCTTTCGCCCGAGGTTTTAGCTTACCGTCCCTTCATTCTACCTTGTTAGGTAATGTAATACATTGATCTATTGAAAGTTTCTCCAATGTTGCCAATGACACCGAGTGTGAAAATAATGTAAGGTATGGGGACGGATGCAATTTTTTTGACATCTAGCGGCAATGACTTTTTAAGAGAACTTTTGTACTTCTTTAATTGGTTTTGAAACTTTATTTATCAATTAAAGATGGAAAAATGTCATCGAATAACAAATTGCAAAGGTCATGGTCATAACACTGTCTTAACCATTAAAAACTGGCTCTAAGGATCGAAGTAAATTTACTCCTTCAAACGTCTACAACTAATAACAAAGATATCATTAAAAGAAACTAATGGTAAACGAGGGAGTTAGAGTTAAAAGGTGGACGTATTGGACTCCATGCATACAGACAACTTTAAAACCATCTTTAGATGTTTTGAACAATCGAAAGAGCCCTAACATTATAGTTTGATGATAGACATAAATAAGAGTAGAAAAAAGAATAGAATGATATTTTTGCCTCTTTTAAAATCCCGAATTATCATTTTCAACTCTATTAATCTTTCAGATTACACTTCGTTTCTCTTTAAAAGTCAATTAACTTACAAAGTCCTTCTAGTCGAACGATGCTGTGAGAGCCTGTGAGAGACGAAGCGTTTCTTTCTTGCTGTATAATTTCCCAAATGTCGTTTGTAATCATATCCAATTCTTGCTCACTTTTTAGCTCTATACTTAGATAGATTGTTAAAGTTGCCTCATTGCTACTATTAACAGGATGTGCTAAAATATGCGCTTTCTCCATCTACATGAAATCAAAAGAATAGACAAGCTCGGTAAATTGTCTTTCAAGTTACATAACCACTTTGACCCTAGCATATAGTTTGGTCTTTGCGAGGGGAGAGAGTTGGTACAACTCCCTGGGTAGAGTATACGCTTTTCACGCTGGCATAGAAGTACGGGATCATTCCACTTTGGTGGGGATGAGTGGGGATGGCTAAAGATTTTCCTGAAAAATGTAATCCTGCCCGAAGTGCTACTCTAATAGGAGAGCCACAACTGTTTGGTCCTAAGTTTACAGAAAATTTTAAAAATTTTCTGTAAACTTAGGACCAACCAGTTGTGGCTCTCCTATTAGAGTGTAACTGGATACGGAAGAGTCGTTATTTTGAGCTTTCGCTTTCAATGAAATTTTCATTCCAATAGAGGAAAATCAACAACTTGCTAAGTGATTAAATTAACCAAATAAAATGTACCCCTACAATTGGATGAAATGATGTTTTAACTTTTGTAGGAAAAACTTTAAAATACAAATTACTCTTCTGCCACTCGTGGATAAATTCAAACTTATTCAAACTTATTCAAACAATGAAATTGTCTATGTGACTGACTTAACTCCCGACTTTAAATTACATTCTTACCGCCCTTTGAAAAAATATCAAGTTACAAGGTGGATTTTCATGAATTTTTGGTGGCAGATAAATGCGGGAAAATATTTCTACACTATATCATTATGCAAGCGGAAAACTATAGACCCGATTTTTTATTACTGTCGCTCGAATTCGGCTCTGGGTATGGGAAGGGTAGTTGTTCATTTAATATTCTTTTAACTGACATGTTCATTTCCTGTCGTTATTCACTCAACGCTAAACAGTAGAATTTTTGTACTTCTCCTGTTGTATTGTTGGCAAATGCAAAATGCATAAATGAAATCTTAATCCTCATGTAAGAATTTATTATGTCATGCAAGATAGTACATATTATCCTCTCAATGTTCCCTTCTACCCTTTTTCGCAAATTTAACCAAACCACCTTTCTAGTTGGTAAATCTCTGTACCAAATCAGTTACATTTAATGAGCCACCCAACATGACCACTAAAGTGAAATAAAAGAACGAACTCATCTACCTGGCGTAATAGGTTCTGCTGAAAAACATTCGTTCTGTCTTGGTTTTGGGGATTTGATGCGTTACCGTCGATTCTGAGGAGAAACTGTGCTAGGGCTGAAAACGAAATTGGCATGAATTCATTTGAAGAGATTGTCATTGTTACATCTTCAACTTTACATATGGCTATTCAAGTTCGGGATTATTTGGGGGATCTAACCTTTACCTTTTGGAGACTTCTATAACGCACACGAACGACCCTTCAGCACAAATTATGGTCACAAGAATTTTATTACCACAATTATCCCTATTTCAATAATGTTTTAAGGCCTTCGAGATTTCATTCACAAAGAAAAAAAAAGGACAGAACTGAGGCACTCTGAAGTTTTTAGCCCCAATTTTGCCAACTTTACTGCACTGTATTTAAGCATACCGTACAGGCATTTTATTAGGCCTTCGAGTTATATTAAAATTTTAGCATTTTCATCATAATATTTACCCGGTATAATAAGGATTTGTTCAGCGCTTCTGACGTGCTCACCGTGTCCCTTTGCAACACAATAATAGCTTCCTTGATCTTGTAAAGTAATATTGTCAATTCGGAGAGTGCTATTATGACTGACTTTCTCTGTAGTTGCCCACGATGAATGTTTCCACTCAACAGTGCGCGCATTTGTCACGTTACAAGAAAAGTCAATAGAGTCACCAATGTTCCTCTGGAAGAAGCGCCTTGACTGTAAGTCATGATGAAACACTGGTAGCGAAACTGAAAAGAAAAGTTTAAGCAAAAATTTAGCCTTCCTATGTGAAAGAGGAACCAAAACGTTTGTACAAATCAGACATGTATTTACAATGAAGTTACTAGATTCGTTTTCAAAAGTGAACTGGAGGACAGCAGAGGGTAATATTACTTTTTCACATTGACATTCGTGTTTGTCATTTTTCCCTTGTTTAGCTCACCTGGAGCCCAATGGGATCCAACCTTAAAGTTGAAGCCAAACTGAGGCCTAACTGGGGAAACTGACAAGGATTGAGCACGTGAGGTGATGAAACCAGGCCCGAGGGGCGTTCTATTGTTTCTAGTGAACTGGTGAACTCGTGCGGTGCAATTTGAAGTTTCTTTTCAACATTTCGAGTGCAAAATGTCAAAGACAGCGAAAAAATTATTAGAGGGGCTCATTGAGTTGATATGGACAACTTAATTAGAGTGTTTATGGATAACTATCAAATGGCAATGTTTTAAGTTACAATAATGAGTCAAGTTCCATGTCAAATAGTTACGGAAAAAGTTAAATTTTGAATTTTGTGTTGCCTTGAAATGATTTTGTGCATAATTGGAAAAGGTTTCAAGTTACGAACTTAGGAAAATTGAATTGAACCGTTAAGCACTCACTCATAAAACAGTTATTTGTATGCAAGCATGGTGATTGTAAAAGTTTGACCATTAGACATTGGTATAAGAAGGAAACTTTACAGGTTACAAGTCACCTTCTCATTTGACCTCTCAGCCTGCTCAAAATGATCCTCAATGGCTCGTGCATGTTATAAATCTGAACAAACAACCTTGTTTCGGTAATTAATTCTCATAAAGACCGTTTTCTCTTAATTGTGATGAGGAATTTGCCTGTTTCAGGAAAACCAATTTTATGTACACGTAGAAAATACATGTTAAAAATTATTGCTGCTGTTCAATAGTGTACAACCACCCGTTTGCACCACTTTCGATCAACGGAACGCTTTTCATAAGTTTTTGAAGTGGTGAATTTGGGCAAGTCATTCACTTCACCAGCTAAATGAAACGCGACATTACATTAAACAACAAAGTTTGATTGCCGTAAAGATGACCTCTAGGCAGTATAATGTCTTTGCGCACATTTCCCTATATGAAACATTTGCCTAATGTTAAGGAAAATTTGCACCTAGAACATGTTATCTGTTTAAAATGATCCAACTAGCAATATCTCCTCTGTCTTACGGTAACAAGCAGACGTAGTAAATGTTTGGTCTTTAAACCTCATTAATCCACATTTTTACCCTATACTTTAGGTTCACTTATTCTATCTTATGGTAGGAGGTCTGGAGTTCGAATCTTGGCAGGGTCATACTAAACTATAAAGGTACAACCTACTGCCCTTGTGTCTGGTGCTCAGTATATGCAATGAACTGAGCGAAAACTGGGAAATGTCTTGGCCTGCCCGAGGTTAAACCATTTGATCGGAAACAAAGCCTTTCAACTTCATCCAACTAATTAGCTCTATCATATAATTTGAATTCCATGTTAAATACCTATAAATCTAAAGTATGCCTTCATGACGGGACGCATTTTTAAAATGCAAATGCAACAAAATGTACCAAAACGACCCAACGTTTGGTTCGCGGGTGCAAAAATGTTCTCAAAAGTATATTCTGTTCAACGTGGTCAGATGTTGAATGTGTTAGACAAACGTGTACCTAAGCATTTATTCACATGTATGTTCTTCATGTCAAAACCAAGAGTACTTAACATTTTTTTACTCTTAATGCAATTGGTAATCTGCTTGAGGTTATAAAGACTAACCGTTTTGAGTGCTTATTTCCAAGCAACCAACTAAATTTTCTCTGTTATCTTCATACGGATAAAAAGTGAAAGAAATGTTGTACAAAGGTCTAGAATTTTTCCCTTTATCAAATTCGACACACAAGTAACTCTCTGTAGGTTCTTCTCCATTCGGTGTTCTGAACCTCAATCCAAACCAAGTGAATCCTGCCGAGCGGTGACGATGATAAGATTTTTTGGCATGCTCTTCACTGAAGATATTCGGCTGGTAGGACATTCGCAATCCAGATCCGTCCTTTTCTTTACTAATCCAGGCACTGAGTCGCCACATTTGTTCTCCTTTTACGGTGAGGGAACTCGTCGCCTTGTTAACTTTAACATGAACACTGAACCTTACTGTGTTTTGACTTTCTTCACCAAGGGTATATTCCCTGTCGTGTGATATTTGAACATGCTCTACCACCAGTTCTTAAAGAATAAAAGAAAAGTGACCTTGAGTTCTGATGTACCCATGATGACCAATTCTAACGTTAAGGAGGATTACCTTGAAGAAAGAAATCTTTTTAGATCCAGAAGTGATCCTTCTTCAACTGTAATGCCTCCCCTTCTGTCTCCTCTACAAACACACACAACCAGAGGAGAAACAAATGGCAACCTTACCATTGAGGAAGAATCAGGTCTTTATTTGAAAAAGTCTCTTTCCTTTTATAAATCCCCTTAAGCGTTAGAAGTGACTATCATGGATCCTACAACATTATCACTTAAGACGCCTGCCAGAATCGGTTAATTACCTTCAACAATAAACGGAATCTTGAGTTCATTACGAAAATGTTATGACTGTCTACGGGTATCTTACATCGTCTAGGCGGAGCTAGGGATTTTGGTGAGTTTGTCAGAGGGACAAAAATGCCCTGAAACCTCGCATTCAAGTAGAATGCTGGAAAACTTTAAAAGGGACCTACAGGCGATGTAGGTCCGTCGGAGGGTGGTTGCAACGTAAAGATACAGTAGTTCCGACACTGTGTCTTCGAAAGCGTCAATTCAATGTTCGTCATCTCATGTGATCACATGCAGCATTCCTTTAGATAGAGGCCATTGCTTCGGCAACAGTGATGGCACTTGAGTAACAATACGGGCGGTGGGGAGAGGGGGGGGGGGGACTAAGGGCAAAAAGTTTTTGAAAAATTCAGAAAAATTCACGCGAGAATCTCGAACTCTTGTGGTGGGGTCTAGACGTGAAGCCTAAGCAGCCTTTAGAGTTAAAGCATATCTTTTGGTGAAAAATGAAAAACAGAGGTATGCTTCTTACTATTCAGTTGACCTAAATTCTAACTGGCCTAACCTAGGAAAACTGGGGGACCAAGGAAAACATCTGAGGGGAAAATAAAACTGAAATAAAATCTCTAAATAAACGTTATTTCATACAGATGAAATTGATTAATGAAGTTATGACCTGATTATAAGACATCTCGCAAAACAGTTAAATGTGAGTGACCGACAATATTTATGTACCACAAAAAGAAAAACACCAAAACAGATAAAGCCATGAGGACACAATGCTATTTGTTCTTTGGGGCGAAAACCTCCAAAAGAAAATTGACATATCAATAGATGCAGGGATGAATATCACAGTTAACAACATTATTGTAACAACTTTTATTTCCCAGTACAATCATGTTTTTATTTATTTATTGATATACCTGTAAAAATATTGTTATGCTCCCATACATGTCAGTTGTTATTATAATAATTTACCCATCATTGAAGTTGTTTAGGCCTTGCGCATTGACGACACCCTGACGTCATCCTTTGCGAAGAACAATGAAACACGTACCCACATGCATAAGAATTCAATCTTCACGTGTAGCAGACTATGTGCATAATAGACTGGCTGATAAATGATATGTCTGCATTTGTCTGTGGTTGTTTGTTTTGCCCTCGACGGAGTGCGTACTTTCCTTCCTGTGACATCATATGAACAAGTTCTATACAGATTTTAGTTTTCTGAGAAACAGCCTGAGACAACTGACCCTGAATGTCTACATCTTCGAAAAGCACAGACACATGTAGCCAGATGGGCAGATCTAAATATTGGAAACATTCTGGAACGATTTCGAGCAGCCATTTGAGTTTTTTAAAAAAAGATTCCTCAGCGTACCCGAATTTCAAATAAAAAAATGTCCAAAAGGGAAAACCTCATAGTCACGGTATAATGCACGAGAAATCAGCGAGATTTCACATTCGGGAGACTCAATGAGCTATTATTCGTGAGCTTTACTTCATAGCCTTAGGCAACAAATGCCCTGAAAAAGTCGAAAATTTGAATTCGTTAAACATATGCCCCCAAAGAGACGTATCATAGTCAGAGTGACATTTTATGAAAAATACCTCCTCGAGCGGCGGTGAAGAATGGGCACGATTAGGAGACTTCGCTCCTCTCCTTACATAAAATAACTTAACCCCAGCATTTTTTTAGAAACTTTCTGATCACTTTGCAGTTAGGTTATTAATTTGAATTAAATATTTCACTGCAAACGAAAGCTTAAAATAGCGACTGCTTATAAACATGCAGTCATTTCTGACTATCGTGATATGTCACAATTTCCTCCACGTTTCCCGCAAACGAGGTGGCACTTCTCTTATATGTTCTTGTGGGCTGAATATCATTTTAAGGGCAGACATTTCCCGCCGCAACTGAGTACCCTGTACGTCCTGTATGTCGAAAAGATCGAGGAAAGTAGTAGAGCTTGTCACCTGGACCTTCATGAGGTCCCATGTGTTCAGACCCTGTTGGGAGATGAAAGCTGTTCCCCCAAATCCTTTCATAATAAAGTGGTAATTTATCTTTCGCAAAATTAGAGAAAACGGGTCAGCCATTCCAGACATGCTCTCGGTCATAAGAATAATTTTCAAAAAAGAAAAAGAAAAAAAATATATACATGTTGCCTTAGAGTTCTAAGTGGAAGATGCAAACAATTTGACACTTACTGTAAGGGCATACTGGACAACAAAGTTCAGAAACTACAACAATTTCACTTGACCGGCACCCTACATCCGCATGTGAACCACAAGCTCTGACGTGGCAATCCATGCTACCTTCAACTCCGCACGTACATACTGTACAACTATCCAACTGTATTCGATGTTTTGGTGGATAAGATATTCCTTGAAAAGAACAATTTCTTCCTGTAAGAAAGAGAAACGTCACCAAATTTCAAATCACGTTATACTTTTGCAGATTTAAAAAAGTGCTTAATACGGAGAGAGCGAAAGAAAGAAAGACAAAAGGGAAAGCATTTTTCGGTGTTTAGATTTTTTCTTTTGTTACCTACTGTTGATCCTTTGTTATAACAATTCAAAAGGATGAGTCGTTGTTCGCGGTCTTCAGCTGCATTCTCTAATGTGAGCGATCGGCCAATGTCAATTCCTAAAGTTGGTGCCCTAAGTGCTATTCAGATGTGCACTTTTGTGCAATGGAAATAGAGATGCACAGAATGTTAACCCGGTTTATTTTAAACGACATACTTTGTAGAGAGGAAGTAATAGGCAAAACCGTAGAAAACGCGTCGGACCAATACTAACATATTACGACAAAAAAATAAAATAAAAATAAATAAAATAAAAAAAAAACTAAATAAAAAAAAAATCATTTGCAGATTGTTTTCACGTGACGTCACAGGAGTGTCCTATTCTTGTCTGAGGGTAATTAGGTATTAATGCTTGCCGTCAGACATGACCGTTACTAACTTACATGTGCATAGACCTACTCTTTATCACCTCTCTTCTGACTCTTAGCGACCTTGGAATGTATTCTGACATAGTGTAGGTGTCGCCACCGCCTGTTCAAAAATTGCAACAAGACGGTCGACGTGAAGCTATAATTTGTATGATTTGACGAAGGATCTGTAATACTTTCACCAAAGTGTAAAGTTTAATGGGAAGCAATACCATATTACTGCAATAAGTGCGGTGATTTTGACCGTACCTCGCAATAATTTTGAAAATATTTCAACGTTCATGCAAAATCTCTCGATAAAACCTACATGGACAAATAAAAATTTTCACAAACAAAACCATAAAAACAGGCAACTTGCTACGCATATCCTCACACGTAGGGTAGCGACAATCTTCGGATAGTATGCTCTTTCCAGGTAAAGGAACACCGCGCATCCTCCATAGCATAAATAATACTCTCTCGTCATGTAAAAAACACTCCGCATCCCATGAGTGAAAATTATTCCTCACACCTAGAATATCGTGTTTGAAGACTTTCGTTTTAAAGAAGTTATCCTTACTTCTGATTTCACCAAACCAGAAGTGTCATGCTAATATACAAATCGAAAAACAGTAAGAGATACATTGCAAATCACATTCTGATACTATATCGGGATTTAAAATTTGGTATAGCACTAAAAAGACATAAACACACAAAATCACGCCTTTTGTAAGTACATACATGGATTCAAAGGCAACATTTGTCTTCGAAATTAAATCAAAAGGTCACCATTCTTATTTTAAATAATAATAGTTGAGACGTTTACTCCCCATGTGGACAATGAGGGCAGCATTCCCCTTCCTTGACAACCGTTTCAGCTGCTTGACATCGAAGATCCGTTTCGCAAGTCTCTTCTGTACATGTGGTACTTCCGTTGTTACATTTGCATTCTAAACATCGACTAAGTTTCCATTTTTGACCGTGAAATTTAATTCCTCCTCGAAAAATGCAAGGAATTTGGTGATGAATACTTACTGCAACAAGAAAATAAAACGTTTATCCTGTTTGAAAATGTGTTGAATTGAGTGCAAACAAATAAAACATGATCTGTGTAACACACACACACACACACATATGTTTATTTATTTATATAAATATTCTTTTCCAATTGTGGCACACTGGCTTGTTTCCCCTACTCCTTTGCTTATGCGGAGCATAGAGTCGTTGGTATGACTCGACTTGGGGAGCGAACCCGGGCCTTCCGCGTGAAAGGCGGATGCTCTCACCGTTAGACCAAACACGCGATCGTCAAAAGAGTCATAGGGACTCGTCCCCTGTAATATTAAGCGTTAAGTCGAGTGACGTAGCAACTTAACATGAATAAGTGCACCAGTGCGGTACTGAATAGTCGCATGACGACCTTAGGTAACTTTTCCTCAAAAATAGGCATTGTCTTATACTGAGAGATGATTTGTTTTTTTACATGGAAATCTTACCCCCAGCAGAATTCAACCAGCGACCCCCCGTTCACATGGGGGCTGCTCTGACCACTTATCCATTGAGATCTATGTGACAGAGCGCGGTCAACTAATAATAAATACTCTTGGGTTAAATTCTCCATTGTTAAGGACTTTTATGACTTCAAACTTGAATCATTATTTCCACAAGTAACAGCTTTCATGCTTGAAAAGACATTTGAAACAAATGAACAACAACGTAAAGAACTTGATTTGCCTTACGTGATGCGGACTGACTAAAACTAGCGGACACACTAAGACCGTCGTCATCATTTTCAATGTCATTGACATCTGTGGAAGTAAGAACAAATGGGGGGAAACAAAAGAAGTAATAAAACAGTTTAACTTCCTGCCCGATCATGTAATCAAATTTAGGCGAAACGGTTGTCATGTTGGTTTACTGTTTGACATGCTTATAACTGCTCTTCGTCAATTGTTCAATATTTTGATCGTTATTATTTTAAAATAAATGTTCTTCAACAAACGTTTACTGACGAAAAAGTAGATCGGAACCATCAGAATGTAAATGTTAATGTAAGAATTTCAATTGTGATATTTTTCGCCATGATTGGTCAAGGGTATAGCGGCGCGCTACTAATTGGATAAAGTTTTGAAATGCCAATAGAAAAATAACATTTGAGAGGAAGTCGGTAAAGGTGATCTGTAAAAAAGCTTGTCATATGTAAACACACAGAAATACACACACACACACACACACACACACATATATATATATATAAATACATATCGCTGTAAAAACAGAACCGGACGAAAGTGACTGCCAGAAAACATGAGTGCGAAGAATGAAACACAAATCAAAGAAAATAAAGAGCGTCCTGGATGAAAAAGTGCACGTACATATCGAACATGGTCGGGAAACAACCGAAGCCCAGCTTGTCCTTTGGTTTCTTGAACAAGTCTGTTTGGAGTGAACCATTTTCTATGGTTACAGTGGTGTCCAGGAAGTGGACACTGGACATGAAATGGTCGGCCGTACATTTAATGGTGTGATGGAACGAATTGATGTTCTCAATAAAATTTTTTAGGCCGTCTTCACCGTGGGGCCAGATCATGAAGATGTCGTCTATGAAACGTTACCAAATTTGTGGTTTCAAATTTTGTCGAGACAGAAATTTTTGCTCGAAGTTGCCCATAAACAAGTTAGCAAATGAGGGAGCCATTTTGGTTCCCATGGTTGTACCATGAATTTGGAGGTAGTGGTCATTACCAAAGATGAGATTGTTGTTGGTCAGAATCAGATGAATGAGTTCGCCTAGGTCTTTCTTGTTGGGAGTTGTGCCCCGAATTGGATTGAAGGCGTTGGTGCGAGCGGAGATGCTTTCCTCATTTGGTATGTTTGTGTACAACGAGGACACGTCAAGAGAGGCCAGAATTGTGTCCGGCGGGAGATTTTTGATCTTCCCAATTTTGCGCATGAAGTCCGTAGTGTCCTGAACGTAGGAGGGGAGGGTTGGAACCAGGGGTTGGATAAGCAGGTCAACAAATTTTGAATTTTTTTCCGTGGCAGTCCCGTTGCCGTAATAGGTCTGCCCGTACTATCCATTTTGTGAATTTTAGGCAGAAAATAGAAACGGTCTGGTTTAGGATCTACTTGGAGGAGATTCGGGCCGGTTTCAGAGTCAATAGAGCCGTTGGGAACCATGTTTTTGATGGCCGCCTCCACTATTTTCGCAAAGGCGTCTAAGTAATTTGAAAGTTTCCAAATTGATTTCCATGGGTGTAGCAAGGTTGGATCAAAATTGATGCACACAGTGAAAAAAATATATAAACATGACGGAGAAACTGTTAAACAACGGTGCTACAGAATTGAAAGGCTGGATCTCCGAGGATAAACAAATAGCGGAAGGCTAGATTTAAGATAAAATAAACAGCCAAATGGTTTGAAGTAGAGCTTTCGAGGAATACTACCTCTTTATGAATACTAGGTCAAAGAATTACAACGAGTGAGAAATTTTCGAAGCTTTTAAAGGTCTATAAAGACATTTCAACCAGATATATATATATATATAAATAAATATATATATATATATTTATAGATATAATATATATATATATATTTAGATATGTATATATATATAGAAAAGAGGTAGTAAAAAGTGCTTAAAAGTTTGCGGAAAACTCCACGGCGTATGAACCCTTCATCAGGTGGCAAAAACAAAATTGAACAACTAACAGTATAATTGGACACGACAAACATCAAATCCGAAGCGATCAGTGTGAAAACGGAACCGGACGAAGGTGATGGTCCAAAAACATGAGTGCGAAGTATGAAACGCAAAACTTAAAAGACAAAGAAAAAGAGGGTCCTTGAAGAAAAAGTACACGTTAAAAGCGAACATGGTCGGAATAAAGACAAAAATAGACAAAAGCCATGCTCAAAAAAAGGTACATAGTAAAAACGAGCATGAACGGGTAGGTGTAAAAGGAGTTAAAACTGGCTCAAAAGAGGGTGAATATCACAAAAGGTCAATTCTAACGTTAAGGTCGTGTGGATCGAGAGTACCTAGCCTTATGATAATTCGGTTTTCAGCACTAAGGCGGTCACGCTCGGAGCCTCGGTACATTACAGCTGCGGTAACGTTAAGTGCTGTATTGAACAAGGTGAAGGGGAGATTGAAATATGCAGCCACCTGGTATCCATGGAGATTCTGTTTGAAGGACCTTAGGTGCTCGGTGACTCGGTCCGCAAGGCGGCGCTTGGTCTCTCCCACATTCAACGAGTTGCAACTTCTACAAGCTAAAACATAGACTATATTAGAAGAAATGCAGGAGAATCTTTGTCTGACAATGAAGCTATTGCCGTTTGGGTTTGCAATGATGACAAGGTCGTGTTTGCCAACAAACGGGCATGTATTACACCTCGGACGGGAACAGGGAAAGGTACCAGGGGTGTAGTGCGTGGGAAGCCCGAACTAAATGGTTTGCTAAATTTTTTTTTCTCAACTCTAAAAGCAGTGATGGGGGGTTCCGGGAAAACATCACGGGTTGAGGGGTCTTGTCGGAGAAACTCTACATATTTGCAGACAGCGCGTAAAATAGGACGGACCGAAGGGTGATATGAAATAACCAAAGGAATACGTAGATTTGAACCAGATTTGTTCTTTTTCTCCAAGGCTTCCTCTCTGCTGTTTCCTTGAATTCTGCGCAGGGCATTAGAGAGGATTTTGGCAGGGTACTGGCGTTTTTCAAAAAAGGACAAAATTTCTTCAGAGGCAATAGAGAAGTCAGAATCCTTCGAACATATTCGCCTGGCTCGCAGGAGCTGGGAATAAGGGATAGATTTAGTGCAAGATTTGGGATGGTTGGAAGGGTAGGTAGTTATGCGAGTCGGTTGGCTTAAAGTGTAGGTTTGAGGTAATTGTACGGTTGTTAATTAACAATTTAAGGTCGACAAATACAACAGATGAGTCCGAGATACAATGGGTAAATTTCAAAAAGGGGCAAAAGGAATAAAGAAAGTCGATAAAAGTTTCTAAATCACGACGGGATCCAGCGGCAACTCCTACAATATCATCAATATACCTTTTGTAAAGTATAGGTCCTGGTCCGGTATACTGAGAAAAAAATTGTTCTTCAAAGTGACCCATGGTCAAACAGGCAACAGAGGGACCCATTTTGGTTCCCATGGCCACTGCTTGAACTTGACGGAAAAAAACGCTACTTAAACTGAAAACAATTTTGCGTGAGAACAAGTTCCGTTAAACGTAGGAAGGTAGCAGTCGGTATAAGAGGATCACGCCTTTTGTCTAGGTAGTAACGGATAGCTGTTAAGGCAGCATTATGAGGAATGGACGTGTAGAGGCTGGACACATCCATGGTGAATAAAAGACGTTCTCCGCAATTTTCAGGAAACTCAAAGTCACGAATAAGTCTCAAGAAATGTGGCGTGTCTTGAACAAACGAAGGCAAAGCTGAAACTAAAGGGGAGAGCCCAGAATCAACATACTCAGAAATAAGTACGATGGGGCAGCTGTGTGAAGAGACTATAGGTCTGCCAGGGTTATTGGCTTTGTGGATTTTGGGAAGCAGGTAGAAGATAGAAATCTGTGGGCAAAGGTGGAGTAGAGAAGTAGCGTTTTGGGGTAGTTGTTTATTGTCCATGAGTTGGGTCAGTGTTTTTAACTAACTTTTGGCACTCAGGAGTGGGGTCAACTAGAAGTTCTAAATAAGCACTTTGGTCGGATAGTCGGACAGTCACTTTCGTTCAGTTCTGTTTTTACAGCGATCGCTTCGGATTTGATGTCTGTCTTGTCCAATTGTTACTGTTGGTTGTCCAGTTTGGTTTTTTCCAACTGATGAAGGGTTTATACCCGAAACGTCGTGGAGTTTTCCGCAAACTTTTAAGCACTTTTAACTACCTCTTTTCGACCTATATATATATATATGTATATATATATATATATATATATATATATATATATATATATATATATATATATATATATATATATATATATATATATATATATATATATATATATATGTATATATACACACACAAAGCATGAAAAACTAGAATTTCAACTGCACACTCATAGATGACATAGCACAGGGAACTATGCAGGATGTGAATGTTATTGCGAATAATGGCACTAATTAAAATCTAACACAAGTGGGTACCTGCGGTTAGAACAGTTTCTTTTTTGTAGTTTCTTTTTTGTGGTTTGAGCAAGCTAGATCTTTTTTGTTTGTCCGCCCTATCGAACTGCTTTTGACTCACTTCTCACCAAAAGAGAGGGTTACTGGCTTGCCCAGCTCAATACTTTACATCCCTCAGGGCTTAACAAAAGGAAAGAATTTAATTCATACAAAATAGTGAGTAGCTTACGGTAAAGGTCATGGATCATTTAACTTTTTACATTTTGGGTATTTTGTGTTGAAAAACTGTTCGCCTATTCTGGTTCTAGACCTTTCTTAGCTTCCTAAGTTTCCAATTATTTTTACTACTTTTTTATCTTGGACCTTTATGCTAGAATTTTTATCTTTTTTAAGTTGGGGTGTTTTTGTTATCCTAAGCCTCTTATATGTTTTAACTTCTTTACTCCTTTATGAAGCTAGTTTTTTGAATGCTTTCCTTAATTAGGACTGTTTAACTTGCCTGTATCTTTTTTAGAATGTTTTTTATTCAGGTGTTTTACATTGAGCGTTTTCAGGTTTGCTTCATTCGAGCTGAAGAAGGCTGAATTAAATAGCCGCAAGCTTCTCGATTCAAGGTGTGCTATGTGATATATGAGTGTGCAGTTGAAATACTAGTTTTTCATGCTTCGTTTACATTTGTTTCCAGCTAGAATTCTGTGAATCCTTCGGGATCCTGTTCACTTCGCCGGAACATCGTTGTGATCCAAGCTTTCCATTTTCCAATATATATATATATATATATATCTATGTCGATATATATATATATATATATATATATATATATATATATATATATATATATATATATATATATATATATATATATATATATATATATATATATATATATATATATATATATATATATATATATATATACATATATATATATATAAGATAACATTGGTGATCATTTAGTAAGATCTTCCCATCCCCACCCCTTTCCTGTCCCCAACCCTGGGACCTTTCCCTGTAAACGCAAACGGTGTAACACTTGCCCTGTTGTCTCCGGAGACCAACTGTTATCGATTCAAGGACCCTCTCATGTGTTCAAAGTTACTGATCATTTCACTTGTATTTCTCCCAATGTTATTTACATTTTAAGTTGTAAACGCTGTAAAATTCTGTATGTTGGTGAAACCAAACGGAGGCTGGCCGATAGAATTACTGAACACTTCCGATCTATTAAACTTAACTTGTCTGGCTTTCCTGTAGCAGCCCATTTTAATCCGCTCTCCCTTTGTACAATTACAGACTTTTTGGTCACGGCCGCATTAACCTGTAAAGGAACCCATATTGATCGTCTCATGACTGAAAACCGTCTTATCCTTAAACTTGGCACTCTTCACCCCCATGGCCTTAATTCTAAGCTAGAATCACTGCTTGAATGATTTTAATCTTGTTGTTGACTGGTGTTTTTTCCTCGACTTTGACTCCTCGTTTGTGTGACTTCAGTTGACTTTCTGTTACAGTGTTGAAGGGTATGTAACCCGAAACGTCGTAATTTGTATTTTTCGTTCAACTCCTTTTTTGGTTCAATTATATTGCACTGCGTATTACCATGTTTTTGCATCGACCTATGTTTTCTCCAGTGCGTCGCAGTACCTTAGTCCTTATATATATATATATATACATACATATATATATATATATTTATATATATATATATATATATATATATATATATATATATATATATATATATATATATATATATATATATATATATATATATAACCGTAATAGCAAAAATTAATAATGTCAACCAGGCAATGGTAAAGTGCTCAACCCTGTGAAGGGAGCTGTAATATTGAAAAGGTTGCAATAAGTTCTTACAACATAGCTTGACAGAACTGTTTCGTAAGGTCCAATAATGTAGGTCCTCACTCCTCAGAAGCCTGAAGTTGAATGATGTCAATAATGTTAAATACGTATGTGTTCGCTGCTTTTGAACGTGTCCGTTTTAAAGCACGTGTTCGTTCCGTGTTCGTTGTGAACAGGCACGAACGGTGTACAGCGAGCCAAGATACATTACCTATTAGAATAATTGCACAGTAGATGATTGTTCGTGTCTCTACAAGAGCTTATCAGTTCGTTTCTTTTATTTAGAGTTGCGAAGGGAGGTTTGAGTATAATGAAGAACTTTTCCTCCAGACAGAGATTACAATTTTAAGATGGTGTGGAGTATGCTCGAGCTTTGTTCATGAGTTTCCATTTTACGGAGTGTTCTACATTTGTAGTTTCCAGATGTATTCACTGAGTTCAGTTGCGTTGCTTTTGTCTTTGTGTTTAAAGCTAGACTTGGGGGCGGTGTATCTTGTTTTGAATGTGTTCTCTGTTAGACCAATGTATGTTTCTTCGTTGTGGTTGAGGTGGCGTGTTGCAGTTGCTTGGTACACAATGTTGTTCGTGAGGCAGTTGCCTTCCAATGGGTACTCATTTTGCTTTGCAAAGTTAGTTCCCATTATCACAGTTGCGTCACAATATTGTAGCAATGCGTCATAATTTCTTTATTTTGATCCTTGCAAACGCGTCATTTATTACTAACTCATGACGCGCGCATCAATGTATTAACTTTGAACAATAACTTAAAATCGTTAACAGTAATCATTTACATTTTCATTTGTAATCGCTGTACGTTCTCCGTCTAATCCGCTTAGGCAGATCCCAGGTGGGATTGAAATATATTCGGATATTTATCAATCTTGTTGGTCATCAGTATTATTAATTTCTCAATCTTGTTTATTTAACAATTGACCAATACACGGAAAACAGTTTTATTATATATAAACATATATATGTATACATATATATATATATAAATATATATACATATATATATATATATATGTGTGCGTGTGTGTTTGTGTGTATATTTATATATGTGTGTTCTTGTGTCTGGCTGTCTTCTTTCAGCCAACAACTTATACAAATGTGATCACCTTTCATCTTAAATGTACATAAGATTTGTCTTTCGTAGGCGGAATTGATTTGTTTGGGACATGGTTTTTGCAATTTGGTATTTGATAGGCAGAGAAGTTATTCTACGTTGTTGGTATTGTTTATTCCGCTTAGAAAACAAAATGATATTTTTTAATCAAATGACAACATGTTGTAGACATAAACTTACATGGTTGAAGGAATATTGAAAAATTACACAAGGCTGTAAAATCGTAACTTGGCTAGGTTGCTACGAGTATCGTATTTCAGATCCGAACATCATTTACGAAGGCAAACTACTCCCAAGGAGACATATTTTAACATTGGCCAAAGCAGAGTAATCCTTTTCACTACGCGAATTCCATTGAGCGTATGAATTAAAGGGGGAAGAATCCTGTATTCCGTTAAGTCGCCATTGACGATGTTTTACCAGGATTACTCAGCTTCCAAATGTTCAGGTGCGAACAGAATATAACTCGAAGAAATTAAAGGAATTTACAGCAATAGAGCAAAGAAGTATGAGAATCTTTGCAAACTTTCGCACTGCTCATATAATTACAAAAGTAATCACAATAAGACGTATAACGTGGCTTGTTTGGACGAAAGATTCATGATTGGGCTCCCTTATCAGCCGGACAACGAGACCTAGAAAATGGCTCCGTACGATTTAGGGTTCACTTACTATCAAGATTGTACTTTCATAGATCTACCTTAATAGCAAATTCTGCATACCATATCATAGAGATGTATTAATGACTAGACCTACCGAACAAATACACGTTTGTTAATGGCTTGCATAACCATCTGTGGTGGCTGTGGCCAGAGCAGTGTCCATATTTTGGATGTGGTTTATCATTACGTATCCTCTCGGGCTACATGTACGGAATCGTATTTGCGATTTACAATCGATATTAATGATGTTTCACTAAGATTACGCAGCTTCTTAATGTTCTGGTGCAAACAGAATAAAGTTCTAAGATATTTTAGAAATCTGAAGTAATCTAGTAAAGAAACACGAGAATCTTTATAAAGGTTCCTACTGCCACATATAAGTCTACATTAATAATCACAATTAGACGTTGAACTCGGCTTTTTTGCGATTGATAAATGTTTTAAGATATCTAAAAGTTAAAACTCACCGGTTGCTGATATTTCTAAAGGCATCCATACAAGTAAAAAAATTGTCAACCAAAACTTCATTGTAAAGATATTTTGAAAACTAGGTTGAATATGATACATGTAGAGAAATGCTACTCTATATTCCCATAGAGCCAAGCTAAGAAAACCTAACCTTGGAGCTGTTATTTAGTAACAGCTCCTTGAGTTACGCAGATGTTTTTATACAGGAAGGTCAGTAGCACTAGAACGTATTTACCATGTTTTTATTGAATAACCTTTAAAGGTTATTTCCGGCCTTAAACAGCCATAGGTAATCACATTTTGAAGAGTAAGTTCACCTTATATCATCAACCTCAATCACGTGAGCGCAAAGGAAGAGAGTTTTTCCGGAGAGGTGGAAGCGACCCTCCATTGCAAAACGGCACCATAACTTTGTTAGTAAGAAATTAGTACCTGATTTTTTGAGCAGTGTGAGTCCCTGGATTTTTACCTGCTCAATTGCTTATTTGATCATCTTGTAGAGCAGCAGTAGGTACAATTTTGACTTTTTTAGATTGACTAGACTTTGTGCTGTAAGCCGCGACTCCCGAATGTTAAAAGGACGCTTGAAACGTGCCAAATACGATGTCGCGTTAAAGATAGTAACAAATGTTATATATATTTTGTAGGCACTAACGGCGTATCCCGAGCGGGCAAAGGGGGAGGGGGCGGTCTTCCGTGTAAGATGGTAAAGAGGGAGAAGAAAGGAAAGAAAAGGGGGGAAGAAGAGGAAAGAGGTGAGAGGCAAAACGGAAGAGTAAAGAGTGGAAAGGGAAGAGTCTAGACTCTAAAATCCCTGTTCAAATAGAAGCGAAAAAAGATCAAAGAGAGAAAAGGTTAAAAGAGAACCATTTAGGTTTGAAATGAACCACATAGTCAATTATTTGATCCTTGTTCAGGGTGGAGGGGCAAGAGGAAGAGAAAAGAGGAGTCTTGGGTCAAATGAAGCAGCGCTTCCCATCTAACCAACTCTTCATAAAAGCCAAAGGAGAGACATATTCCCTACTCTGAAACCCATTTCCAGGATGGCAGTTAGTCATGATTTCCTCCACCACCTCAATTTTATCCTGGCCACGAGCTGGGCTCGCACTGAGCTTTGAGAAGAAGAAATAGAATATTTCTAAATTTACGTCAAGGGTCCTTGAGTAGTTAAGAAAGTGAGAAAAATGACGCTAAGCTTATGCATGTGGGTTAATTGTTTTTGATCCATAAAACAATACAATAACGACTGCAATTATTTACACCAGCCAGCTAACATACAATGAATGAAAAGCAATTATTTTTTAATTCAAAATACATGTTCACTTAAATGAATATCCTGTTCAAATAGCTTCACCACAATAATAAATATATAATTGCTATATCAACAATAGTATAGTAATTAATGTTTTTTTGTTTTTAATATTCGAGAAATTTATTTTTACATCAACGTAGCAGGTTCAATACATCGAGTCAACGGAATTTTAAAGGACGTTTTTACCGTTTTCACCAATTTTACGTGAGAAGGTAATTGTCATTTCTTGCACTTTCTTCTACAGATTGGAGATCTTACTTGCAAAAACCACAGTTGACCCAAAGGTTTTCCGGGTTACCATTTTGGTTTACCTGCAATCATTTAATATGTTTTAATGAGTGCACTTTGATTTGTACGTCAGAAATATGTTTGAGTTAATTTAAAACAAACGGTTTTTCAACTACGTTTAATTATTAAAATTTGCTTGAATGTCGCCGAAGTTGTTTGGAATGTTGAAATTAGAGCAGTCACTATCAGTTGCTCATAAATGGTAGCTTAAGAGTCTAACTACAATTTATTGTTGCCAATTAAAGGTATAGCAGTTGAGACATAACTATAATTAACAAACTGGCAAAGTGGAATTGTGGATAATTCTCTCCCCCAAATCACGTGAGGTAGACGTGGGAAGTATAACCTTTCTCCCCATCCACTTGCGTGTATATCTTGTCGGCTAAAATTTCACCGTATCAGCCGTCAAAATGATGGCATAGAGGAGAGTATATAGAAACGAGGGATAAAGAACAAAGTAAAAAAGGGAGTAAAGAAAGATAAGAGATAGAAAATGAAAGAAAAGGTTACAAAGAAAACAAAACCAAAGACGAAAGAAAAAATTGAATACAGTTCAAGGAGGACCCTGAGTAAAAATCACCTTTTCAGACGTGCTAAATTTGATAATGACAGTCCGAGACAAAGCGTGTATAGGAAGAGGTGTACGAAGTAATCTACTGACTGACTGACTGACTGATTGACTGACTGACTGACTGACTGACTGACTGACTGACTGACTGACTGACTGACTGACTGACTGACTGACTGACTGACTGACTGACTGACTGACTAATGGCTTACTGACTTACTAAATAACTAACTACAAGAAGGAACATTTGGAGAATTAATTTTACGACTAAATTTGTCAAGAGCTGGTCTTAGAACCGCTTAGATGTCCATTCAATCATTCGAAAACAGACTAGAAGTGTTGGGATTTGATGACAGTTTATCTAAGATCAAACCAGGCTCGTGGCCAGGAGTGTCATGGCGGGGGGGGGGGGGGTTGTTGTCATGGGGGGTTTGGGGCATGACATGAGAGAAAAGTCTAAGGACAGAGAGGAAAACCCGCTATTTTAGGTGTTTCTTGCATTGCAAGGTTTGGTCATGGGGGGGGGGGGAGGGGTTCTAACCCCCAACCCACACTCCGTGGCTGCTTCGCTGGATTAAACTGAAAGATGAGATAAACCTCCAATGCGCCACGCGTAACTTCATCTCCTTTGTCTGTACTTATTACAGAATATTTGCTAAATTAGTAGTGCAGTTCCACAGTTTTGGGGCTTCTATTGGACCATTATGCTAATTAAAGTTGTTCTTAAGGCACACTTCGAATGAATTAACACTTCTTAGATGAAACTCTAACGTTTGCACAATTAAAAAAGGTTTCCCGTCAAGTCCAGTGCCGAAGCAGTGAATAACATTCAATGCTTTTGGAAAATCGATGAGAGATTGAAATAACCCGTTGTGTTAAATTTCCAGCCCTTGTTTACATGTGTCCCCAAAGCTCGTAAGCAGGCATAAAATAAACATTTACCCATTCAGTACGAATAAGCGGTTTCGACTCTTTAAATTTGGTGAAAAGCTGTTAGAAAAAAGTCTCAATTTTTTATTAGAAAGGAAAGTCCTCGACCAAAATTACAAATTCAACGGTTTTTTACATTACTATTGTATCCGATTCGTAGTTCCGTTAGCCCCATATACTTATAATGCGCCTAAAATCAGACCCACGACATCGAGTGACATATTTCGCGAAATTTATGAACCAAAGATGAATTGACAAGAAACCATAGTAACCATTTTTAATTTTTATTCCAGAACCGTAGTATTTGTATTAGGGACAAAGAGGTAACATGTAGCAGACGCAATTTATAATTTTGTGAGACAGTCATAAATGTTCCCTGTTCAACAACTTATTAAAACAAATAGATAAATGACAAGAAAATGTCGACTTAAGATTTTGGCAAGAAAAATAAAATAAAAAATAAAATTAGAATTTTCCAAGATTACGTAGGAAAGATCGGCTATTAAATTTTGTTTTAGCACTCAAACGTCTACGGCATTGCGGGACTCATTCCACAAAAGGCATTAACCAAAGATGAATTAACAGAAACATAAAACCATTTTTAATTTTTATTCCAGAACCCGACGTATTTGTATAAGGGACGAAGAGGTAATATGAAGTAGACAAAATTAATAACTTATCAGTGCTGCGTGAGACAGTCACAAATGTTCTGTGTTTGACAATTAATTCCTTATGAAAGCCAATAGATGAATGATTAGAAAATATCGACTACACGTTATGGATAAATAAATAAAATAAAACTAAAATTAAAATTTTCCAAGATTACACAGGAAAGATAGGCTACTAAATTTTGTTTAACCACCCAAACGTCCAAGACATTGGATGACATATTCTACAAAATGAATTACAAAAGATGAATTGACAGAAACCATAGTAACCATTTTTGATTTTTTTTATTCCAGAACCGTCGTATTTTCATAAGAGACAAAGAGGTTACATGAAGAAGACGAGGTTAATATTTTCCTAGTGATGCGCGAGACAGTCACAAATGTTTTCTGTTTAGAAATTAATTTCTCATTTAAGTCAAAAGATAAATGACGAGAAATGTCGACTGCACATTTTGGGTAGGTAAAAAAAACCACAAGAATTTTCCACGATTATTCAAAGATAGGCCGTTATTTTTGGTTTACCACTCAAACGTCATGACTACCTATCACCTTCATGGTACGTCTTAACTAAGTAGAAACTAAACTCATTGTACAAATATTATCTGCACCAAACGTATCCACCAAGGTTTACCCGTTACGATACTGTATTGTCAATAAGGTTAAAGCTTAAATGAAATTTTTAAAGTGATTTAAGCGTGAATTCCTTTTTTTCAGTTATAGGGTACTTGCTTTCGGTAACTCAACTTTTTTTCCTCCATTTTTTTTGAATATCCACCATCGAGTAATATTCAAACATTAAATTTACTTAAGGAATATTTACAGACATTGTATATTTAAGAAGAAAAAACAAGGAGCATGATGTAATCTTGACATAGTATATACAAAGTATTACTGGTGAAAAAGCTGTGGGCAGTCTGAAAAAGCATTTAGTGAATCATTGCAGCTAACCCTGTTTTTCCAAAAAGGTTGACTTTTGTATTGAATATAGCGCTCCACGGCTATTGAAAACTTAAACTTATAAATAAATTCCTTCAGTACAGGCGGATGGGAGTTTCTTTTACAATTATAAATATAATACTTCATGTGCAGAATAAGAAAATTAAAAGCATGAATAACTCAACATACTTTTGATTTTTTTCAAAATGATCAAGTATTCATATCTTCCAAATGGATCCAATAAAAAAATTCCATTTCATCGTTTACTAAGTTTTCAACACATTTGACCATGTAAGCAAAGACATGAGGGAAGAAAAAAAAATATCATAACCATTTGCACTTTGAAAGTTACAAATTTTTATGGCATGTAAATTTTCCTTGAAAACTGATGAGGTGAGAAGATCTTTGTGCCAAATAAATCGTGGCAATCCTGGTCAAAATTCCAGTTGAACCCAGTTAAACCGGGTTCAACTGGATCCAGTTAGAACCCAGATAAAAACCAGTTAAACACAGTTAATCTAATACGGGAATTGGAACAAATTCAACTGGGTTGAATGTAGTCAATCCAGTTGAAAGCTTGTAACCCAGCTCAACCCAGTTGGTTTTATATGGGATTTGGAACAAGACTAGCTGGGTTCAACTGGGTCCCATTTGAATCCAGTTGAATTGGTCAACTGGGTTCAACTGGAATTTTTACCAGGGAATGAATCAAAATGCATAAAAATATTCCTCATGCTATCGATGTGTCTCAAAATAACGCTCATCTTTTCTGGGCTTATCTTTACTTACAGTTGCTACCCATCTTCAGTAGCGGGGGAGGTTTTTTTGTTTTTTATTTTTTATTTTTATTTTTAAGGGCGAAGGTGGGTGCGATGGTTCGTCAATAGCCAGGTATATATTCATATAGTTAAATAGTTAAATAGGTCAGTTCTGTTCACTGCTGTGTGTTTTTTCATGAAGCACGTCAACTGACACGTACTAAAATCCAAGGTCGAGGATTTCAGCTTATGAAACGTCACTGGCGCTCCTGGTCTTCGATACGAAGAAGAAATTTCCAACAAACATGTTGCTCTGTTTGCTTTCTCCCAGCAAAACCCTTGGCATACTGTAGGATGTACATTGTGCCCAATACATCCTTGTGTTTTTTTTTTTTGGAAGTGGACAGAAGATTATACGGGTAGACAAACTCTTTGTCTAAATGTGGAGAGTTATAACATCCTAAACTTCCCTTTTTTGTCCCTGTTACAGTGCTGTAATATAGTCACTTGATGAAGAGTCACAAGTCACCTTGAGTCACAAGGTGTCGAGTCTTGAGTCATGTCGAGTCTCTAGCAATTCTAGTCGAGTCAAGTCATGTCGAGTCATCCCTAATCTCGAGTCGAGTCACTTCGAGTCTTTGGAAAGCTTCGAGTCACATGGAGTCATCTCCAGTCAGAATGTGCTTCCAGTTTGAATCAATCCGAGTCGCCTGATCTTTAAGGGTCTAGTTACCTCGAGTCGCTGTTGTCATAGGTTAACATTTGGTAAGTGATTGCACACCTTTGTTGGGGGAGGGCCGGGGGGGGGGGGGGTCAGATGGTGACCGCTGTCCGCAAGCACTTGTAGTTGTACTTTCAAATGATATTTGACTACAAAAAAATCTAAACGTGAAAAATCCACATATTCATCAATATTTAGTAATCTTTACACACTGAGAAGTGACAGAATTCACAGGAACGTTCAAATATCATCACACACCTCACTACACACCGACTTCACTATCAAGCCTACATTGAATCTTAAGCCATGTGCAACACAAGATCCGTTCATAATCTCATTATATTTAATAGACTACCCTATTAATCTTCCTGCAAAGACAACACCTTTGACTATGGGTACCAGTTACATGACACTTATTCCACAGTGTTACTGTACGTTGTACCTAGCTTAGTGATAGTAGGTCTAAATACTGCGGTTCATCAGCAGCCACACATGTTCACTGATTTCGATAATCCTTCATACCAATAACAGATATTACCAACTGAATAGGCCTACATTCAAATCAACGTTTGTTCCTCACACCTTCAGGGTTCCAGTCAAAATACAACAGGTTTTAGAGTGACAGCTCCCTTCTACACCAAAGAGCTAATCAGCTCCATGCACTATATACACACACTCGGGGCACTCAGCTTCGTGAAATCTGTTGTACGAGTTATCCTGAAAGCTGTTGGCACTACACATATCAGCCAAGAAGAACCACATGCACATTAGTATCCCCTTTGTACAGAATATAGGAACACATACAAAACTGGATAAAGCAGAGGCCTAACCTTAAAATTGACGGCCATTCGTCTACGTCTGTGAAACAAATTTTAGTTTCTGTTTTATCAATCTCAGATGTGACTCGAGTCACATGAGTGAAGAGTCTAGGCAATTTGAGTCACAGTGGGCAAAGACTCGAATCAAGTCGAGTCATACTTTTGTGACTCCAGTCATGTCGAACATCGGAATTTTCTTTTATGGTGACTAGAGTCACTTCGAGTCTTTGGCAAGTGATGACTCGAGTCGAGTCCCATGAGTTTGGGACTCGAGTCAGACTCGAGTCACTGAAATTGTGACTCGAGTCAAACTCGAGTCACATCTTTGACTCGAGTCATTACAACACTGCCCTGTTATTCAGACTTCACTTGATTGCTCCTTTCTCGCGGACCAAAGTCGAAATATGTTAGGGTATCATTTATAAGATTCTAATCAAGCATATCAAACGCTTCTTCGTAGTCTAAAAAATGCCGCACCTTGAATAACAGTAGTATCACTGAAACGAATTAAATCAAGAATGAAACGGATGTTTTCAGCAATACAGCGACCATTTAGGAATCCAGTCTGTTCTGGACCAATTAAATCAGAAAAGACCGAGTTTGATCTATTTGCAATAAGCAGCAATTTTGTAACCTGTGATGAGGAGGTGGATTGGAGGCCAATTTTTCAAAAACTATCCTTGTCGGGATGAGTGTTATGCCCTACCCGGAAGGGTCGTTTCGGTAATACATTGAGTCAGTCTTGACCACGCAATTGTAGTTCACAGATTACGTATATGTACGTACGCCTCTACATCTTTTCCTGCTTATAAAATCATTCAAATTGCTTATATCATTGATTTTGTCAATTTTGGCTTCTGCCTCTCTTCTGAGTGTTGTCTCTGCAAGTAATGGCACAAAAGAAATACAAGACAGTTTTTTTTTAAATTTAAAATCATGACAGATTTGCTTACTTAGGTGGTAGATTGAAAAGAATGCAACGTTTCAGTCTTCTCAAAAGAAAAAGATGGTTCCTATTTGCATCGTTACCCGATCAGTGGGATTTGTTTTTTTGTTTTTTTCAACCGCTTGTATAAACATCGTAGCCATGGTAACCCAAATTTTGCTTGACGTAATTATTAGTTACTCTTGTCGGACATATCAAGGCAATTTCTTCAGAAGGAAAGAAGATACGGAACCAGTTTGCAGACTCTTCGTTTTATTCTTTCAGCGTTATAGTGTAATGATCACAAAAATTTGTATTTAGTGACTGAAATAAAAAACCGTTCGATATAAATAAAGGCAGTAGTCTGATCAGGAATTATCTCAACAAAATGGACGTAAACAGCCTTAGTCTTGCGATTATGGTGAATTTCCTCACTTTAACAGGTAACAATAGCTTTCTTTGTTCGTAAAATGTTTTTACTATGTTAATCCCTTTATGCTTACCCTTATATTAACTGTTGCAAACGATCCGGAGGAAAGTGCGTTCCATACAAAAAACACATCTGAATCACTTTCTTATATATTTGTCAAATAATGTTACATATCTTTAAGGCATTATAATATCCATCTGAGTTGAAAAATGGTTGTCAAACTTTGCAAGGATAGCCTATTTCACTTAAAACAACATTTCCATTTTGAGTTATTCACTACGACTTATACCCTTTTGAAGTATATTTCAATCTTTTGATACCTACGTTTGTGGCAAAATTTCAGATTTAAATAATTTTTTTAAATACTAGCTGGAGGATCTTTATAATCTCAAGAGGAAGCTATCATTTAACAGCTCCCTGTTCTCGAATTGCCATTCTAGTGCTGCCGTAGATCAGAGGCTTTTAGACTTAGGCATTTTTTAAAAAAAATCGTTTGCCCCTTACGCAAGACTCAATTCCGCATATTTCTATGTCTTTGTTATATTATATTTTGTCTGATTGGAAATGTTTCCTTCTATACTTTAGCTCGTCTAGGTAACTGGATCGCAGTGTAAATTGGGAAGTTCTTAAGACTTTGTTCAGTATGATTCCATTCATTGTCAAAGACCAGTTTGCACGTAATGTGGTAAAAACGAAGGATAAATGCCTCGCTGATGGCACCTGTCAGACTGGCGTCAGTTTGCCGTTTGCCAGATTCCCGTATCCATATGCGGTGGAAGATGTTTTTAATTGGTGGACCACAAGCTGTTTCCGGCAGCCGACATAATGGTGACGCCGTAAGGCGTCCGGTTCTGCGCGAAGTACAAAACCCCATCGATGTGGGGTCGAGGGGCCGCTTAAGGGCCCCTGGTGGGTTTCAGGGGGGAAAGCCCTAGTAGGGGCCCATGGGGGGGGGGCTTGATCCTTTTGTAGGGGATGGCTGGAGTTTACTATGTAAGCGTAGCCCCACCAGCATCCGGTTGTCGCGGAGCGTACAAAGAAAATTTTGGATTTTAAAACCTCCCATATGGCTGGAAATGGCATTTGCCAGGTTTACTTGTCTTTAATTCTGGTGAGAAGAAAATGTGATTTTCCTAAGATTAAAACACATACCCCAGTCAATTACTCCCCTGGACTAAGTATTCTAGGATCGCAAATAGGGAATCCTGCTGAATGTTGCAAGCAGCTGTTCCAGTACACCTGTACACGCCTGAGTAAGGTATTTCCAGAGGCGTAGGGGAGCATTTCAGTTTGGGGACAGAAGATATTGCCCGAAAAAAGTAATTCTGACCGTAAGACAGTCAAAGTCGAGCGCCACCACTAGTTGGCGTGGAACGTCCAGAAAATTTGAAAATTCGTACCTCTGAGACAGTCAAAAATAACATTTCGGGCTTGTAAAGGAGATCCAAACAGTCGCTTTTTTAAGTGTCAATTGCTGCTAAACGTGCGTTCGTTCCAAACTAAAATTCAACCAGAAAGACTAAGCGGAACGCCACCATTAGTTGGCGCAAAGCGTACAAAACATTTTTAAATATCCGACCCCCTCGGACAGTTGAAAATGGCATTTTCCGGGCCTATATGGGGAAGCAGTCGCTTTTTGAGTTTCCTTGTGTACAAAATGATCACTTGAAACTTAAATTCGCTATGAAGCGGTCTAAGTGGAGCACCACCATAAGTTGGGGCGAAACCTACAAGAAATTTTGAAAAATCTGACCACTTCCGACAGCCAAAGATTTCATTTCATATGCTTATAGGGGTGTAAGAAGTAGCTAATTCGAGGTTCTGTTTGCACAAAAAATGTTCACTTGAAGCTAAAAAGCTGCTAGGAAGACTATCTGCGCGGAGCTTCACCAATGGTTGGCGCGAAGCGAACAGAAAATTTTGAAAAGTCTGACCACTAAGACAGTCGCAAATGACATTTCCCAAGCTATTTGATCAGAAAATTACAGATGAAATGTATTACTACGAATGAATGAAATGGTCCCGCATATTTTCGGGGAAACTAAAACCCGGAATTGAAAACATGTTAATGAACTTTACTCTATTGCGACTCTTGGCTACATTCAATATATAGCCTACTGAAAAAAATTGTGTCCGAGCTTCCGACTGTATATGATTTTTCTGTTGAAAAATAGGCCTATGGGGATCTTAGCAGTCGCTCTTTTGATCAGAAGAATCATATAAAATATACCAGTACCATTGAATGAAATGAAGTACATTATCTTTCTTCTATAAGTAACACTTATTGACAGAATTGTCACGTTACAAATAGTGTTGAAATGAATTTTCAAGCAGACTTACGGGGAGACATTCTGACTCGGAAAACAAATTATCCGTTTCTCATAACCATTCCCCGTATTTGGCTCTAGAGCAGGATGGATGGCAAACTTTTGGTCACCTGAAAACCCTCCTGTCTATCCGTTGAACTAATTTGGCAATTGAAAATGTCCCAACCTTTTTTTTAACCTTTGCCCGAATATTTGACCTTTTCGGGCAAATTTTTGCAAGACTACACTGTCAAGTTGGGATGAAGAAAACCTTTTTTCCATATTCTTACCAAATGTGTCGCAGATCTTTTTTATTTTCCACGAAAATTGTCCTTTAAATTTATATTTTTAAATTACTTTTTTTAAATTTTATTTTTTCGGCAAAGACTTGAAGCTATTAAACTAGTCAGCCATTTCGGGTATTGTGTTGCACAAGATGTAAAAACAGTCTCAAGAATAATTGTTTCTTTAAAGCTACAGGCTTCCCAAATGTGTCGCGATTTTTTTTATCCCTTAACATTTCGTAACTATGTTTGTTAGGGCAAATGCTTGAAAGAATTTGGATATTCTACAATTTCGGGCATTGTGTTGTGATTATCTGTGAAGTAACGGTCATAGATTCTTGAGCTAATAGACCCAAATATTCTACCCACCACATCAAGTATGATTTGGAACGATTTTGTGCATTCCCAGGAATTGAAAAAATCCTCACATGAGGTACAAACATGCCAGATGCTGGGAGCACACTTTCATCCACACCAAGGTAGCCAATTTTAGCCAGTCCTAATCTGTAATTATCCATCCTGAAACCCGACGAGTAAAAAGTCAAGCGATTCCGAAGATATGAAGCTTGTCACAGTCTACCTGAATTTATTCCGAAATTCAGAGTGGGGAATAACTGCAGAATACACTGCAACTGTTTGGTGGGCGAAAGTAAACTCTACTTCAGGTTATCGTTAATGTGGGGTCCAGAGGGCGAAGCTCCCGAAAGCTTTGCAACTTTTGCACTCTGAAAAGTAATATTTGAGCCATAGAATAGCCGAAACGTAATAAAAGCAACTTAAATTTGTTAATTACTTCCTAAAAATCTATTTTAAGACATTCAGTTATGGGGAGGCATGCCGCCCAAAATATCACAAAGAATTATTGGGGGCCAGGCCCCACTGCCCCCCCCCCCCGCTTCCGCCGCCTATGGTATCTAATGAATACATGAAACCCTTCCGACAAAACAGGCGGGCAATCAAAAGCCATTTACACCATACTTGGAGATTTGGAAGGGGATCTTTTTATCAATAAAGGAAAGAAAAACATGTTTCCATAACTTAATTAAACAGGGTATTTAACTTTTTCATTACTCATATTTTGAAATATGAGGTATTTTATTTCCCAACCTTGAAACAATCTAACATTACAAGCAAGTTGGACTTAAAGTCAACGCAAAACAAAATTATTCAAAATGAAAACATACAAGTAAAGAAACCTGTTCACTACGTTTTTATAAAAACTGTTCACGTAAGCACTCTTTATTTGTAATTGGCTGCCGCCTTATACTGAGAATAGCAAGTTAACATATTGGTCAAACTGCCGGGTAATTGAAACGGTTTTCCAGCTGTGATAAAGCTGACTTAGAGTGGATGACAGACTGATGCATAACGAAAACCAGATAATGATCCATTTAATGCCGAAAGTACAACGATTTTAGCAGATTCCTTCGAAGCTCCCATTAAGGTTGAACTTAACTTTTATCTTTTCATGCAAAAGGCATGCAGTTTGTAACCGGGGAAAAGAAGCGACTGGTTGTGTTTTCTAAGCCAAATTTTTCTTCAGTCATGGGAGCGCACGTGGGACGAACAACCCTGAACATTATCGGTGAGTTATCAAAGAAATCTATGTACATATTGCTGCAAGTTCATAAGGGCACAGGTCTACCATCTGAAGTTGACGGACTCCATGGTCAAGTGGTACTTTTTACATGCGTAGAAACGGGCACAGACAAACAAAACGAGAACGGAAACCGGACCGGGCAAAAACATTATTGTAAACTATTAACAGACATAGAGCATCCGACTTGCTGTCGGGAGGTTGGGAGTTCGAGTCCCGGCCGGGTCATACCGAAGACTTTAAAAACGGAACCTACGGCCATTGTGCTTGGTGCTCGGCATAAGCAATGGGGTAGGGAAAACAAGCCAGTGAGCCATAACTGGGAAATAGGCCGTGCCCGGCTCAGTTTGAACCAATCGGTTGGAAACTGGTCATTAAAACTCTATCTAACTTACTATCTAAAACTGACTACTTAATCGTTTCTTGAGAATTTTACACAAGACAAATCAAGTGTTTACCAAAGTTTAATGTTATAAGTACTGGGTACAACAATGCAAAATTTGTTTCCCATCACCTGTAAGGTCGGCTCAAGTTCATAGCTGTCTCTTTTGTCTTACCTAGCCCTTGTTTTGACACTGGTGACCTACAGTGAATAGATTCGCATCCATCACTGTCTCTTTTGACCATGTATTTTCTTGTCTGGGACGGTCGTAAATTTGTAGGAGGAACCAGATCTGTCTTTATTGACTTACTTAATCTTTATGCTAGTGTGATGCTGTCTGTCACTCTTACTTAAGCTTTTATTTCTTAAAGGGTTAATAAAGCCAGTTGTCTAAATTGTCCAACCATTTCCTACATCTGCTAAGGTCACGTGATAAGTCTGCTACCTTTTGGTTAGTTTTCAGGCCTATGTAGTTGTTGAAATGGTTCTTAATCCTTTAAAGCTTATTCAAACTTATTGTTTTGCATGAAGGGGGTTTAGATCTCCGAGCCTATAAAAGGCGAGGGATTTTTCAACCCAAGCACTTAGCCAGAGGTATGGACCATACACAGCCAAAGGTCTAAGCTAAAAACATCTCAATGTTGCCTGGCTTCGTCAACCAATAGGAAAATTGACTTGTAATTTTTACAACCCTGTTCAATCTTGTATTTCGCCACTTTCACTTATTTTATGTATTCTGAATGAATGCTGACAAGCAACACCGCTGTGTTCGAGCAGGGAGGTGTTAGGGCTCCCTGGTTCGAGTTATTATTCGCCGCATTTAATTGAAGAACGCGACAATATTCTTGATCGGTCCAATGCACGTGCAACTTTGAACCTTAGAGAAGTGCCGTTTTCGACCATCTGGGGCGGTACTTAAGGCCAGACATTTTCTTCGTAATGCGGAACATTTATTGATTAACTTTTATACCAATTTCCTTTCTTTTTAAAGCCATACCTTTGGGATTACTGTAATTTCAAAGGACCTGAAAAGAGTACACACGACGACGTTTGGGGCGATGAGGGGACATAGAATAAATATGTCAAATTTAATTTTTAAGAGTTAATATGACAAGGTTTTGTCCAAATATATCAAGATTTTTACTGAGACATAACCAGATACTGAAAACTTTCGAACCATAGGACCCCCTCCCTCCGTACACGGATTTATAATATGTGACCATACAGGCATGAAAAATCTCGAACATTTAATCTGCCTTAATTTTCTAAGCCCAAATCCTGTTTTTCGGCGCCAAAGAGGGAGTCGGTAGTGCGTAGGGGCCACCTCAAATACAATAGCCTATAAAAAATATTTTCGAAAAGACATGTGAAGTAACCTTATCCAATATCAAAGTTTCAAGCAGGGGCGTCGATCATGTGGGAGAGGACAAGGATAATTGCCACACCAATGGAAATATTGAGGGAAAACATCTCATTTTGTCCCAATAATTCAGGCAGATTTAAAAAATTAACAGGCAGAATAAACGTTATATATCACTGTGCTCTCCAGGTAACTTTAGGGTTACCAGAAAATGTCAAATTGCGTCTATAAAAGCCAGTAATTATAATAAAATAATATCACATTAGTATTTCGAAATCTATGTTTTGTGTAAATACGGGTCAACGTGAGTGTGTGTGTGTTTATTTGTGTATACGTGTATTCGTGTGTGCTCTCGTTCGTTTAAATAGCTTGTTTATAGAAGGGTTGGGTCCGGGACACGATCCAAGGTTCCGGTTGTTGGAAAACTTTTGCCTCCTAATTCACAAACCAGATCGACGACCCTGTTTTCAGGTATTGTTTTTCAATTTAATATAGAAGAGGACGAGAAGGTTATCGATGACTCAGAAGAAACCGATCAGAGAACAACAAATCAGGAAGCTAAAGAATCACCCTTTCAGTTCACCTGTACTTCAAAAGTTGGAGTCACTACAACAGAGGAACAAGCAGCTGGCACAACTTCTGGGGTGACGACTGATGAAGGTAACTTTTTCAATGAATTTATTACGGTCTTTCAATGACGTTGAAAAAACATTTGACAAAACAGACTAAGTCAGGCGTGACCTTGGTTGCCGAGATTTTTCTCGAAACATTGATCGTGTGTGGAAAGAATCTAAAAATTTTTTTTAATGTTTTCTACACTATTTTTGGATGGATAAATTCATTTTCATCGTGATCGTTTCAGAGCCGTATAAGACCGTTTTCAAATATGAGAGTTGATCTCCAGAGGGTGATCAGACCCTTCCCTCGAGATGAAAGGTTTAGCTTTTATAATTGATCCTCTGCGCATCCAGTGAATCACATTCCCAATGCATGCAATTAGCAAATCGGAAGTTACACCATGAACCTTTTGGTAATATTGTACTCTGTACCCCTAGGTGCTCTGTGTTTTTTTTTTATTTCGGTGTGTATGTGTTTCGTGGGATAAATGATGTTGCGTCGTAGATCATCTAAATCTAGTTTCACCTTTATCTTTCGAGCATTCACAAAAAGTCTTTTGAACCCAGCTTGAGATTTGATCTGCCTCAGTGGGTTGGATCAAATGTCCAGATCTGATCCTTAATGTGAGAATGTGAAGTCTCAAAGAGTTGGTTGTGAAAGGTGGGTTAGATCCGTATGTGGTCCTCTGCCCGAGATCAAGTATGAAAAAACTCTTTGAAAGCAACACATGAAGGGTACTCACAAAGTACCAATGTGTATATCAAGTAAGTACGAAAGCGTCGTTTGTAGTTTTCAAAGACGTATTTGTCGCTAAGGATGGATCTGAGACATTTTCGATGAAAGGGTATGCTTATGAAAATGTTCAAATGAAACCATGAAAAATCAAAATAAGTCTTTTACCATGGCAAAAAATAGCTCCATGCCTTTGTATTTCTGCTTATAAATGGTGAGTAGGTAAATGGGATGTTTGCAAGCCCTTTTGATACCTTTAGGCATAGTGAAAGTCATGACAGTAATAATAATATTATCATGAAAGAACAACGAACGTCACGAGGATACACATGTACGTTTCGGTGAACAAATTTTACATTTGGATAATATAGAAAACCCCCATATATGGTTCCTTTCATCAGTTTATAGCATCAGGAATACTTTGTGGTTAACGTTGCATGCCAATATGATTGTACAGCACTGACAGTCGTCAAAGTTGGCAATGAATTGCGAATGTTTGGCAACGAATTGGAAGATTCGTTCTTCATTACCAGTTTACTTCATAAATTTCTAAAGGTTCCTTTTGCTGGGTTTATTAAGATACATGATTTTCTTCAAAACCATGGTGAAACGTTCCCTCTTACGTTTTGTTACATTCTTCCTCTCTGCCTGATTACCTCTCATCACTTCAGGGAGGAAAAGAAGCCCACTACATGCGACATGCAGACTTGTTTAAGTCAAGTTTCATATCTAATTTACGGATCATTAAAAGATGTGTTTCAATACACAAAAAGTTACGTAACATTTGGGGTTAGCTAACAGGTCAGTCAGCATGTGTTAATTGCTTTTCACGCAGTGTGAACACAATGAAAGCATAGCTCATTTGAGGTCACAGATCATGTAACAAACTCATATATTAGTTACACCCCATACCGCCTTTGATGTACTTGTGTGTCTATGTTGCTTTTTCAAGAAGCGTCGTCACAGCATGCAATGCATTTATCAATCATTTTGTCCATTGATTCAGTTCTATGGAACATTATCAGCAAAAAGTGAACTTAAAGCAAGCACATATGACATCATACTCTCACATTTTGGTTTTCTATAAACTTTACAACCATTTTTCTCCTCAACAATCCCATATTATCAGAATGTGATTGCATAAGTAACGTCAGAACTTTGCAGTCTCCACAGGGAGTCCTGTTCCTATTACCTCAACGGTCAACACATGCAGTCTGAAATTCAAAGGGGAACAAAACATTCCTTGTTAATGTGAGGAAGTGATGTAATCTCTGCTGCAATCAAACTCACTTTGCAAGACAAATCTAGTGACGTCAGCTACTGATATCTTGATAAATACATGTACAGTTTGAATGGGAGTTATCACGTAGTGTAGATTTGATCCCTCTTTCACGTATGAAAAATAAATTAAATTTTTGCTCAAACTTCCTCTTTAAGAAGCATTTACTTGATATGTGTTAGGAGCCCATTAAGAATTACAGTTCATAGTGGTAAGATTTATTGCACTGCATAGAAAAGCACCTTGCAATATCTCTTTATTGACACGTGTGTTAATATTGCAGTCTCCTTTATCTTTGATTTCGTTTCATTTCATTTATTGTTTCTTTTCATTACAATATTTCATGCATATAGAAAAAATCATTTGCATCGTAAAAGCCAAAAATTTCGTGAACAGGGAAGTGTGTTTAAAAGCTCTTGAGGGCTTTGCTTGGACACTCTCTCCTTAAAGCACTAAACCAAAATAAATCCTTTTAGTATGTGAAAAATATTACAAAAAAGTACACCCATGTCCAATTCGATTGCATTAACAGTCAAATCCCTTACTCTCCCCCAATTACCTACCCCTCCCCTCCTCATCTTAGGAAGTTACTAGGGAACACGAATTACAGGTTTATTAAACAACGCCGTAAGACACTTCTAACAGGTTTTACTGGGTTTAGAGTTAAGATTACTTTGACTTTAAAAGCTGTTTATGAAAACATTTCGTAAAACAACCTACTTTACTCCGCAGTTTGCAATGGTTGGAATTCAGGTGATACCAGTTGCTATATGTTTGTTCAGACCATAGAGAACTGGGAAGAAGCAAAAGAAGATTGCTCTGCATACAACGTTGACGCCCACCTCGCTTTCATTGAGAGTGTCGACGAAAATTCATTTATACTTGATTTAATAAAGCGTGAACTAATTTCAACTGGTGACGACTTTCATGTTTGGATTGGACTGAAACAAATACCATTTACATCATCATTATCCTCATCTTCCGAAGAAATTGGAGAAGGTAACAATCCGCATGGTGAAAACTCCCTTATTACTTTTTGGAACATCCTTCTCCATTGTTTTCTTACATCTTCCCGCCTTAGGGAGGAAATGAAGCACACTACATACATTTGATATTTATTGTTAGGTTTCACACCTAGATAATAATTGACAGTACCAGACATACCAAAATACACACACACACAAATAATTATAATAAAATGAAAGGATCATAATCAGTTGATATTTGTAACCTAATAAAGATGTAAGAGGGTACCGCCACATAGCAAAGCTTTTTAATAGCATTTTTGGTCAAGGTTTATTTCCTCCAGTTATGCAAAAAATATTTTTGATTACTTTCTGTATCTTGGCTTGTCACCATTTTGTGCGTAATTGGAAAACGTGTCTGGTTAGAACGTAGGTTTTAATGACCGAAATGAATGTTTAAGTTGTCTTCCATGGAAAATTTATTTGTTTGTGGGATATGGGATATCTAATTTTGACCATTTGGCATAAGTACGTGACGAAAGCTGCCACGGTTTTGAAAATTTGGGTCAATCTCAAGATTCAATATTCGTCGCTTTATATATTTCCATTGAATAAAGCTATAAAGACAAACTGGTAAAAGGGTTGATATGTCACTCTACAGATTATTATAAATTAAAATAATGTAAAAAGAAGAACTAAGCACACGTAATTACTACTTAAGACAAACAGCGTTTTGCACTCACAATGCTGTTCGAAGGTTGAGCTTTATACGAGATTCAAAAACGTTTAAAATATGGGTTACCTCAAATTACTGAAAATATTGCAAAACATATTTTGGACAATCAAATAAAATTAAACATTAGTGTTACCATTATGAAATTGTTTTTAATTTGCTTCACGAATTACCGAAAAGTGGTAGTTAATAGCAATTAATTTCAACAAGCTTGCAAATAGTCTATCTACATTACTTAGGCTCTTTGTACATTGGACATTTTCTAACATCGCACATTTGATGAATTTTAATAAATATTTTCATTGTTTGTGACATGTGACGAGTAACCCCATCTGCAGTTTCTAAATAGCTCCATATTGTGATGATATTTTTTTGTCGTCATGCAGGTAATTGGACATGGTATGGTACGCAGGCAGAGAATCCAGAAGAAGGCCCACGGAGTATTATTGTAGATGTACCGGACAGAGATCCAAACTGCGTCCGCATCGACAAAAACTTTAGGTGGAATGACAAAGAATGTTCATTCAACGCATTCTACATTTGTGAATTGGAAAAGGACTAAACCTAATCCATTTTGAAATCGATTGGTCTATGTTGTATATGATTAATTGATTCACGTTAACAGGATTCGTTTATTGTCCTCTACATTTTACTTTCAAACGAAATAACAAACAAATTGACTCGACTGATGATTAGATCATTTCAAATTTACAGTTAAATCTTCTGATCAGCATTAAAAAAGGGTTTAATGCCATACCAAGTTTTGATATGTTAGAGCGATACTTATTCCAAGCAGTTTGGAGAAATTTTCATTGAAATCCTATATGTGGTTCTCAAGATAGGAGAAAGTGAGGTTGCCACATTTTCAGCAAATATTGAACTTCAAGCAAGCACATATCATGTTCCCATATTAATGGGCAGTCTTTTCTTTTACTGCCCCCACATTGACAATAATGACAAATGGAATGAAAGATCATGCTTGGAGAAATTGCACTTTTTACGTAGTCTCTGTGGCTACGTGTACGGAATCGTATTTCAGATCAGCACATCATTTAGGAAGGCAAACTACTCCCTTATAGAACATTTTGGTTTACATTGCGCAAAAGAAAGTAATCCTTTTCACTATGCGAACTCCATTGAGCGTATGAATTAAAGGCGGAAGAATCCTGCAAAGTTCCGTTAAGTCGCCATTGACGATGTTTTACCAGGATCACTTAGCTTCCAAATGTTCAGGTGCAAACAGAATAAAGTTCCAAGATATTTTAGAAATCTGAAGAAATATAGCAAAGAAACCTGAAAGTTTCCTACTACAACATACATAGTCTACATAAGTACTCACGATTAGATGTTGAGCTTGGCTTTTGGGGAGAAAAAACCCATGATTTGGGACACATGCGCGGAGGTACTGGAATAAGAAAATGTCGTTCTAAGAGACGGTGGTGGTCTTGTATTTTTATCGGTCTATCTTTATATCACGTACTGTGTAACACATCATTGACATGTATAATTGACTTGATACGTCAAGCAAACGCACATCTCGTTCATGACTTGCGCAGACCAACCAGAGGTCTTGATGAAGGTATTCCCTTGCACCTCCGAAATTAGGAATAAATTTACGACGTCCTCGCGACGTCTTGGTTTGCAATGAACGTACAGCCTACTAGACAGAAGGCCGTAGGACCAATTTCTATCTAGAAATAGACTTCCGTGACCACCCATTTCGGAGGGGGCTGAAACTTTACAAAATGATGGCCAAAGATGCTCAGAGTAACCAAAATTTTGTCACAAGCACAAATGTTGCACATTAGCGAGAATTGTAAAATCAAAGTCGGAATTTTTGATATTTTGTACACCAAGTGCCAATGTCGTTACAGTTAGTATTGCGGTATGCATTGACAATTCCAATATTTCGATCCGAGATCGATTCCCACTGCGTGCTTTTGTCGCCCCTTTTTTTTGCTTTAAATTTTCAGATCAATTCTTTGCTAGTATAAGTGTGATGTAATTCCTTTGTTTCAATCAACGATGGTTAACTTTCCTTTCGTTTGTATTACACTGACAATAAATTTTGCGTTCGTTTTTATTCAATATTGAAATGTAAAATGTACTGTTCAAATCATGTGGGTTAAGTTGAATTAAATACTGTAAATACTTGTAAATATTATTTTTATTTAGCAAAAATTTGTTTATATTTGTCTGTATATATATGTATTTGAAGGCAGAAATAAAACGTTCCTTCAAAAAAAAAGTGTGATGTTAGTTCATTTTATTGGACTGCAGATATATGTAAATAACATATTCTTTTCTGTAACGTATCATGTATATATTTTTAGGATGAAATAAATTTCTTCGTACAAAAAACAAAGAAAAAAAAGAAAAGAAAATAATAATAATTACAGTAATATTATAATAGGCATGTCAACCCCTTCAGATAGGCCTACTTGTGTTCTTGTTTTATAATGAAAAAATCACACTTGAGATCTTTATTGCAAGCATAGCCTACCATATGTATATTTATGCCCATAGTCTGCTTAGTACCCGGCATGCCCATGATGATCCATCTAGTTCATCAAAACTTCCAAAACGATTTGCTCTCCTTAACTTAGATCCATTGTGGGCGAGGCACAGGGGGTTCTCCCTAGAATTTTCACGAGCAAGTTAAAAGCCCACATTTTTCTGGTTCTACGTTTCTAAAACAAAAATTTTCCTCAGCTATTTTAAGTGCCCAAATTTCTTCAAAGCTGCTTACTTTTGTAATGCACTGACTTAGACAATATTCAGAATGTTCTACACCGTGAGAGGGAGGCCCCTCGGACGACCATTCCTCACAGCGGCAACTTGCATGTCTCAGATTCGCAACCAAGACATTCTGAGTCGCCAAATTTCGGGGATATAAGGGCGTGATGATCAGTTTCAAGTTTGGTTTCGCCGAACGACCCTTAATTGCCAGTGGGTAGGGAGGACTTTGGAAAAAGTAAGATCGTGATGATGAGTGGTGCATGTTTGGCATTGTGTTTGTGATCCGTCAGGGTGTTTGTTTGGGTTTGGGGTTCTTTAATTGATAGAATGTGATTGTGTGGGGCTGTTGTCAAGCTTTGGTGGTTTGACTTTTGATTAGGGCTTGGACTTCATGGCATCTTATGGGGCCTTGGCCCTCCTTTGCCCTTCAACCTGTTATGTTAATTTCTGAATGCATCCTTCTATACGTACTTAAAAAAGTGTGCTTAAACAGTGGCTATTCACACCCAGAAAAACACAAGAGCATGTTGTATTTCAACTTTGTGTGCTACAGGGTACACATTCTGGAACTTAATGCGTTATGTAGGCCTAAATTTGTTTCGTAATCTGTTGTGGCTTTGTTTGGTTTGTCTATTTTCACCGTGTCATTTCATGAGCATGTAAGCATCATACAACTGTCATTGATACAGCTGCATGAGAGACTCGATGTCAACGTAAGTCGAGAGGTTGGTCAGTTCAGTTTTGTTAATTGTGAGCTTTTGGCCGGGGTTGCAGCTCATTTCAGGGAGCGAACCCCCTTCGGGAATAAACGAACAGTAATGGAGGCTAAGTTGGACTTGCGTGCAAGTCTTCGGTTCTAGTTTATTTATAAATTAGAAATGAAAATGTAACTTATTTCTACTAAAAACTATCCTCAAACTTCATGTTGTTACTCATCATCCATGGAGCACATTGCAATTGAAATTTAGTTGATATATCAAGCTTGTTATCCTGAAAGTGAATGTTTTTTTTTTTAAATTAAGAGAGAGAAAGAGAGGGACCTCATCCCTGAAGGCGAAAAGGGCAGCCTTCTATTGGCATAAAGTATTCCTCAGTCTCAGAATATTTTGACAAAGATGAACATAAAATATAAAACTTTCGCATAACGGTTTTAAGATTAATTTAAAGTATATATTTGAGCTATTTTTCATCATTTGGTTAAATACAGGGGCGGTTCTACGGCGGGGGTTATGGGGGTCTCCCAAACTTGAACAAATGATTTATGTAAACTACCAGTAACGAAAACAAAGATAAGATTTTAAGTTTTTGTTCATGGAACTACATGGAGTCGAACGGTTTTTTCATGGCATTGCAAAATATATTATATTCCTGTGTAGACATGTTGCCCAATTAACGGAGCTAATTTTACACTCGATGTCTCAAGTTGGTATGATTTGACATCGAACACACATGCAATCAATCAACCTAACAACGACGCATAACAGCAGTGAGCTCTTTGCACTAACTTAATTCCTCACCTGATTTTCCCCTCAGCATAATATAGGCTGCAGCTACGAAAAAATACCGGCGTATGCATTTAGTCTATACCCAATTATTCACATAACTATTGTTAGACCACAGATACTATGCATCGTAGTTGTACTTGTCAAAAATATGGGCCAAGTATTCTGGTATTCTAAAGCACTTGAAACGGAATTAATTTCTACCCATGCCACGTGAAATTAATTATCAAACTATAATTGCGATTACCGTATAGTTATTAGAATGAAACAGAGATTTAAAAAGTAACGTCGTCTTGACTTATTTTTCCGGCCTTAACTCAAAGATTTTTCGTGATTTTCAAGAAATCCACAAAAATATTATATTCAAATTGTACCATTGTGAATTAAGTTATTTTCTGAAAGACAGCTTTTCGTCAATTATTAATCATTCCCCTGTTTTCTCTATTAAGAAACAATGTGATAAAGACGAGTATTTCTTGTTTCTATTATCAACTTAGAGAAATACGATAAACAGAAAATTTTTGAAATTTTTGGTGATTTTGCCTAAAGAGTGTTCTGATTTCAGAAATTTGGACGAGCATCTAATTATACCATAAAATTATTTAATGTGAAAGAAATTTTTTGGTTATCGTGCCTTGAATGTATTTATATGTTTGCTCTTGATAAAATTAAATTAGACTCATAAAGGAATGGTACGGAATAGAGTAAGAACGATCTGATCCGAAGTTAGAACAGAGCAATGTGATGCAATTCAAGACTAAAATCAAAATACAGAACACCTGAACACGGTAGACTAAAGGCCAGGTCACACTAGAGCGACATCGAATCGGATTTCGCTCCGATTTTTGCGACTTTTAATTATTATCTACTCCATCTTTGGTCGAAAAGAAACAATAGTTTTTCAACGTGTGTAGATATATAAATTGTATTTTAGAACTGCGAAATTCTAAGTTATACCAATTATTCCGTAAAGCGATATCCGCAGACAACTTTTATCCTATACGCGTAGTCTAAAAGCTATTTGTCAATGTGACGTCCCGAAATAAGTAGTTTATATTTCATTTCAGTGGTTCTCTCATACCGATCATATATTTACACAGGATGGCAAAATTTTGTTTCTTCCCGACAATGGATGGAGGAGATTTCGGCTAAAACTAACAAAAATCGGATAGTAATCCAATCCGATATCGCTGTAGTGTGACCTGGGTTTAATGCAGTCCAAGTCATTGAACTGAAACGCAAAAGCACCTGAATATATTATACTCAAGTGTTAATAAACATTGAGATATATATTTCATTTCATTTATTTATTTTTCACATCATCATACAAGTATATAACCATATAACGTGCACTACGTTATTCCAGTAAAGTAAAACTAAAAATGGTGTGAAGGAAGTAGGACAGAAACATATTTGGCTTGGCAAAGTGCTCTACTTCCTCAAGAGACAAAGAAGGAGTAAAATACAAGAACTCAAGAAGATGCTACACTCCCCCCTCTGTACACCTGCCCTCTCCCCAAGCACACCACAATCAAAACTATATAATACAACGGGAGTTTCTGTGCGATCCTCTCCTAACACCATACTACATCAATAATAACAAAAGTAATGGAAGCAAGGAAGAGCAGGACTCATGAAAGTAGAATATCAAGAAGAACCCAAGTATAGTTTTCCTAAGTTATTACCTGTAAGATTTGAGGCTTGGACTGTCAATAGTAGAATTGGGTAGGTTATTCTTAAGATTGATAACATGATGCCGTAAGCTTAATTGAGAGTGAGATATGCTTCTGACAGTATGTAGAAGAAGTTGAAGATTACGCGCGATGTAACTGTGAACATGGACACTTGTTGTAAAATAAAAAAAGTCGGAAAAAAGTGAGGTAACCATTGTGGGTGGAACGATGTGTAACGATCCTATTCCTAGATTGATTGTATAATTTAGTTTTAATAAGTTCAACAATTTAAAAAGAGGATCGGTACATACCGACTTCATGAATACTTCGGTAGCAAAGACTGATTTTCATGTTTGTCAAGTTGGAGAACTAAGTTATTTCAAGAAAGGTTTACAAACCAACTGCGCTGATGATGGGTTCTAAAAGGTCCTACAACGAGGTAACCCCAACCCTAGAGAGTGAGTCCTAATAATTTCAGCTGTAGGTTCTCCTACGAATTAGAATAACAATAAAATCCCTTCTAGTAACCTCTAAATGACCTCAGCAATCGTGAGCCGGGAGTTTTATCTTTTAATTCTACGCTGATGCCTTTGACACTGACTAGATCACATTGAAATTCTCATTGCCTTTGAACATCAGCCTGTACAAAGTCGTTTTAATGAAGCCAATCAGAGTGGAGTTGATTGAATGGATGTCAATCAATGCGTGGTCAACAGTTGTATTTAGAAGTACTACACGGCTATTGTAAAACATTATATCCGGAGAGGTTGTAACCCATCTGAGAAGTGATTTGTTAAACTATCATGGGTAAAGTAATCGTAAAGCCTTCAATTTTAGAAGAGGAATACGAACGAGTTGAAACTGAATCTACTCTAGTCTACAGAGACAAATATTACATTTCATGACAAATGTACCAAGACGATTTATAACTTGAGCCAATTATCATCTACAAAATGTGGTTTGTTCCTCATAACCTAAGGATTTTAAACAAGATCAAATGTAACAAACAAAAACAGTTGCGGATTTGAAAAAAATGTGAACAAGCCCAAACAGATGCAGTGAAACGTTTAATTTACCAACTCACTTTCTCTTTTTTATTGCAGTGTGGTCCAACTGTACTCCTACTTAAACTACGAAATCTTTAAGTCACCAACTCACCTAAGCACGCTGCAAGAAACCACAAGCTTTATTAGAGAGAGCTAGTGGTAGATATAATCAAAGGGGGTTTAATACGGGTCAGATGTGCCACTGTCTGCGAGGTGTGAAAGGCAAGCACGAGGGCAATTTCTTATCTGGTTGTTGTTGACCTTCGTTGACTGAAGCAAAACGGTGCGGACAGAGTTTTCATAGGAAGGGAAATTTAACATGTGGCAGTCCACATGTAAGTCCACAGGCGTAGAAAGCCCGGAGGGGGGGGGGAACCAGTGAAATTTCCAAGGACTCGAAAAAGTGAAAAATTTGAAAGTTTGCCCCTTGAGACACCAGTCAAATACAGTGGCGTGTCTCAAAATTCCACATTCTCTCTAATGAAAGCTCCATACTTGTAATTATTATTTAAAAGTGCGAAATGTTCGCACGCCTTTAATTGCAACCCTTAATGCATATGCAGTAAGTGATCGCTCATAAATCAGTTAGTGTAAAACTTTTCAGAGCCGATACAGTCCCGTTTTCCTAAAATCTTCAATATAGGCTTCCAATTTTAAATATTTTGTCTAAAAAAGGCAACCAAGTTTCGGGAGCTTTTTGAATGTCTCCAAGAAGCCTCAATCCACACTCCTTTGGATAAAATTAGCAACAACAATGATCCTCAGTCGACTTACTATCTCAGATTTATGTGTATAGGAAACGCAGATTCATCGATAGTCCACCAAAATATTCAAATTTCCTTACAGAAAACCCTGAATCTCAACTATTTTTTTTTTGCAATACAAGCTCCATATTTACAAATGTGTTAAAGGACCCAAATTTTCGGCGCGCTCTGCCCGCCACTTATTACGTTCCTAACACTGTAGTGTTCACAATTAAGAAATTTTTTGTTTAAATAAAATGTTCTTGCTCGTAGAATAAGCGAAAAATTAAAAATAAAAAATGTACCATATGGTAAATGGGGTGTGGTGAGGTGCATGGCCCAATATTGTTCCGTCCCTCCACTTTCATATTGCTTCCTACGCCACTGTGTAAGTCTTTCAGAATATGAAATATAGGGTTGCGACATCTAGTGTCAATAAATGGTTTTAAGTAATCTTGTGAATTCACATCAGGATTATTTCCCGAAAATTCTAGACACACATGCCTAAAAAACACATCTAGCCTACGAGCGCAAAATATATTGTTATTTCAGAGAGTCGTCGTCAAAAAAAATTTGAGTTTAACCACATTCTTTCGTCATTCAATATTCAATTACAGGGAAATGATACCAAAAATGATTGAATTATGATCAAGTTAACTGGTAGCCCCCTGGTTTAACATGGGCATGATAGTAACAGCTTGCTAGTGTAAACAGGTGAATCATACTTTAAAGTGTACCTCAAGTAAAAACAATTCAAATATATGTGTTAAACAGAATGAAATAATATAATTTAACAGTCTAACTCCCATCTTTATAGAACATTCTTGAGCAGAGACGTAAAATGTGCAAGTTTATTTCACTCAAATTAAAATGGTACTTTGGGTAATAATTTGTGGTGTCATTGTTGTACTACTCAAATTACAATGTGTGTATATATTTGCTTTTTTCCTGAAAGTTACTGCACTCTGAACCACAGTTATATAGCACTCTTGTTCGTATGAGGTGTTATAACAAATTAAGCCTTTTCTGTGCAAAATGATTTGCAAGAAAACGAATTAATTTTTCGTGCTGCTTAATAAATATTTTCAATTTTTATATATTTACGGTACAGTACACTTTACTTTCCTACAATGTAAAAAAAGAAGTGCCAAAAACATCACTTAAAGAGCAGTTTCTCTGCAATATCCAAGAGCCCTAATATGGACTGCACCATTGGCGCAAACGACAGCACTCTTGAGGTGCCTAAATTCTTTGACACTTGTGATGTGCAGGACTGAAGCACTTGCAACAACTACCTTAACTGCACCATAAGTGCTACCAGTCTGCACTAATAGGCGGTGCGAAAGAAGATGTGTTAGCACTTTTAAGAGCTCTGATTGGAACTGCACCGTTGGTGCTACCATAGCACTTCTATGTGTGCCTTAGGGACAGCACCTCGGAAGTGCAGCAGTAAAACAGCACTAGCCAAACCTGTCCAGAAATCTCTTTTTGTAAAGTCCTCTTGACCCTCTGGCAAAGGGCCGATCGGCGAAACCAAACTTGAACCTGCTTCCCGAAGAAGTTATATGTCCACTTAAGGAAAACACTTGACCAGAGTGCTTTTTACGTGCTGAGAGACGGACACGGTCAGACGGCGAAACGATAACATATGGCCGTAAACTCAAAAGACTACATACCAACATTACCCTCATAACCGGAAACCAACGAAACTATCACCGCTCCCGAAGAGCCACAGTCTCTAAAAATGTCTAAACAAAATTCGCCAATCGAAAATCGGATCATCACTTTCCCAAACAAGACTACGAACACTGCTCCCGAAGAGCCACAACAAACACACAAGTAACTGCCCGGAAGGGCCACCATCCCAAAGAGTCACGAAGGATCGGGGTCCAGCTACCATATTTGAAGTCTATGTACAATATTTACACTTTTTACAACCAACAAAAACCAAACAAAGTACCGAATAGATCGAACAAGCCTACGGGGGAACAGGCACGTCTGCTCTTTTCGGCGACCCGAACCGAACCAGAATTTTTTTCTAAAAATCCCCTCGACTCTTGGAGTGCTGTATTTAAATCTAAAAGAGTAATAACTTGTGAAATGACCTACGATTTAGGTTTATTAGCGAATATACTGTAATATTTGTTTATAGCGTTAAAATCATGAAATATACCAATTCAAATAATTATGAAACGTGTTTGCACTGTGCTATGTTAGTTGAAAAATGCCTGATAAAAGTCAAAACCAAATATACAGAAATTCTGCTAGAAGTTTAGTGTTTTTGAACATTTTTCCATCTAAATTAGTTCCGCCCAATTTTCTGTTATGACAGCACTATGAAAGTGCTGTATAATTAGCACTATAAAAGTGCTGAAACAGCGCTTTTGGTGTTAATTAAATTCAACACCCAGAAAGTGCTATCAAAGTAGCACTACAGTTTTTAGAGTGTAAATAATGTCGCAGAAATTTCACCTATACCGCACAGAGTTACAGCTTTGAAATGTCTTTTAACCCAAAGGACATGAAAATGGTAAAGTTGGGTTTTTCAAGTATGTATCATTCAAAACTAAGAAAATAGCCGCAATTTCGCTATAAAATCCGTTCAAATAAACCATTTTCCAGGGAAATTTCCGAATTGCACTTAATCATGCATAACCATGAACTCAATATGAGGGACATGCTATATATTGCTAATGCTATTCTTTGTTTTTTCAATCTTCATTTCAAGAACAGATGTAACATCAGCGTATGTTCCGAGGGATTTAATTTGACAATGTTAATTGTGTGCTTGAAATTCAATTCAATCAAATACAAAACCATTAACTACGTGGAGAGTAATTAAGAGATAATTAAGAAAGGGTTATCAAATAAAATGCAACGTCGGGCAACACTCCACGCTGTTATTTTTGCATTAGCAACAAGTTACTTTAGAAGCATTCAAACGATGATCATTTATATCTTGAGAACTGAGGCTGATATAATTCCACAGGATTTTTCTTGAAGAAAGTCCATTCCTTCACTACGAAGCAAAGTCAGTGGGGTTTGATGGCATGTCACACCAGGGAGCTGTTATTTTTGGATTGCTTGCTGACTTAAGTGTATTGGCAGACGATAAATGAAGCCAGGGAGCTGTTATTTGGATGGAGACAGAACGCTTTGATATGAGGTTTACGCCGTCAGGGCTACTCAGTAATCCGTCTTTTGTATCGTTCTTGGAATTTCTTTATGCTTGTACGGGGTTATTAAGAAGACACAAAAAGGCATTTATCGTCTGCTACAGTAAGAGTAGGACCGGCAGGTTTTTGCACTGCCACAGCAATGCCAGGGGTCATGTAAATAAAAGTAAAATTTGGTCTTTCGAAGCTCGGAGACGCGTATGAAAAAGATATCTACTCGGTCATTTGTCGAAATCTAAACAGGATATTACACCTGGCTATTTCTGGAAACCTGAGAAAACGTCTGATCTTTTTTTTCAAAAATTAGACTTTTCCCCTACAGCTTATAAATGCATGTCATGTCTTCTAGAGGAAAGGACCAATTGAATTCATTTTTTTTTTTCAATTAAACGGTCGCTTTGGGTGTGATTGCATCCCTCTGCGAGTAAAGGAAGGAAATACCTTTGCGGCAATTATACAGCTTTTCTTCATTCCTTTAAGTGGGTCTAAAAGTATTAGCATAAATAAAAATTTCCGTTGCATCTCCTTGCAAATAACAGCTCCCTGGTCACATTACCTTTAAAATGGAGACTCACGACAAATGATAGGTGACAATGACCTTTGTATAACCTGACTAGAGCAGTTAAGAGCCCTTAAGTTGGAAAATAAAGACAAACTTCCTAAAGTCTTTCCTTAGAATTAAAACCGCAAAATACACTTGCACAGCCACTATCAACAAATAGCTTGATAAATAAACAGTGCCGGAAAGCGGATTAATTTTTACGGTCTAGATTACGGAATGGTAACTGAGTTCGATTGTACAGCTAACTCTTTTACCACCATGCTTTCATCATCCTAAGTAGGCAATATATGGCAGGTATTGATTACTTTTAGCCATTTTGTAAAGTTCGTGTTTGTCTAAAATCAAGATAGTGAAACTACAATTGGTTTGGTAATTGATGACTCTCTCTTCACTTTGCGTCTTAATCGTTTATAAATCATCACTACTGACCTTATGTACTAAATGACACAAAGCAAAAGTGTCCCCTCCTTTGGAGTTAAAAGTGTTTCATAGCAACTCACACCAACAAATGCATACAACTCATTAGCAGCTAATAAAAAAGGAGCGTCTACTGCACGTTGCAGATGAATCCATCTACACCTGCTGCAATGTGTTCATTCATTCATACATTAGGTCTGTATAAATAACAAAGACGTATTGACAGTGATTTCAGACTCTCACTGCTTTATCGTTAATGGTTTATTGAAACATATTGACCGCTTTTAAAGTATAAAGATTATAATCGCAAAGAATTTTTCCTACTACTTGGGCATATTATAGAAGACTTTTACTTGCAATTGATGGAACACTAAGTAATGGAAAGATCACTTCTTTTGGTTTCAGCCACTTTCAGTCGGTTATAGTTGCCAACGGTACCTAGATACGGCTGTTTAATTTCGAAGTTACATTTTTTGAGAAAAGGCTTAAAACTTTTTTACTAAGTTATTTGACACGCACTGAAACAAAAAAAGCTGGTGTTGAATTATGATTAAATCATGAAGATTAATCACTTTGCCGTTGTGGTCCTAGCAAGTCTTTTCATACTACCAGGTAACGTATACAGACATTTGTACTTGTAACAAATTTACTTTTAGATAGGTTCAGTGCAGCAACCTTTGAGTGATTAGATGGTTTCTGTTGATACTGTGGACAAGAGAATCGTTCTGAATATGAGATAATTTGTTAAAAAAGACATTACAGGTAAGCTTTACTACGTATGTTCATAACCAAATATCAGTTATCAGTAACCACTTTTTGTCTATTGTTTTATCTACTTTAAGAGGCAGTGAAGAATTGGTATGGAAACGCAAAGGGAATCAACTATATTGCAAACCATGGTGAAACAGACGGAACATATTTTGAATGTGCTCCTGAAGATTTTACAAAAGCTCTCAGAATAACAGCTAACGAGGGTAGGTATTCTCATCGAGAATCTCCTTGGCAAACAATGGCGTATCATCCGACTTCCCTCAATCAAGTTCTTAGAATATCCATGACATCTTCAAATCCTTTAAGGATCTTTTCTCGTGCCCCAGGAAGATATCTCTGATAAGAATTTTTCTAACTGTTATAATTACTTAGTTCTAAAATTAAACTAAAAAGTTTGATTAATGGCAACTGGGTATCAAACGTGGACTCAGAGACTTTGAAATTTTAAAAAGGAACAAGATTTCTCTCTCTCTCTCTCTATCTACAGATCTATTAGGTTTTAAATTAATATTTCAAATCACCGGGCTTATGTCTTTAAACGTTAGAGAATAAAATTGACACGAACATCGCTGGCTAAAGAATTATGTATTGAAGGGGATAGGTTGAAGAGGACAACGGTTCAAATGTCCTGAAGTCCAGTAATGAGTGTGGTAATTTTAGATTTCCAACTGAAGAAAATCAAAACCGGTAGGACTTCACCCTCTCTTTCCGCTTGGATCTTCGTAACAGGTACATTAACTATATTTAGAAGACTGATTATAATTTCCCTTTAGTGACTGTGGTAATTTCGTTTGACATACAGAGTTGATTTTAAACTTTTTAGGTCGCTATTTCTTTTAAATAGGTTTATTCTATGTATTTTTGTTTTGCAAGTTTATTCTTTTAAGCAAACTAATGCGGTGATTACCAGAAGAAGCATGAAAACTTTCAATTCTAAATGGGTACTGAATATCCGATGTGATGTGAATAAAATCTTCATCAGTTTATGCACAGATATGAATAGATGTTTTATTGTAACAGAATTAATTCAGCGGTGAAACAGAAATTTTGAAACATTTTAGGAAGGCACAAAGATGAAGTTGACTGGTTGATGTTGTTACTTTTAAAAATTTAAAGCATTTCGTAGAAAACTATTTCTCACTATTTACTTCATCTGTTCAATTTCTAATTCCGATTTCTTCTTAATGCAATTTCCTTTCTGTTTCATGATGATTTTCTCAAACTTAAGCAAATAATTTCAATATAAAATAATGGTGCTTTTTTCTCATCTTTAAAAGAAACTTACCCTAGCTATATTAACAAAATTATGCTACTGTCTTACTTCAACTTGTCACTCAGTAAGTCTCCTTCGCACATTGTTCTCCGCAACAAATATCACTTGGTAAAGTCATTTTCCATACTTCAATAAGCAAGCTCGTAGCCAAAGGAGAGGGAGGAAATCCGGAACTTTTAAGGAGAATTGAAAATCAGCCACATCCCTAAGAAATAAATCAATTTTGTGTTGCCTTAAGTGCATTTGGTGTAAAGAAATTTCCACATTACCACCAATATAACCCCAAACCGACTAGATCTGCTTGCAGATCTGTAGTTATGATAGTAGTCAAAGGACTATTTTTCATCTCCAGGTGTAGAAAGACCTACTTCAAACCCAACCAGTGCCACCACAACTGAAGAAAATACCGTCAACTTTACCCCAACCAAAACAACAAAGGTCAATGGTGAGATACCTTCAGGGTCATTTTCCACTTCATTGTTTACGACAGATTTAAAGGTAAAAGATAAAAGAAGACAATTCTCTTCTTTTAAGGGAGAAATCACAGACTTATTGCAGAATTAAAAGTGTTCAGGTCTCATAGAGTTACGTGTTATATTAAATACTTTTCCTTAATTCAAAAAGGTATATGAGCATTTACATTGCAATACATCAGTATCGTAGTCAGTGGTTCAGTAGTAGGCGAATAATTCACCTCTTTCTTATACCTCATGCCAATAATCTGATCAGGGATGTATTTTTCCAGAGAGGGGCATCAACTTCCAAACTGTATATTTTGATACATACACATTAGGTCTTATTGATTCCTATCGGTAACATTTCAGTGTGTTGCCGTTCAATTCCTTGATCAAATGGTATGGGCAGAAAATATCATATTAGGGTATTACAACGAGTAACAGGGAGAACGTTTGCAATACCTGAAGACCATGTAGGTATAGCTCTTTGCAAAGGGCATAAACCCAGCTTCACCCTCTCGCATTAAGTCGAAGCATTACTTTACGACACCAAAGTAATCTCTCGCTACACACATATATAGCCAAGTTTTTTATCCCATGCTTCATTTGTCTGTATTCCCTATATTGGTGATTTTCAATCATTTTAGAGCAGGGGTAGCATCCACTGCCTTTGGCGAGAATCTCAAAACGTTTTGGTTTCAGATTCTTTGCATGATTTTTGGAACTTTCTAAAATTATCCGACATCTCTGAATTACCCGTTCCTAATTTCGCCCACATGTGTGATGCGTTGTTTTTCAACACTCAAAGCTGTGCTTAAATACAAGAGTTTAAGGTCACATCAAAGTTTGATATGTAGTTAGAGGTCTACCCATATAAGCATTTCAGTGAAATCCGCATTGAAATTTGATGTGAGGTTCTTAAGCTACGAGCAGTTGAAGTTGTTACATTGTCAGCAAATAGTGAATTTGAAGCAAGCACATATGACATCATACCATCACATTAATGGTCAGCCTTTTGTTTTTCTTTCAACTTTACAGCCAATTTTTTCTCCTACACAATCCCATATTATCAGAACGTGTTTGCATAAGAAGCGTGAGAACGTAACAAACTTTGCAATCCCCACAGGGTGGTCATATTCTTATAATCTCCAAGGTCAACAACACATGCAGTCTAAAATACAAAGGGAAACAAAACATTCCTTGTTAATGTGAGAAAGTGATGTAATCTCTGTTGCCCTCAAACTCACTTAGCAACACAAAACTAGTGACTTCATTTACCGATATCTTGAGAAATACATGTACGATTTGAATGGAGGTTTCATCACACTGAAAATGTGGTCCTTTTTTCACATATTGAAAATGAAATTAAATTTTTGTTAAAACTTCATCTTTAAGATGCATTTACTTAATGTTTGTTAGGAGCCCATCGAGAATCACAGTTCATAGTGATAATGAAGATTTAAAGCACCTTGCAATATCTTTTTGTTGACAAGTGTTGTTAATATTGCAGTTTCCTTTTATCTTTCATTTCGTTTCATTTCATTCATTGTTTCTTCTCATTACAATGTGCCATGCATATGGAATAAATCATTTACAACGTAAAAGCCAAAAATATTGTGAACAGGGAAGTGTGTTAAAAAGATTTATGGCTTGGTTTGAGTACACTCCCCGGAAAGCAAAAGGCCACCATAAACCCTTTTAGTATAGTGACAAAAGGTAATATAAGAACACCCATGTCCAGCTCAATTACATTATTGGTCAGACCCTTTACTTTCCACCCAGTAACCTAACCCCTCCCCCTCCTCATCTTTGGGTGTTTCTAGGTGACACGTATTATAAGTTTATCATACAACACCGCAAGACCCTTCTAACAGATTTTAATGGGTATACAGTCAAGATTACTTTGACTTGAAAGGCAGTTTATGAAAACATTCCGTAAAATAACATACTTTACTCATCAGGTTGCAATGGTTGGAGTTCAGGTGACACCAGTTGCTATTTGTTTGTTCAGACCACAAAGAACTGGGAAGAAGCAAAAGAAGATTGCTCCTCATACAACGTTGACGCCCACCTTGCTTTCATTGAGAGTGACGACGAAAATTCATTTATACTTGATTTAATAGACCGTGAACTAATTTCAACTGATGACGACTTTCATGTTTGGATTGGACTGAAAAGAATACCATTTACACCATCATTATCATCATCTTCCGAAGAAATTGGAAAAAGTAACAATCCACATGGTGAAAACTTCCTCTTTACTTTTTGCAACATCCTAGTTCATTGTATTTTTCTTCTCGCCTCAGGGCGGCAATGAAGCACACTAAATACATTTGGTATTTATTGTTAGGTCTCACACCTAAATAATGAATTGACAGTATCAGACATACCCTAACACACACACACACACACACAAAATAATTATAATAAAAATGAAAGGATCATAATCAGTTGATATTTATAACCTAACAAAGATGTGAGAGGGTATTGACACATAGCAAAACTTTTTTAACAGCATTTTTGGTCAAGGTTAATTTCCTCCAGTTATGCAAATAACATTTTTGATTCCTTTCTGTATCTTGGCTTGTCAGCATTTTGTGCGTAATTGGAAAACGTGTATGGTTGGACCTTAGGTTTTAATGACCGAAGTGAATGACTAAGTTGTCTTCCATGGAAAATTTCTTTGTTTGTGGGATATGGGATTATCTAATTTCGACCATTTGGCATAAGTACGTGACGAAAGCTGTTACGGTTTTGAACATTTGGATAAATTTCAAGACTCAATATTCGTCGCTTCATATCTTACCGTTGAAAAAAGCTACAAAGACAAACCGGTAAAAGGGTTCATATGTCACTCTAAAGATTGTAATAAATTAAAATAATGTAAAAAAAGAAGAACTTAGCACACGTAATTACTACTTAAGACAAACAGCGTTTTGCACTCACAATGCCGTTCGAAGGCTGATCATTATACGAGCTTCAAAAACGTTTAAAATATGGGTTACCTCAAATTACTGAAAATATTGAACAACATATTTTGGACAATCAAATAGAATTAAACATTAGTGTTACCATTACGAAAATGTCTTTCAACTTGCTTTACAACTTCAACAATTTTGCAAATAGACTAACTACATTATCTAGGCTCTTTGTAAATTGGACATTTTCTAACAACCCACATTTGATGAATTTTAATAAATATTTTCAGTGACATGTGACGAGTAACTCCATCTGCAATTTCTAAATAGCTCCACATTGTGTTGATATTTTTGGTTGTCATGCAGGTAATTGGAAATGGTATGATACACAGGCAGAGATTCCAGAAGAAGGCCCACGGAGTATTATTGTAGATATACCGGACAGAGATCCAAACTGCGTCCGCATCGACGAAGACTTTAAGTGGAATGACAAAGAATGTTCATTCAACTCATTCTACATTTGTGAATTGGAAAAGGACTAAACCTAATCCATTTTGAAATCGAATAATCTATGTTCTATATCATTAATTGATTCACGTGATTCTTTTATTGTCCTCTACATTTTACTTTCAAACGAAATAACAAACAATTTCACTCGACTGATGACTAGATATCAAATTTAAATTAAAATCTTCTGATCAGCATTAAAAAAGGGTTTAATGCCGTACCAAGTTTGGATATGTTACAGGGATATGTATTCCAAGCAGTTTGGTGAAATTTTCATTGAAATCCGATGTGTGGTTCTCAAGATAGGAGGAAGTGAGGTTGCCACATTTTCAACATATAGTGAACTTGAAGCAAGCATTTACGAAATCATGTCTTCACATTAATGGACAGTCTTTTGTTTTACTTGAAACTTTTCAGCCTATTTTCTCCTCCTAATCCCACATTACAAAGATGTAATTGCATAAGTGGAATGAAAAGTTTTCATAGTGAGGTCCTGATGCTATTAACACAATAGTCTGAAAAACAAAGGGAAACCAAGCGTTCCTGATCAATATGAGGAAGTGATATTATCCCTGCTGCCCTGAATTTTACTTCGGAACACAAATCAAGAAATTTCATTTCCTGATATTTCGAGTAATACATGTCGGATTTTAATGAAAATTTCACCACACTGAGCAGATTTGGTTCTTTCACATGTGAAAATTAATCTAATGACACAACAGCATAATGTGGTAGGCCTACCTAAGTACAATCAGCATGAATGTTAATTTAATTGTATTTCAATATTTCAAGACATCTTTCAGTTTATTGGAAGAAATGAATATTTTTCGTTTCATTCTTCACCTTTTAAAATAATCCACAGTTACAGAATATGATTTGACGATTTACGGGTGGAGAGTAAAGAGGTTATCGATGGTTTGAAGACATGTTGCAGAACAGAATACCCCCCCCCCCCTACGAAGATTTAAATTTATATCTAAACTACAACCTCCGTCAAATCAAATGAAACAATGTCACTCTCACGCTGGTAAATGAACTCGTGATCTCTCAAAATCAGTTTGGAACCCCTCCCCTAGCTTTCAACTTTGTGTTCTATCTGATAGTTAAACAAGAGGGCAATCCACGGAGTTGCATATCTCATCGCTAACATGTGCGCAAGTTGGTTACAGAACTTGAACTATTTATGTGCTAGAAGTTTTATCTGTGCTGTTTTTATGCTACAGTAGAATTTCATTGACCAAAATGACCATACTAAAGCTGCATGCCACAATCCTTTGAAATTCCTGTTTGAAATCCATTTGGGAATCGATTTTTTTCCGTTCCAAGGGACGGAAGTTTTTTTTCGTAAGATGGCGAGGAGAAAGAATATGGCACAGACCAATCAAGTTCTTGGAACTATAGGCGCACCCCTTATTCAAAAACAAAAAACAACATTTGGATATTTAAGTTCTGATTATAAAAGAACTGGAGAAGGGCTACCCAATCTTTGTAACGGTTGCCCTTTTAATCCAGTAGGCCTGTCTAAGATTTTGGAACAAATTTATTTTTAACATGTTGGTATCTCTTGCAACACTCTAAAGAAAACTAGCTTGACTGTTACACTTAACTGATACGGATATGAACGCAACGATTAAAAACCTAAGACGCTTTCGCGGACGCTTCAGACAAGTGCGTAATTGTTATTATTCAGGCACTAGCTGTATGAGCGTATTCTCCATTTTGACGCGACGGCAAACTTCACGTGTGCAACGGATCGCTGATATGCGCATCATGTGCGTCTCAATTAAAAAACTGGGTGTGTGCCCCATGTTGAACGCGTGGCGTTAGAAGATTTCCGGCCGACGCACAAACCTGTTCTGCGCACTGGCCTGTGGCGAATCCTAGTCCGTGGCAAGGAAATTGTCACTTACCTTTTTTGGCGATGCTTCAAAACCGCCAAGTTTTCAGGGCACTAATATGTAATATAGGTAGGCCCTATGCCTAACCTAATGTTAGTCACCCACAGTTTCATATCTTGGGTTATTCCTTGCCACGGGTTGGATTCGCCACAGGCCAGTACGCAGAAAAGGTTAATGCGTCGGCCGAAAATCTTCTAAAGTAAGTTCCTCGGTAACTGTTCTTTGGGTACACCTTGACATAAAGTGAATGAATTCCCTACTAACTTATGTCCATAAATACCGACATACGACGTTTTGAATTCCCAATTACAGACCAGACTCAGCCAATTTGAAATTCGAACTAATGCGAAAAAACGTATGTGAACGCGTCTAAAAATGGATACCAGGGAGCTCACAATCTTCGAATCATGTGCATGGTAACGCGTGTTAGCGCATACATAATTGCAAACACCGGTGCTACAATAGCAGTGAGCGTGGCCACTGACTACATAGTGAATTGTGCATTGCGCGGTGACTGCTTAGTATTCGCAATAGCATCTTCATCAAACAGCTCATACGGTAAAGCCGCGCTCGTAGTGGGGACGCGCTTGTTTTGGTCTGCCCACACATACTCATTGCTGTTCTTTATAACGACCGAACCGCGTCTTTCTTGCAATAAAACAGAACTATTTTTACCCGCGCGCATAAACACACGAACATATTGGCCAATGATTTGCTCCGAATCCCCACCATGGTCTGCGCCTTCCACTCTGTATGTTGGACTCTGTATTGTGATGCAATCGTTTTCATGAGGTTGCTAAGATAAGATAACTTTTCCCAGCGTTACATTAGTTCCACATCTAGATGCGCGCAGTAGGGCAGGGTTTGTGCCGCCAATTGCATCATAAAAGTCAGGCGAGGTGTTGCGGCATTCTTCGAAATTGTATTTTGAACGTAGTTTTCCTTCGAATATCATTTATGCCGAATTGTACGGGTTTTTTAATGGGGTGTGAGATGATATTTGTAAAATACTGTATCTAATCTTGCAATACACAAAAAATTTTATGGCCGTGTCATGCCCACTTTAACCGTTGACAATCTGTAACGTGAACCATGTCCTTGGTTGCCATGACAACCTCACATATCGGTACAACTTACAGTATCATGCCTAGGCTATTACACTTAAACTTTCAGATTTGTGGGATGCGTCCGTTAAGAGTTAAAGTGAATACAATAAAAAGTATGTGACCCCCTGTCACGTGACCTTTGACATTGGTTGCCATGGAAACTACATATTTGGTAGAACTAGTCTACCATATTATACTTGTGAATTTTCATGTAAAATGAAGGTTTTCTTTTGAAGTTTTAGTACAAAATAGGGAAAAAAAGTGTTTTTTGCAAAATGTGACCTTAGACCTCTGACCTTTGACCTTTTCTTCCGAGGGTCTGGGAGACACAAGTTATCACCCTGGGGTACCCACCTACCAATTTTGAAAAGAATCGGTCCAGCCCACTAGGAGGAGTTTGAGGGACAAAAACGTTGTTTTACGAACAAGTTATCACTTGAAAATTTTTTGGTCCACTCTACCACTTGACCTTCGACATCTGTTGCTATGGCAACCACATATTTTGGTAGGTCTAGATTCAATCAGCGTATGTGTGAAGTTTCGTGTCAGGGGAACGTTTCGTTTTTGAAATATAGCAGAACATGTGATTCTCACCGAATTTGACCTTTGACCTGTAACCTTTGACCTTCACTTCCGGTTGTGTATCAAAATGCAATTGTTCCACCTGAGGTACCATCCTTCCAAGTTTGAAGAAAATCGGCCCAGCCGTTTACGAGATATTAAGAAAACAAAATTCGACACACACGCACACACACACTCACACACCCCCCCACACACACACACTCACCCACCAACACACACACACACACACACGGACAGGTTTTGACCCCTCTCTCAGCCATGGACCTTCAGTCACCCAGGGGTACCTCACCATGGGTTAGACCTCGAGACTAGTAACCTGGGAAAATTTACCGTTACCATGGCAACCATTGCGATTTAAGCCGGCATTGCCATATATAGCCCAATAGGCAAAGTGACTACAATATCTCATCCTCCTCACGGAGCTATGAGATAAAAGTTGTACCCACTACTGAAAGGAAGCTCGGGAAAGGAAACTGCTTTCCTTTAGTGTTGTCGAAAAATGTAGGTTGTTACAGCATGTGAAAACGGAATACATCACTGACAACATTCACGAGGCTTCAATTCACAGGCCACATTTTGACACTCCAATTTCTGTATTCTGAGTAACAGCGCTCTATTTTAGCGTTGCATTTTTTTGTTTTAACAGTATTTAAATGAATATCAAGTGAACATATCAATCCGATTGGGAAGTAAGACAGACCTTCGGAATTTAATACGAAATACCGGAGAACTTATCCTCTCTATTCTTGCGTGCTTCTTGCATGTGTGCTTGGTTGGCTGATGGGCTCATTGTATTCGTGCAACATGAATTGAAATATTTGAACAGAACTTGTTCTGCTTTCAAACGAGTGAGGCGAACAATTTCCCGATGAGCCAACCCAAGTCCATCCATCAAAGGATTAACATTTGGTGATTGTAAGTAAGCGGATGGTTCCAGAATATAACCGAGATTTTCACCTTATGAACCAAACAAGGACTAATAAATCCCGAGAAACAACAGGAGCTAAGGTCGAACTAGGAATGTGAACAGGAAAACAGCATTGAGAATTGCTCTACTGTTGTTCAGGTTCTCGACCTTTTTTAGCTTCTGACGTTTCTTACTCCTTTTTGATCTTGGACACCTGTGCTACCTTTTTAAACCTTTTTTTCAGAATGGACTTTTTATGTGTTAACAACAGCTGTTTACCTGTTTTAATCCCTTAACGCTTTTTTGATGTATCTGAATTTTAGAATGTGTTCTGGCTTTGCATTGTTTAACTCGCTTGAATCCTTATTAGAATGAGTTTGTTTAAGGAGTTTAAGATGGAACGTTGAAAAACTTTCTTCATTCGATCTTAGGGGATTATGATGTAATATTAGCCTCCTCCATCAGTCTGATAGGTTGAAGTTAGCTGTTCCCTCTCCCCCAGTAATGAGCTTAAGGCAGGCCCCTAATCCTAAGAGGTCCCTTTGCCGGGAGAAAATGTTGGACCCTTGTAAGGTTATTTCTAACTTGGTCCTGGATCCCTCTCGGCATTGTGCTAAGGAAAGGTGTTAAATTTGAGGTTTACTGCATGGTTTGCCTCGGTTTTATTGTTACTTCATCGGGAAAACGTTTTAAATATAAAAACTACTCTTTACTTCTTGTTACTCTCTTTGGGTTTTATACGTTATTTCATGTAATGTTTGCAGTTTATGTTTTAGAATGAATGGTCATAAACCTTATAAAACTGGTTCTCCTAAAATAAACCTGCTTCTAAAGTTCTTATGATCACCTTATTTTATTCTTTTAAGGTTCCAATTGACTAGGGGGACATTAAAATGATAAATTACTCTTTACCAAGGGGAGCAATGGATATGGAAACTGGACGCAGGAACCCCAAAAGGACTTAACACGGATGATGGCTAGTTGTGAAACTAAGCATTTTGGGAAACTTCTTTGAATTTTGCTCTTTTCATTTTGTCGGTGGTCTGTTTGGGTTTTAATCTTTAATTTTTAATTTGATTCCTTTTTTGTTTTAATTTGTCTTGTGTTATTATTTTATTTTTTCTTTTTCTTTTTTGTGTTTCATGATGAAATCCAGCCCGATGGTCTCTATATAGCACCTTCACGGTTGCTTAAATGAAGTGTAAATAATGCTCTCAGCCACCACTGACCACTCTGATCTTTGACTGACTACACTGAGATAACAGCACAAGTTAAGCTTCCTTATGTAGTCACACTATGTCTTTATGGAGAATTTCATGGTCCACTGGGCCGGGGAGTCTTTATCTTAATGCCCAATTAATAAAGTGGAAATACCCTGAAAAAGGCCTCAAAATCCGGGTTTTTGGAGCATCGGAGGAGTAAGCCTAATGTCTCATTTGTTTCTGGCATTTTATAACTATTGTTCCAATTGACCAGTTTTATAATGTGCTTCTTTCTTCCTCCTTCTTTTAACTGTGGCCTTTCTCTGTTTTGTTTTCTTGTTGCTTGCGGTTTGTGAGATATTAATCGTGTGGTACAATGGAGTTAAGTTCTCTCTGGGCCCTTGTAGGTTTCCAGTTTTTGACTGCTTTCTGTTGAGCTTTCGGTTTTGAATTCTCCGGTCCTTTTACTCTTTGTGTTGTCTCTGTTAAAAATGCTTGAGTTTTTTAACACCTTTTGACCCAGTACGTTGCCTAAGTAATGACGCCTTTCGTCTGAAACTTTGTTAAATATACGTTAACTACTGCACTGGACGTTTTGTTGGATTTACGTTTTGTGTCCTGATGTGATGCATGACCCTTAGGCGAAAAAACCGTTTCGCCTTAACGTTTTACACACTGTATTACATGGTAATGCGTAACTCAATACGAAAGTCCGATTTACCACATGATGTCTATGCAATTACTTCGATGTTGACCAACTTACGAACATCTATCCGTTAAAACTAAGGACTTACGGGCCACTGAAATAACGTGCATGTGTATATCTCAGAACAAGCAGAACCAATGAGGGAAACAGGTATAATCTTATGTATTTTATGCTTCTCTGGTTGTACTGTCGGTCGGTATACCGATTTTGACTAACAGTTCGATCCAGAGTGCGCATCTGCATTAACACAACGTGTAGAAATCTGACACGGCTCTTAGGTGCGCACTCGAAGGTAAACTGAGTATATATATACACAAGTTGTAATAAAAGAAACAAAAAATTTAATTAAAATAATTGATATGCGAGTCCGCCAAGTATGCATATAAATACAACACACCAAACAAGACACCTGTATTTCAATGGTAAATAACATCGCCACTGGTGTATACTTGCAAACTACATAGTGGCTGAGTTAAGAGGAAGCCAAAGCGCTACCATAGAGATAGGAAACTGTTAGGTAGAATGTAGAGAAGAAGCTTAAAAATGGTGAGAAACTTAGGAGACATCGAAATGTCTCCTAAGACGGAATATGCCTCCCAAAAATATACCGATTATAACGACACTTGTCTCCCAATTGAACAATTTAGGTATACATATATATATATATATATATATATATATATATATATATATATATATATATATATATATATATATATATATATATATATATATATATATATATATATATATATATATTACATAAGCTCGAAATACTGCGGAGCACTGTTGAAATATGTACGTCGAGAAGAGGTAGTAAAAAGTGCTTAAAAGTTTGCGGAAAACTCCACGACGTTTCGGGTATAAACCCTTCATCAGGTGGCAAAAACCAAACTGAACAACCAACAGTAACAATTGGACACGACAAACATCAAATCCGAAGCGATCGCTGTAATAACAGAACCGGACGAAAGTGACTGTCAGAAAACATGAGTGCGAAGGATGAAACACAAATCAAAAAAAGAAAAAGAGCGTCCTGGATGAAAAAATGCACGTAAAAATCGAACATGGTCTTAAAAAAGGGAAAACAGGAGACAAAAACTAGGTCCGGAAAAAATAATAATTAGGCCTACACAGTAAAAAACGAGCATGAACGGGTAAGTGTAAAAGGAGTAAAAAATTGAATATTACAAAAGGTCAATTTTGCGATTTTGTGGAGCGAGAGTACCTAGCCTCATGATCAGTCGGTTTTCAGCACTAAGGCGATCACGATCGGAGCCTCGGCACATTACAGTAGCCGTCACGGTTATATGCTGTATAGAACAAGGTGAAGGGGGATTGAAATGTGCAGCAACCTGGTATCCATGGAGATTCTGTATGATGGACCGAAGGTGCTCGGTTACTCGATCCGCGAGACGGCGCTTGGTCTCTCCCACATACAACGAGTTACATCTCCCACAAGCTAAAATATAGACTACATTAGAGGAAATGCAGGAGAATCTTTGTTTGACAATGAAGCTTTTGCCGTTGGGGCCTGAAATGTTGACGAGGTCGTGTTTGCCAACAACTGGGCATGTATTACACCTCGAACGTTTACAGGGGAAGGTACCAGGGGTGTCGTCGAAAGAATTGAGTGGGTGGGAAGCCCGAACTAAATGGTTGGCTAAATTTTTCTCAAGTCTAAAAGCAGTGATGGGGGATTCCGGGAAAACATCACGGGTTGAGGGGTCTTTTCGGAGCGACTCTACACTTTTGTAGATGGCACGTAAAATAGGACGGACCGAAGAGTGATATGAAATAACCAAAGGAATACGTAGATTTGAACACGATTTGTTCTTTTTCTCCAAGGCTACCGCTCTGCTGGTTCCTTGAGTTCTGCGCAGGGCATTTGAGAGGATTTTGGCAGGGTAATGGCGTTTTTCAAAAAAGGATAAAATTTCTTCAGAGGCAGTGGAAAAATCAGAATCCTCCGAACATATTCGCCTGGCTCGCAGGAGCTGGGAATAAGGGATAGATTTAGTGCAGGATTTGGGATGGTTGGAAGGGTACAATAGGTAGTTATGCGAGTCGGTTGGCTTAAAGTGTAGGTTTGAGGTAATAGAACGGTTGTTAATGGACAGTTTAAGGTCGAGAAATACGACAGATGAGTCCGAGATACAATGGGTAAATTTCAAAAAGGGGCAAAAGGAATTAACAAAGTCGATAAAGGTTTCTAAATCACTGCGGGATCCAGTGGCAACTCCTACAATGTCATCAATATACCTTTTGTAAAGTATAGGTCGGGGCCCGGTATACTGAGAAAACAGTTGTTCTTCAAAGTGACCCATGGTCAAACAGGCAACAGAAGGACCCATTTTGGTTCCCATAGCCACTCCTTTAACTTGGCGGAAAGACGCCCATTAAACTGAAAACAATTTTGTGTGAGACTTATTTGTGACTTTGAGTTTCCTGAAAATTGCGGTGAGCGTCTTTTATTCACCATGGATGTGTCCAGCCTCTAAACGTCCATTCCTCATGATGCTGCCTTAACAGCTATCCGTTACTACCTAGACAAACGGCGTGATCCCCTAATACCGACTGACACCTTCCTACGTCTGGCGGAACTTGTTCTCACACAAAATTGTTTTCAGTTTAATGGGCGTATCAAGTAATTAAAAATATATCGAAAATTTTGGAAAAGAAAACTTATATAGGACTTACATGTAGATGTTGCGTTGTAGTTTGCGTCGAAGTGGTTTGTGAGTAAATTGTGTGTGTGTGTGTGTGTTTTTTTTTTTGTGTGTGTGTGTATGTGAAGTGCGCTGTGTCGGATTCGCCTGGAGTATGACGGTTATCTATCAACATTGATTCGGTGAGGATGAAGTGTGTGGGGTTTGTTTATCCAAAACGAATCACTGTTGAGTATGACGGTACGCGATTTTTTGTGACAGATTCTATACCTGTGATACTGACGTTTTCTATTGAGTGGTTAGCCGGGTTGAAATGTAAGGTGTAATGGATTCGTTGTGAGTATAGGTAGATTACCCAGGTGCTTTTACAGTGAATGTGTGATGTTATGGGGAATTTTTGGTTTGTTTGTGAGTATAGATATATATATATAAACCAAATGGAAAAGCACCACACCAGTAAAAACATAAAACAAATAGTAGAAACTGGTAAAACAAGAGCATATATTTAGCTTTCAGGACCACCGGCCCCTTCCTCAGAAACGTGTTTAGACAACTAAAAGGCAAAACGAAAAACAGACACTATAAAACGGATGAAAGGCAAAAAGCACTTACTAGAAATCTAAAAACAATTAACCCAACACAAAAGATAAAATGTAAAAACTAGGACCCTACAAAGGAGATAAAAGCTAAGTAGAAGCAGGAGACATAAAAGGGGATAAAGCTCTGTGCAATGTTTAAAATCAGAACCACCCTTAACACATTTTGAAAGATCTGACTTATGAGCATTCATACGGATTCTAAAGTTATTAGTTTGACCCACATACTGATAATGAGATGTTTTACAAGCATCTCAAGGCACATTCACCTACCAAGTTCTATTTTCAAATTTAGATGTAGTGCATTCTTCTCGCAATTCGGATAGGGATAATCTTTTGGATAAAAAGGAGAGGGAGTGGATTTGGAATTCGGATTGTGTCTACCCAAAGGGTCTCAACATAAATGACGGTTTTAACTGTCAAGCCAAAAAACGACGTGCTCGTAGACTGTAGCCGCCTTTTTATCCCCTTTTATGTCTCCTGCTTCTACTTAGCTTTTATCTTCTTTGTAGGGTCCTAGTTTTTACATTTTATCTTTTGTGTTGGGTTTGTTTTTAGATTTCTAGTAAGTGCTTTTTGCCTTTCATCCGTTTTATAGTGTCTGTTTTTCGTTTTGCCTTTTAGTTGTCTAAACACGTTTCTGAGGAAGGGGCCGGTGGTCCTGAAAGCTAAATATATGCTCTTGTTTTACCAGTTTTTGCTATTTGTTATATATATATATATTCTCTGACCAAGCATTGATAGAGCGGAAGTATACATCGAAAGCTCTACTTCAAACCTTTTGCCTGTTTAATTTATCTAAATTCTAGCCTTCCGCTATTTGTGATCTCCTCGGAGATCCAGCCTTTCAATTCTGTAGCACCGATGTTTTACAGTTTCTCCGTCATGTTTATATAATATATATATATATATATATATATATATATATATATATATATATATATATATATATATATATATAAATATATATATGAATATTTATGGTTAAAGATAGCGAAACAACACTGGATACAGTGCTCAACCGAAGGGAACGATTTTAAATAAATGAGTAAGTAAACACTATTGCATATCAAGATACAAGCTTGATTCGTATAGGCTTACGTTTGTAACCTACACTCTTCAGTCTACAAATGCGAAGTATAACGGTTATACAATAACAAAATGAAAATGAGACGCGCGTGTTATAGACACGTCACAGAGGTTAAGCGACCATTGCGACGTCCACAGAAAAAAGTACGATTTGAAGAAATTGAGCGCGAAAAATAGCTTTAGTTTGCGCGGATTATTGAAATATGAACAAAATGTAGGTGTTTTACAGATCAGTAAAGTAAGCATATAGAAAGCACTCTGTGCTTCATTATAAAAAGTTACTATAAGATATCAAGTCTTTTAACGGTGCCTACAGCTACTAGCAAGTTTATTCCTATTATTCAAGGAAGACATATAAGGTTTGTGGATGATGAAATATTTCTCAGTTACACAAAGATTGCACCTCTTGCCAGATGTGGAATAAGAATTACCGTATGCTAGAATTTTCCATATTGCCAGGGCCTTGTGCTGTGCTCACTTTGCAGCATGCATTAATTAGGCCTATATCTGAATGAGGATGAGTAGGCGGTTGTGAGACGAGCTTAAGTAGTTAGGTTAGGAGAAACAGAAACGTAGGATGATGCCGTCAAAAGTTTGACCTTTTTTTTAAATCGAAATTCTTTTTTCAAATCTCAAGTCATCTCTGGCGTAACCCAGGGTGCTGAGGTCTTGCGGTCTTGCGGTGCTGCGGAAATGTACCATATGTGATACCACGTCATCAAGAAACACCGGCAGTTTTATTGTCTTTTTGTAAACTGTCTTTCAAGAATTCTAAATTTTCTGAAAAAGAAAGCTTTTGATTTCGAAATATTTTGTGTCTAAAAAGGACACCAAAGTTTGAAGAACTTTTGAAATGTCATCGGAGAGTGTCAGTTTGTAGGTCTTATAAATGAAGGAACCGCTGCAAATTCTTTAATAATCCCACAACTCTTTAAATTTCGTTACAGGCAACCCTGAATCAAAAGCTTTCTGCATTAAAACCTCCATTGCTATTGTATTTGTTAAAAGGGACAAAAGTGTCGGCGCGCTTCAAGCGCCGCAAATTACGTCCATGGCGCAGCGGTGTTCACACTTGAAGGAAAAATCGGAAAACCTAGCTACTACTCACTGACAAGCCCGAAACATGCATTTTCTGGCTCTCTGAGGGGTCTCGATTTTTCCAAATTTTCTGTACGCTCCGCACCAGCTGAAGATAGTCTTTCCAGCAAGACTTCATATTCCAGACAGGGAACCATTGGCCTGCGGTACTCAATGACCTCATACACACCTATCATCAGCTACCTTTCCAACCTGTCAGTTGAGTTCCGTAGTCGTTGTGGATGGATTCGTTAGTTATTGAAGTGTCAACATGTTATCTATGTTCAATGTCGCAGAGAAGTGACGTAGCTACAGAAGGCAGGGGATCGATTGCCCCGTGGCTCGAAAAAGTGAAAAATTCGGAAATTTGTCATTTGAGACACCAGTCAAATACTGTTCGGTTTTCCTAACTTTTCCTCCATAAAATTCCCAATTCTTCCTGATGAAAGCTCCATATTTGTAATTATTAGTTTTAAAAAGGTAAAAGTTTTCGCTTCGAGGGCCTTAAACTGCAACCCTTAATGCAGTTAGTGGTCGCTCATTAAGCAGTCAGTGGTAAACTTTTCAGAGCCGCTACAGTACCGTTTCCCTAAAATATTTTCATATAGGCTATTAATTTTTAAACATTTTGTCTAAAAAAGGCAACAAAGTTTCGGGAGCTCTTTGAATGTTGCCAAGAAGTCTCAACCCGCACTTCTTATATAACAAAATGTAACAACAACGATCTTCAGTGGACATGCTATCTCAGATATATGCTAATAGGCACAACGCAGATTCTTCAATATTCCCCCAAATATCCAAATTTCCTTGCAGGAAGCTCTGAATCTAAACTATTTTTTTTATTGTAATGCAGGGCCCATATTTACAGATGTATAAAAGGACCCAAATTTTCGTCGCGCTCCGCAAGTTACGCTCCTGTATAGTAGAGTTCACACTCAGGAAAAATCTCAGATCTTTTTTTTAAATTTTTCTTGTTCGTAGAATAAAGAGAAAACATTAAGTTTTAAAAATGTACCTTTTGGTCAATGGGGTAGGGTTATTTAAATTAGTTTAACGTTTTGAGGGCCAGGAAGCCATTTGGCTCATCAAAGAACCTTAGCCAGAGTGGGCGTGGATGAACACCGGCGAACTTTGCCTTCTCTTTTCGACTAGTGCATGCTCAGAGATAACGAGGCAGACGTGTTCTAATCGCTCGCAATCCTGCTCCCGCTACCACCATTTAACGTCCCTATACATCCGACGGACGAGAGCGTATCTACAGTCTTAAGCCACTTTCTCAAAGGCTCAGTGGCGTAGCCACGGGGGGGGGGCTGGGGATAGGCCCCAGATTTTCTTCAGGCCCCCCTTTTTTTGCGTCCTGATAAAGTAATTGAAAAAAAAATAAAATGTTCTAATGGAAATTAACTTTGAAGTATTTCCTTCAAAACAGTAAATAAATAGAATGTGTGGTTAAAAAAAAATACAGGGATGAATGTGTGTTAAACACATTTTGTGCGCACGTATGAAATCAAGTAATAGGATCAAAATGCCTACTTTCACTAAATTAGACACCGTACGTTTGTGATCTGCACTGTTTTTTATTGCATTTCACTTCGAAGATGAAACGAAAGTCTCGACGACAAACTTTAATGTGACTTTGTTAGGTAAAGACCCTTTCTGCCCTTCGGATGGCTGATTGATTTACTGAAAATAAGGCAATCGCACACTGGAGACCACTCTTACACGACCATCCCTATACTTTATCATACACAAAATATGCCGTAAGCAGGTAAAGGTATAAGGTATTGCCTTCGAATAATTCTTCCCTTCCACCCTTAACAAGTAGGCCTATGTCGTGCCTCACTCCTGCCCATGACAAGTTCCACTTTTTACTTTTTACTAGTTGGCACTGGCGTCCGGAGATTTGTAAAATGACCACAAGGTCCGGATTTCATGTGTTTCCCACATGATCCATACTTCTGCTTTGCGGTTCAATTATTTTGAGAGATTTATTCGTAGTATTTTAATTTTGACTACGTAATGTACCGATGAACAAATACTGCACCATTTTGCACATTGTTTCTTTGGTAGTATGTATGTCTCTTGTAAAATCTCTACAAAAACTAAAAATATTTTGATATTTTTCATGCTCCCCAAAAAGGAAAAATCCTAAAACGTAGGCCTATAATTAGTTCAAAGTTTTGCCAAACATAGCACCATTTTGCATCTAGGATATCTAACGCAAAGAAAGTTTCTCAGAGGGGGACACAACTACTTTTGGTTTTCCTGTTTAAGGGTAAGGTACTGCCTTAGGAAAGCTGAAATCCATTCAAATATTGCCGCATTTGAGGCTGGATACATCCAGTTGAAAACACAAGTGCCGTTTCCCGCCATCTGGAGGGGTTTTAAAGCCCAAAATTTTCTTGTACGCTCCGCGCGCCAACTGATGGTGGCGATCCGCTTAGATTCAAATATTGCAGCATTTGCGATCTATGTCGTTTTGAAGTTAACAATTTTTCCCAAGAGAAAGGGAGATACCGGTTCCCTGTAGTCTCATCCCCCAGGCCACACATCAGAAGTGTCCAGTTTGGGGGTCCCTAAAAAGAGTATGTGTTACCATTTTTGATAGATTGATTTTTTATTCTCATTATTTGAGAAGTCGCAGACATGAGATTCGTACTTCAAGGCTGGGTACATCCAGCTTAAAACACATGGGAAGTGCCGTTTCCGGCCATCTGAAGGGGTTTTAAAGCCCCAAATTTTCTTGTACGCTCCGCGCCAACTGATGGTGGCGCTCCGCTAAGATAGTCTTGCCGTGCCTGACCCTCGGAGGTACCAGGCCCCACTTGTTACCTAGGCCCCCCAAAAATCCCATCCTGGATACGCCACTGCAAAAAGCTGGGTCGGGGTGGCGGTTGCTTGCTCTGCACCACTGCTCAACAGCGGGACTGAGCAAGCGGCCGGACAACTTCCTGAAACGGACAACCAAATACCCAGTTTTGTAATTCACCAATTTTTAAACCCCTTCAGCATCACTGTAAACAGCTATGTTGAACAAACTAATTTATAGACCCGGGGTTTGATCCGGGGACCTTCAGTTTGCAAGGCAGTACGCTCAAACCACCGAGCCAAACTCCACCCTCCAGTGAGGTGAGGGGCATGGTCCAAAATTCTTTCAGCCCCCCCCCCCTGCACCTTTCATTTTGCTTCCTGCGCCACTGTTCATTATCCCTATTTAGCTGTAGAAGTCCCTTCAAGCAATGAGTTGGGACCGTGACAGCCAAAATAGCAGGTAAAGACAATGGAACTTTGGGCCTGTTCAGAAGAAATCTTTCACATTGAGACAAGTTAACTAAAGCCTCCTTTGCTAGGCTCTCATGATCTGGCCCATATAAATTCTAGATTATTGCAGTTCTGTCTGGGACCTGAAACAGTCTGATACGGGGTTTATTGGAAAGGTACAGGGGAGAGCAGCCAGATTTATCTTTTAAAACTACAGCCATCAGTCCATCGTTTGTGATATGATTAATTAAACACTTCAATGGGACGGTCTTGGAAGTACCAGACGGCTGAGTCACGCCTCCGAAGTTATCTGTAAAGAAAATACACACTTACTACCAAATAATGTGGCTCATAATTCCTGATTGACTCTCCAAGCTCTGCCCCGATAACAGTCGTCGCACTAGTGGTATAAATAATTGTACCCCCAACTTTCATCTAGAAAACTATGTTGCCAAAAATCCTGCCAAAATACTCAGTTAGTAAGGTACGATTAAGAATTCGCCACTGGTCAGGCAGGTATACTCTGTGCAATTTCTGTAGATTGTTATACTGAGAGTCAGCTCAGCTCACAATGACTTCGTACAGTTTGTATCATCCGACTCCCAAAGCTCTACATTATATAACAGGACTGGATATGGCCTTCGAGGCGTCTATCCAGACCCAGGAATGAGAAGATGGAAGAAGAAATTTCGACTTTTTAGCTAAGGGAGCTTGTTCTTTTGTTCCCTGGTCCCTTATAAGCTAGCCACCGTACTTTCTCAATATATTGAAATATTGGAATTAAAGGGCCAATCCTCTCACCCCAAACAACACTTCTTGTAGGGAGGTAGAGATCTCTATTGGCCCAGCGTTTTGATTGACTGTTAATTCAAACAATGGAGATTACCAAAGGTTATATTATACAGCATGAACTGTACTGGGCGGAGTGTTTTGATTATATCAGGGAGTTGTTACAACCCCCTGATTATACACATCGAGCTTTTCTATACTCACCATATGAAGCAGAAAACTGAGATTGTGACTGGATAAGGATGAATTTTAGACAACTGTGGGAGGGGCTTAAGTAAGAAGGTTAGGGGAATTGGTACTGTTTGGGGTGAGAGAACTGGGCCTTTAAGCATTCGCTGTTAGAGTTTTGATCTAGTTCGTACTTTAATTATGTAGAATTTTCTGTTCACAAGATACGACATGTTACATGTAAAACGTTGAATTCATTTCGTTGTAAAATTAAGGAAATTTGGTTTTATATGTGGAAGTTTTGACTGTAGGTTCCACAAACGTATGTAGTGAGTCCTATTGAGTGTACTATACCTTGAATTCGGTCAGTACGTTGAGTCGGATATTGCACGTATAGTGGAGCAAATTGTACGTACAAATATATATATATAACATACAACACCTATTAAATGACCGACTTATGGTAGTGCAGTGCATTAAGGCATGCTCAATAATAATTAATAGTTGCACTTAGCAATGGAGTTTTGCATAGATCTGAGCTGTAGCTGTACGCGGTACGGTTTGTTGACTGGTTGAAACGAAAATGGCGCAGGCGTAGCCAGGGAAAAGCGAGTGGGTGAATCGTGATGCCTTTTGAAAATCTAGACTTGGTATATGGCTTCAAGTGAAATTGGCTGTCGTGCTTAGGAAAAAGTCTGGTAGTGAGAGCAGTAAGCCCACCTTGTTGGAGTGCACCAAGGTACAGTGAGCAAGCATTTCAAAGTGGGATGGGCTTCAGTTGCACAATATAGGCTAGGCCTAACGTTAGCCTAGGCCTAGGCCACGAAATCTGTCACAACTCACATACAGTAACGAGTTAAGGCATTATAACATTAGGCCACGTTCGGCACAAACTGGAGTGGAAATCTGAGGCCTACCTTACTGCAGTTATACTTAAATTTTTGTAGGTCACAGATCGACCTGGCGTTACACACTAAAGAAGTCTAGCCTAGCCTAGGCCTATATAGGCTACTGTAGGCCTAGCCTAGGCTATAGTAGTTTAGGCTTAAAGGTTAATTGGGTAAGAAACGGCTCTGTGCAGTACATAAGTTACACAGTGTAAGACCTCATCTACAGAAACTAGGCCTAATTGTTAGCAATAACTTAGGCCTACTGTACTGTACATAGGCAACTACTGTAGGCCTAGGGTAAAGCCACTGCTCAGTAACAAACCCCTTAACTTAAAGGCATATTTTCATCATCCCAAACAGTTCCAATTCTCCCAACCTACTTACTTCTAGCCCCTCCCACATTTGTCTAAAACTCATCTTTAGCCAGACACAATCCTAGTTTATTGCTTCATGGCTTGTCCCAGTGGCAATACAAGTCAGTAATATGTAATCAAGACACTCTCAGTGCCCATGCTGTGTAATTTAGCTATGATGCATTGTTTGAATGTGATGCCAATCAAAGAGCTGTACCAATTGAGAGTTTTGATATATGTATACTGAAACTGTGGTTTGGGGTGACGAATGACTGCCTTTAAGGAACTTCTTGCAAATTTTCCAACCAGGTCGAGTGGAAGGTTACCGGTCGTTTAGCCCCCTTGCCAGTTCGCCCCCAACCAGTTCGCCCTGGTCGTTTCGCCCCCTTGCCAGTTCACCCTGTAGGGGAAGTCATTTCGTCCCCAAAGAGGAGGTCGTTTCGCCTCCAAATACTTATGAGTATGACATCGAATAAACTGACCTTTAAATGCAGTTTTGTAGTTGTCATAACAGAAATTTTAAAAAAGTTACAACAGTTGGCAAGAATGTGACAAAAACCAAGTCAAGTAAGGGTAGGGGGTGTTTTATCTGACGCACTAACCAGTCATATGTAAGTTGACCTTATTTTCTCTTGCATGTCCAGCATTAAAGAGCCAAACCTCTCACCCCAAACTACAATTTTGGTACACAGGTACCTAAATTCTCGATTGGCTCAGCTCTTTGATTGACAGCCAATTCAAACAATGCAGAGTGCCAAAGCTTATATTTCACAGCATGAACGGTACTCAGAATGTTTTGATTATATAAATTGAATTTTTCGATATTCACCCTTAAGCAATAAACTGAGACTGTCTGGATGAGGATGAATTTCAGACAATTGTAGGAGGGGCTTCAGTAAGAAGGTTAGGAGCATTGGTACTGTCTGGTGTGAGAGAACTGGGCCTTTAAGTTTCACAAGCAAGTTAAGCATTTTTCTAAACTATTTTCGATTTTTGGGTCATTTATTGGAGATTATAAATGGAACCAAACAAAACAGTCACAAAATATGATGTGAGAGCGTTTACACAAAGAAGGACACGGATGAATGATGACTCAAAATGTTTTTGATAGATGATATTATTATGGCTGGGTGTTGTAACTACTGGAGATTTAAAGTCATCAAGGCAGTGTGCAGCCACTGCTTCAAAAGCTGATAGAGTGCTTGGACTGATCAAGAGGAATTTTATCAATTTTAGTAAGGATATTGTACATAATTTGTGTAAGCAGTTGGTAGAGCTAGCTGCACACTATACCACTTTGCACTTTGCAACTCAACTTGATCTCTTCGGATCTCCAACAGTCGTGTAGTGTGCGTGAGTTTACGACTGCGACTGGCAGTTTTAGGACCAGTTTTAATTAGTATCACCTTCAGTGGGGAAGAACGAACACATGTTGGTTTTTCCCGACTCTGTACGGCGACAGTCGCAAGTGACTGAAAAATCTGACCAATCAAAATTACTTATTTATATGCAATGTAAATACGGTGAAAGTTGTCTGATGCTTGTCCTGGTGACATCTTTTGACGTAACTTTGTGTTAATGTTCAGTTGAAAAGATGGATATAAGGACGAAATACAGGGCGAGTACAGATAAGACAAACTTGTAGAAATGTGAGAACAACGACCTGTACTAAATAACAGAAGAAGCAAAAACTATTCCTAGAAGGATGCTTGGAAAACCCCATTGAAGAGATTGCAGCTCGGCAGTCAGCATCACTAGTGAGCTGTAAACTTGCATACACTGTAGGCCTAGTAACCTAGCTACACACTGAAAGTATAGTACTGATGCAAACTGTACAGTATGTTGTTATGTGCTGTTGTACAGTAATATGTATAGCAGTAGTGTGCACGTCCAATCATTCCACTGTCAATGCGCGATAGCCAGTTGTACAGTATAGTGTGCATGGCCCTGTTCTTCGACTATAAATCGTGACAAGGATTCAAAACTAGGTCACGATGGTCTAGTTGGGTTGCAATGTGCAAAGTCGTATAGTGTGCACCAGGCTCTAGACCCCGTCTTGACTATGCAGCTCAGGCTTGGAGCCCTTCCTATGAAAAGGACAAGTTTCTTTTAGAGCAAGTTAAGAGGAGAGCTACTCACCCTATACCTGAGGTGAGAAATTTACCTTATCATGCTAGGCTTAAGCATCTTTGGCTTACCACTTTGGAGCTGAGAAGGATTAGGGGGGACATGCTCCAGGTTTTTAAGTTTTCTTCTGAAAGAGATCCCCTTTTGACTTGTAGAACTTTATTTAAGTGTTTAAAGCAATTCTCGGGTTCGTGGGCATTGTAAAAAGCTGGAAAAGCCTTTTGCAAGGCTCAACATTAATTTGGAAGTTTTGTTTCTCCCATAGAGTTGTCAACGAGTGGAATTGTCTGCCTGATTGGGTAGTTAACTCCCCATCGGTTCACTACTTTAAGGTAAACATTGACAAGTTCTTCCATGACTGTGGTAGAATTTGATTGTTTCCGTGTTGTCTTAGTTTGGTGGTATGACTTTTGATGAGGGCTTGGACTTCAGGGCATCTTACGGGGCCTTGGCCCTCCTTTGCCCTTCAACTTGTTGTGTTATGTTATGTAACATGTTACCATAAAAAAATGTTGGATTCTGTCTATACCTTCAGAAACAGCTTACCTTGATTCTTGAAAGTCTGGATTAGCCTACCCAGTATTCAACCCCCTGTGACTACAGTAGTATTCCATTTTGGGGACCAGTATTCAACCTCCTCATCATTATATCCTAAAAAATTATTTAGTAAAAGTACAATTCAGACAAACTATTAATAGGATGGAAATATGAAATATATTCATTACTATTGTTTGTTATTTGATTCTTGAACAACTTTAATGCAGTCTAGAAATAACTTTAACCTTGCTGTTATTTCTGTTTGTTTTTATTAGGTAAGGGGGCGCAAATGACACACATTTCAGTGCAAAATTATTGTTTCTAGAATATTTTCTAAAAGACTACTAACTGTAGATTATTTTTGCAGATCTGCTGTATGCCAAATGACTGAACTGTATGACTTCTTTGAGAAATGACCAAAAGACTCTTATGTATATACTTCATACACAACATCTGTGGTTCCATAAATGTACCAGGGGGCTGAATACTGGGTAGCAGATAAAGATTGCATCACCAATAATTAAACCTCTTCAATTTCCCTTCAGTTTTCTGTAATTTTGCTTTGGCCCTAAAATTTGTTTAGGAATTGCTACAATAATGTATAGTAATGTTAGCCTTGATATTTAGTTGTTTTCTAAACCAGTCTCTTTTTTTAAATGGATGACAAAAAATTATATTCCTTTGATTTCAACCATGTTGCCTTATATGACCTTTTAAAAATAGCTATTTCCATAGAAATTCCCACAATTCTTGTATACAAATATCTTCAAATGGTATATTTATCTGCCAGTCAAAGATACAAAAAGTATGACAGAGAAGTGGTTTTTACCTTTGGTATGACTTTATGTGGGATTCAGCCTCAGTTCACTGAAAAATGTGGTAATATACCTACAGTAAGGGGGTTGAATTCTGGTGACTCTACTACCCTAGGCCCACTGATAACTGAAAAAAAATTGTCCTTGAAAAATGAATCTCTCTCCTTTACACTACCCAGGACTCTTCCACAGTCTGTTGTGATCATCATGAGCTTAACCAGTGGCTTGTCTCCGAGGAGAAGACTAATTCTTGGATTCTGTCTCTTGTTAGTGGTCGTAATAATCTGGGTGGTATCTGGAGAACTGACAATGGTAAGATTACAGTATGTGTACAGTAAAAGGCCAATTTTAAATTTTGTTTGCAGGCCCAATAAGAGAACATTGGGGGCTGATCAGTTAGATGTTGACCTCATCACTAGAAATTTTATTGCAGAGTTATATGTTGGAAATGGTCCAGTATTATAGAATGGTATGTCTACTTACATGAATGAGCAAGAAAAACACCTGACAATGTCCGAATAACCTGGAAGATTCCATTTTATCAATGGGGTTATGAAATTGTGTGTCATGGACGGACATATGCAACTTTTACATTTATATGTAGTAATTATTTAATTCATCAACTGTTCAGAGATTTGTCTAATTTTAGTTGATGGAAGAACCCTTTTCCATGGGCACACTGAAGTAGAAAGAAATACCTTGAAACTACAGTATACTGTATATATGTTTTCACATGATTGTTCATGTCGAACAAAGACGTGTCCGTCCATGACACCAAAATGGAAATTTTTTTTTTATTTAATGCACAGTCATGAATATAAATTTGGGGGGGGGGGAAACCTGCTCAAGTATCAATCTTTGGTATGTCTATTAATGTGATAAAATTTGAGCAAAATTAATTAATACCACATGTATCAAATTCATAATATAAATTTTGTCATGGACGGACACTCTTTAAAATGTCCGTTCATGACAAAAACAGTCCTGTGCCAAATATACTTCTCTCATGATTGGTCAGCCAAAACCTTCACAGAATATGTCTCTGGAGAATCTGTTTACATCAGTTTACCTTTACACTGGGGCCAAGCTAGAGCAATGTGGCCACCCTGAAAAGCCTTCCTCACATCTTCCCCTTATTGATAAATGCAGACTTATCAAATTCTTGAAACAAAAATTGTCTTCACATTTGTTCAGTTTTGTAATCTTTCACAACTATATTTTGCACTCTGGAATTTCAACTGATTCCTGTACTCTACAGTATTTGAGATACTGTACAGTACAGTAGCTGCCACAAAGAGTAAGACAGGGATCCAGTGTCCAGCACTGAAGCAATACTCGACCCTCCTCAAAGTGTTCAAGGGTCAGCAACTAGAGAGACATTCACTTTCAACATTTCAGCTGCCGAGAAGAAGTTCCAATTTCCATGAAAGTTTTCTGACAGAATGAACAACCAGAATTTTCACCATTACAGTATGACATTGTCTAAGTACAGTACACTGTTGTCTCTCATTGTTGATGTTCTGGAAATTTTTTAGTGTTCTTGAGGATTTTTGAGGATTTTGGTAGAAATGTTCCAGAGGTATTACGATTCTGTGAAATGTTGGTTTGAACAATTTTAACTTGTACTAAATCAGTGCTTCTCAACCTTTATGATCCACTTCCCCACTTCGGAAAAAAATTTTCCACCATTCACCTCTAGTTCTATAAAACATCAAATTTAGGGGTGCACCGGATTTGGAATTTTAAAATCCTGCCGGAACCGGATTTGCTGGATTTTGACCAAAATTCCAGCCGGAATTCCGGCCGGATTTGCCGGATTTAGTCAAATGAAAGAACAGGAATCTACTGGTGGGTTTATATCTTAGGATACCTTAGGAACCTCAGTGGATGCAGGTCTTTTGACCTCTATGTCTGTATTATGTAAGTTAGCCACCAACAGCAAATGTAGCAGTGGCCAGGAGCTGTGTTATGTCTATTTTATTCATGAACAGAGTTTGGTATTCCCTCAGAGAAACTGTTGAGTTCATGTCTAATTTGGGTTTTGTGATGTGGCATGTTTCATGAATGGTTGGGCTAATTGACAAAATGTAACTTCATACCAACCCTGAATGAGATGCCCAAGGGTTCAGTTCAATGAGGGATAAAATCAAGATGTATTTTGATCACTTACTGTAGCTTACACTTTTAAAGCTCGACATGCAATATGTTGAAAACGATTTCACGGTTTTTTACCTATTATTTTATTACCTATAATTGTGAAGCTGATTTTAAAAGTCAAGAAATCACTGACACTTTTTATACTGCCACCATCACTTGTACTATTTTAGTTGACAAGTACAGTAAGGATATTAATGTGATTAGAGGATTTGTTAGTAAAACAGCTTACAGGCACCAATAAAAAAATACTTCATTCTCATCACTTTGGCAAGACTGACTTTGGACACAAGTGGAGATTTTTTTATTTTTTTAAATTTGGTATTACTGAATAAAATCCTTCTTGGTCGACCTGTAAGTCAATGCTGCCCCTCATCAACTCCTACTTATGTAATTCCCCAGCTAGCTTGCCTGCAAGCAGCGTCTGGCATCAGTTATTTGGCACCGGGATAGCACCCTCTAAACTAGAGGGCAATGTGATAGCTCTTCCTCTCTCCATGCAACTTTCCAGATGAGTTTTTGTAGTTCACATGTTCCTCGGTACTTACACACCTTGTTCACCTAGAAGCTATTGCTCCACGGTGTCAGAGCTCTTGTAGACGGGCAAGAGAGGAAGAGCCACCATGTCACCCTTTTCTTTTGGAGAATGCTATCTTTGTGCCAAATGACTTCTGCCAGAAAGTGCTTGCAGGCAAGCTGGAGAATTACATATGTAAATAGGAGGTGAGTATTGGAATTCAAAGACTCAGAAACCAAGAAAGCTTTGTTGATTGCTTCCATCAACTCCAATTGCATTTCAGCTAAGAAAATTTGACATCTGACATCTTTTCTGATGGTTTTTGAATATACATTGCTCAGAATCACTATACGTAGATCCAGCAAATGACATCTGTACATCAACTTGAAAAGAGTACAGTACCAGAGAAGATATATCTGGATTTGATAAGCTGTAGGTTGATTCATTGACATTGGTTCAAAAAATATTTTAAATCACTGGGACCTTTTATGAGTAACTATATACACATTAAGTACTGAATGGGGGTGACAAAGTCCTTCATCATATTAGAAAGTTTGCAACTACTGATAACACCCTTTACACGTAGCTAGATCTTTAAACAATATTGTAGTAGCAAACTCCCATCTTAGTCTTTAGCATTTTAGGACATTTTATTAATCCTGTAGTAAATTAAGTTGTGTTGTATAGCTTACAAATCCGGTGAATCCGGCTGGATTCAAGACAAAATCCGGCAGGATGCCGGATTTGGAAAAATTCCAAAATCTGGCCGGAATTCTGGCCGGATTTGAAATCCGGTACACCCCTAATCAAATTTACTAAAACCTAAAAACATGCTAGTTCGGATGCGAACAACTTTCCGTGTTTTTTCGAATCATACTTCATCTGCATATTTAATTGAAAATGTTTTGAAAGGAAAGATTGTATTCCTGTGAATTTCTTGGTGACGAATTTGCACATCAACAATGAACGAAAGGCTTTCACAACACAGCCAGCAGGCCTACTCAACTTGTACTACATTTGTAAGTAAGCCACATACACCAGGTACTGTTAAATTTTTGTTGACAAAATGACCCCTAATAGACGTCCCCCTTTTGAAAAATGCAATGCTTCAGGGGTGTTTATTAGGATAAATATGGTATGCACCCTACCTTGCTCAGTCAATACTTTTCTCCTATTAATTTTTCAGTTGTAGGAATGCGCGATAACATAGACAATCATTGCTATCTGTAACCATCCGTTCATACAACTAGAGAGCTGATAAACACCAACTATACATGCAGTGCTACACACTATATTCTGAATAATGGCTACCAGTCAGATGAAGCTATGAATTTTCAATTCTGAGTATGAAAACTCAATTCATGCAGACTTTTCCCTATTCACAAAATTTCCCCCATTGTGTATAATTCACCCCCAATTTTCCAAATTTTCCCCCCTAGCATTTGGAATTCACCCCTGGGGGACCCAGGTTGAGAAGCACTGTTAACTTAATTCATATGTTGTTGGTAAGTGGATTTATTGAAGGGTTATGGTGGTTCCAACTTCAATATTTAGCTGAAATGCTCCATAAATTTCCCTTCATCACTTTTTGACTGTGTCTGTCCTTGACAAAAAGGTGTCCGTCCGTGACAAATTTTGTTTTAGCACATATACTATCTAAGCGTAAATTGATTTTTTAAAACTAATTCCATGAATACAATGTAGTAAGTAGTTGTCTTCCATCTGATCACATTTCATGATTTTTAATTCACATCGACCACTACTGTACTGTATGTTGACTTTGCTGTCCGTCCATGACGTCCGTCCATGATGCCAAAATTTGTGTGCCTTTTCTCCTTAATACGGATGAGTGAACACTGTTGGAGAGTCAGCCATAGCTGATGATTAAGGGGAGATACATAGCTTCAGTAACCATTAGGAATTAATTTTGGACTGAGACAAGTTTAGATAGAAATTTAAAATGAATACCAAAATGTGGAATGGTGTGAATTTATCTTGTCCGTCCATGACGCGACGGTTTTGATGTTTCTATTTTTAGTATTTCTATGATAGTTTGTGATAATTTGTAGTGTTCTTCCATAAAACACCCATGAATGAAATAAAAAACAGAACAAATAATTTTGGCAGCCCTTCATTTTATCAAAAAAGGGAAAATGTCCGTCCCTGACAAACCGATCAGGCCCAATGACTCTTTCAAAGGGAGGATCTTGCCACATCCATTCTAGTTCAAGCATGATAACATTGATAATCCCCAGATGTCACTTTAAGTCATGCTGTTTAAATTGAGAGTGCTTTATTGCTCACAAGACTGGCATTTGTCATCTTTGCAATGCCTATTGGGCCTAAATCGGGCTTTGTGCATACCCACAAGGGTACTCAGCTTAGAGTATTTTTTATTATACCTGTATTTATTGCATACTGTATGTGGAAAAAGGCAGCTACTTACGGTAAATTTCAGATTTGAACAGAAAAATCATTGTCACATTATCACATGCCTCTCATCAGCAATCATGAAACAGTACATTCTTCTACACATCTTAAGTGGGGATGGCTACTCTTGCCCTTTCAGTATTTGGAAGCACAGTACTTAAAACTGTATGAAGAATGAGTAACATTTGCAGGACTAACTGTAAATGCTCCAAAGAAAAGATTCAGCACCGATATATGTTCTGAACTTGTATTGTACAGTAATGTATACATACTGTTCAGTAGTCTTCCACTGTAATAATTGTGGATAGGAAAATACTGTCATCCCTCATGCCCACCAGAAATTTTCGTCCCATTGTTATCTGAGTAATACACGGGGCCTGTATGAGTGGAGCAGAGAACAAATTTATCCGCCACTTGCTCCTAAACAAAAAAAAAAGTGAGGTACCTGCATTTTTAACCTGTAGACAATTTGCAAACCGTTCATTATCAATGCTGTTAGATCAAACTTTCATAGATCAAACTTTTATCAATCAAACTTTTATCGATCAAACTTTGTTTATTATCAGTATGTGTGCATAATTAGACTTCCAGTAGAACATGGGTTTTGTGTATTTCTACTTGCTTCTTGCAACACATGTTTTGATATTTTTGTGTGAACTGCACAACAGTGCACAATACTGTACATTATGTACAGTACACCAACAATTTCTGTACTGTAAATCATGTGCTTCTTTTAAATGTACAGGTAATATTCAATGATTTTGCTCCTGCTAAAGACAGACCATTCTTTGCTACCTACTTTGAGACATCCCTTTTCATGCTTTACTTGGTTGGATTCATTTTCTGGAGGCCGTGGAGAAGACAGTGTTTGGACTGTTTTAACAAACCTAAATCACTTGTAAGTTTGCTTCCATCTTGAATGTAAACAGTTGTGCTGTTTGGTTTAAATTTGCAGTCTTCATAATGACATTCTGACAGAAACAGTACATTGTTGAAAGGAGTGAGGCATGAAAATAACAAAATTGCATTAAAAACCATGAAAATAGCCACAGTTTCCATCAAAATCTGTCAAGAAATGAACATTTTACAGGGCAATCTTTTATTTGCTTTTTCATTGATATTGTAAATATGAGCTCAATATGCAAATTTTGTGATGTCCTGCTCAGGAGGGACATGTCATACTGTATATTGCTAATGTTATCCTTTGTTTGTACAAACTTAATTTCAAAGCCAATTGTATTAACATTACAGTAGTTTGTTTTGAGGGTTTAATTTTGGAAGTTTAAATTTTGTCCTTGAAAATCATCAGTATCAATTCGTAAACCAAATCGTAAACTACCTGATGAGTAATTAAGAGATCATTTATATAGAGTAAACAAAAGAAATGTCAAGACTATGCAACACTCCACAATATTATTTTTGCATACTCTAAGCAACAAGTTTCTTCAGAAACATTCAAGCTGTACAGTAAGTAATTGGAGAACAGGAAGAGATACCAAAATACTGTAATTCCAACAGATATTTCAGTAGGAAATTCCACTCCATATTAAACTACCGAGGGAAGTCAGGTCATTGCTGACCGTTAACTGTAAATGTACTGTAAATTGTTAATCTCATTGGGTTGGGAGCAGGATTCAATTTATAAGTTGGTGTAGGCCTTGAGGCCTATGCTACAGTAGGCTACAGTCATGGCTGGAAAAAACCAGCAATTTGGGAATGTCATTGCAGGGAAATTTTGGCATTTGAAGGGAAATTTGAGTACTTTTGTATGTAAACATGTGAAGTCTTTGGGAAATTTTGATTTGCAAGCTGGGAAATTTGATTTGCTTGCAGGGAAATTTACATTTTTTCCAGCCCTGGCTACAGTACTGTAGGTCTGGAGTCTACATGCACCAAGGGCATTTAAGTCTCCACAGTTTCATGCACCTACTGTAGGAAATTCTTCATGCACTTAGCATGCATACACCCAGATAAATCGAACCCTGGGTGGGAGGGGGCAGTAGCTACTGTACAGTAGATGGAATGTAGTGACACACCAACACTAATATGAATATCTAATGTTAGATAATGTAGATAAAAACACAGCAGAGAGTTTAAGAATTTCCAAATTTGTGACAAATTTGTTAGAAAGCCAGACAAAGCAAAAATGGTATATATTTTGCCTGAATGGGATTCCATTAACTTTTAGTAGTGACTATTGATGGATGTTTAGTGTAGCACACTACAAGTTCCATCTACTATTGTGATATTTAAGTGGCATTTGCAGCCTTTTTTCCAGCTGTGAGGTATGGAACAGTGCATAGGCCCAGTCAACTACTTAAATTATTTGTTAAGGAAATAAAGTTGTGACACTGGAAGTACAGTTATTGCACCATTAAAGTTTTCATTGAAACATCTTTTACCTACAGTACATACCAGCTGGTGATTCATATTTTTAAATACTTACTGTATGTGTAAATTGTATTTTGTCTTCAATGTGCAGTACGTCAGATTGTTAATTAAAAAATAGAAAAAAAAAGAAGAAAATGCCACCTTTTCCTCATTCATACTTGTTTTACATTGTGGAACACCATACTATATTTCTGTCTAAGAAAATGTTTACAGTAGTTTGAAAGGGAGACCTCATTGGATTCCTTTTGACTGTTTCTTTTAACAAGTAGAGAATTGTCTGGTTTAAATATGGTTTTATTTTTTTTTTTTTGTGTATGTTTTATCCAACAGCCATTTTCTCTGTCAGAATCAAGTGATGACGAAGATGCCCCAGACATTCCTCCACCAGAACCATTATTGGTAATGCTAGGAAATAGGTCTTTCCTTGGTTCTTATTGTTTAGCGTCTGTTGACCTTCCTTCGTATAGGCTTTCAAAGCGCAGTAATCCTGTAACAAAGACCGTAGTAAAGAACTTGCTTTCATCACCATCTGCACAGCTGATAAATGTGAGATGTGTATGTCATTTTTATCAAAACAACTGTTTATTCACTCCTAAAACTCCTAAATGGTTGTAATTCCGTTCTAATATATCCTCATTGAGAAAAAAATTGGAGTCCAAAGGTTGATGTTGATATTTTAAATGTTTCCAGATTGTTCTTGCATAAATGCAGATTGCAATTACTGTATGCTCAACAAGTATCGAAAACAATAATGGTTATCTCTAAAACTGGGGCACCTCACTGCACAAGGTCAAATAAAGTTTGTTTTTCTTGATGGCTGGCAGTGAGATACCAATAGGTGAAATTATCCCCAGACCTCTCTCAGTTAATGCAGACGACAGTGATAGGAATTTGGGAGTTTCTGCCCCGCTCGTCCTCTTTATAATAGAGGAGTTACCCTAAAAAGACAACGTGGAGCTTAACTTTTCAGCAGAACACCTAGTCTCAAAGTGTTGTCTCTCCATCACTTACAACTCCCTGATCCATGAAAAGAGTTGCATAAATGATTTCTTTTCATACAATTATCTTAAGATAACTATGTTTTATGCAATTTAATAAAATCATCATATTGTAACAAGTAACCTACAAATTTTTTTTTTATAAATGCAGAGCGATCCATTGTATGTACCAGTCAAATTTGAAGAAAGTGACAAGGAAGATTTTATGGAAACAGAATTACATGGTAAGTGTGCACATGTGTTTTAAAAAGGCAGTTGCAAATGTGATAATTTGAAATACATAAACAAGAATTTGCCTCACTAGGTTCCTGGATCTCAGGCAGACAGAACATCCATCTGGATGCTTGGAAAAAGTTCTGTTTCAGCAAGATGCATGAGCCCCCTCTTTTCGCAAATGAATAAGTTCCCTAAAGCTTGTAAAACCATTTCCCATTATAGCTTACAAATTTCTTTCTTCCTAAGGCTGAAATTACAGTATTATACTGTAGACTTAATAAATGTGTGGGACTCCTGAAGAAATTGTGTCACCCTCAACTCTTCTTCAAAGTCTTTAAAAGTCAGTAGTGAAAATGCTCATTTAGTTATGAAAAGGGCTGCTCCTATCCAAGTACCAGGTGCTCCTTATTTAGGGGATAAATGCGAGGGTGCCCGGTCTTAAATGTGATTTAAGACTGACGATGACGTCATCATAGAGGCTGAGCGGACCGAGGCAATAGCAAAGGTCCGCTGCCTCTGTGATGATGGCATCTTTAATTTGCTTCATTTGCGAGAACTATATGGCTATTTTACAAGCAAATGTTGTTAACAGAAAAACACTGATCACGGTATCGCATCGTTTTGGAGATGAGGTTGAGCGAAAAGTCAAGGAAAGTTACTAACTTCTCGTTATCTGTAATTACAGTTGTGCGGAGAGCTAACGTTACATACTCTATATGCAGTAAGAGTGAGTGACTGTGCAGCTAGCCCTGTGTGGGGTTAGCAGATCATACTGCAGGAAGGGCATGCAGAGGTAGCCTTGTTGATGTTATGGGTCAGACACAGTGATATAAATTCTTTGTAAGAGATGGAAGCAATTTTAAAATGCACTTTAGCCTTTAAAGACTGAGGTTACAGGTAAACTATACCAGGCTTCCTTAGGGAATTGCCACTCAGGCTACTGAACTTGACGATTACTTTGCTAGCCTGTAGGCCAAACGAGTAACGTTACTGTTGATTCGCTGTTTAGACAGTCTTAGCAGAATTAGTAACCCCAGCACTGTCACTGTGCCAAAGCCTGTGTATATTGTCGCTAACCTTAGACACTTTAGTAGGCATAACAATACTGTAGTACCGTATAGGCATGTTTTATTTGACCCCCCCCCCAAATTTAGGAGTGGATTAACATGTTAACAACAGTGCCAGTCATCACAGCTCAGTGCATGCAGTTGTAGCCTAGGGCTTAACTTGTTAGACCTATAAAACACAATATGAGTGTGATCAAAATACCCATTTGTGGGGAGCAATGATTCCTAGTATGTCTTTATCACTGCCAGTTATTATTCTTTGGAATGGTAACTCTGAGGACTAGGGTATCAACTTGACACAGTGTACAGTGTCTCAGTGTTACTGTTTATCTTGCTAACATGTATTTCCCTTACTGTGTGACATTACAGTAGGCCTACATGTGCTGTGCAAAACTAAGGGGTAAATATGGCATGTTGCTATGGCAACCTAGCATGGGCTTAAAATATTGTACACAGTAAGTATAGTGATCACATTCAATTCAATTCTCCTTACTTCTTGAAAACCATTCGTGACCAGTTTCAAATGCCATTCGAGACCGGTTTTGAATGGTTTTCAGCCAATCAGAATGCAGGAAATCAATACAAGTATTTATGAATAGAGCATCAAAATATTAGGATGCAGCCACAGTCTGATATGCCCTTTTGTACAATATCTTTTTAGCTGTGAATTTTGACCTACTGTAGCTTCTTTTGCTTGGCATTGATGCCCTTGTAAGTTTTTAGGACTTAAAGCTGTTTGGTCTTCCCTTCACAGTTTTCATTTTGAATTCTGAGTCATGACTGCCACTTCCTTGAAGCATCTTATTGTATACTTTGAGTTTCTGAGCAGAATAACTTTCAAACTTTGGTATTTTCTGTCATATATAATGGTGTGTTATCCCTCAATCTTTGTAGGAAAGTGCTTAAGTGACAGGTTCTACAGTACCATCCAAATGTAACTACCTACAGGTGATCCCGTTCTCTGCGATCCATGCCATGATGAGTGCAAGAAATCTTTTGTTCCACTGAGAGTACTCCCTGCAACAGTCACGAAGAAGTACTCTTACAGCACGTTCTGTGGTTGTACAAGCACTGGCTGTCCATTGTTATTCAGCTTCATGGCTAAAGGGACTAGCGTTTACAATGAAGGGGCATGTGCAGCCACAGAAACAATGGAGAACTACAGCTCATCTAAATTTTAAACAGTGGTGACGAAAATGTCGCTTTCAGGCTACAGTAGTTGAAAAAAGTGAACCAGTAAACATTCAAAATTTTGAAAAACCTATGTAGCTTAATTATAAGCCGGAAGTTCCAAAAACTCAGGTACTGTTGATGGCAGTGACATTCATTTCAGGAACCTAGCAGACAAATGTATGGATGCCTAAAAAGCATGCACAGTATAACATATCCCTTGATACATGACACAGTAGCACATAACATTGTGCATTAATTACTATTGATTGTGATGTGTGAAAGCTACCGTACGTCCTCCCAGAAGTGGGTCATTCCATCAGGTTGGGACACAAAGTGTGACATAGAAGTGAAAATTTCAAATTGCTTGAAATATCATTATTTCACAATAGAGTATACTATACAGACATTACTTTCAATATAAAACACTTTCATTACTGTAGAATTACTGAGTTCTTCATAATGGTCCATAAAAGGTAGGCGTGTCAACTATTTGTACTGATGTAACATGGACACCAATTTCAGGGTTGAAGTTGGGTAATCAGCTTGGGTCACATTTAATATTGCAGTTTTTTTCCCAAAAATATTGCAACTGATTAGTTACTTTTAAATAAGGTATTTCCATGAAAATGGGTTTCTACAAAAATGTGAAAATTGCAAAAAATAAACTAGGCAAAATACTAAGATTTTTGTGTAGCTTAAAAACTAGAAAACTTTTTGAAAACTCTAATAATGGACAAGTTGTGTGCTGTAAATAACATTATATTTAATTTTTTTATAGCCTGGGATAGTACAGATTTAATTTAAGCAAATTTATTTTCCAACTTCACCTAAATCTTCAGAAATGAGTCAAAATATGGTGGAGTGCAGTTGCCACCATATTTTGACTCATTTCTGAAGATTTAGGTGTCCATGTTACATCATGTGTTAAATATCGATAAAACAGACACTTAATTTAAAAAGAACAGCACTATGAGGCTACTCTAAAATCAGGTGGAAAGTTGTGTAATATGTTTGTACACAAAACATGTCACTTCAACTGTATACAAGGAAAATGTCAAACAAAAGTGTAGTTGCTATGGTGCAGATGTAACGTGGACACCGTGTCCAATTTTAAAATCACCAATAAAAGTTACCTTTAACATATTTAAAATACAAATCTTTTCATATTTTGTATCCACAATGTAATTGCACTCTATTTTAATTGATATAAGCAGGTTTATATTTCAAATTGTGTTCAATTGTTACATTTATCCAGCTAAACCACAGTTCTGATGTAACGTGGACACCGAAAATCTAAAATGGCATAATTAACACACGAAACAAATTTAAGTCTATTTTGTGCTTTTTTTGTAACTCTTGTGTCCTAATATTTGTAAGAGGAATAGTATAATGTATCTTGTGCAGCTTGTTTAAAAGTTATGGAACGAAATTGTCCCAAATTGCGCTGATGTAACGTGGACACTGTGCTGCAAAATGACCCTCTTTTGCATCATATTTGAAAAAATTTAGCTGTCTCCCATCTCTTTGCATTATTTTTCTAGAAATCAAGTCAGATATGAGAAATTCAACTCAATTCAGGCTTCTTTTGAAGAAAAGAGAAAATACTACACCTTAAGAAAAAATGTTACAAAAGTGGACACCATGTGTTACATCATCACACTCGTGTTTGATGAACTCGAACATGAATTTTAAAGTTAACAAGACAGACTTGACTTACCATGAGCATTTTCCATGGTCTTTTATTCTACTTTATCAGTAAATTGGTGATAAATACTTATTTTTAAGTTTTCACATTTCATGCTTAAGTCTGCATATTCAAATGTCACACATGTTACATCTGAAAGTCTTCTCTAAGGTCATGTTTTATGAAATATCACCAAAATATGATGAAAAATGTCATTACATTTGGTACCAAAATAAAGGTCTTTCTGTGCTTTATAAGTTGCAACCATAAATTACAGGAAACTTTCTTTGCATCTTCTAAGAATATTAAATCTTATCAATGAAACAGCAAAATATGCACTGTGTCCCAACCTGGTGGAATGACCCAAGTGTGAAAACAACATCTTGTATGCTGTACCATGCCGTACCATGAACAGTGTATGTCTCTGGGCAGTAGTAGACATGCACAAGATGGGTTTAGCTAGCTACTGTAGCTAGCTAGACTACATTTTCAATAGTTTACAGTACTGTAGGTTAATGTGTTAAAAATGATGGCATCATTCAAAGTAAAAATAGATGCCCTGAAGTTGATGATGATGAAGTAGATACTGTAGAGAATCTTTTACAGTAGGACAGGAGTGGAAAAAATGTTTATTCCCCATGAAGGAAGTAAAATTTTTCACAATTAACCCCATATTTTCATGTATGTAGGAGGGAAATTCCCTCCAATTGTCAAAATTTCCTTACAAATTGCCTGGCAAGGAGCCTCCTAGCTTCCCAACTGTTTTCACCCTTGTCCAAGGGAGTTCTGACAGGTATGTAATTCCCCCTCCCCCCTCCACCAAGAAACAAAAAGTCCTTAGTCTTGATATGTTTCTATTTCTGTCAAGGTCAGTCTTGCATTTTCACAAACGTTCTCTCTTTCTTGCTCTCATAGACTCCCAAGGACATGTTCGGTTTAGTAATTTAATGGAAGTACGTCATCTTGCAGGTGAGTTTCTACTGAACTTACTGAACCATAAGCCCAGAACAGCATAAGACTTTTAAAAACCTATACTCTGCAACGTAACATCCAATGTCCAACTTGAAAGCAGTGATTGTTGGAGCAGCAACTGTTTTGCCAATTGGACTGTTCCAGATAAATGTAGCCCTTCATGAAACTTGAAATGAATAACATATGTTGTCCATCCCTAGTTGACATCTATCAGAGAACTTCCTAATCAGCTATTTTGTGGTCAATACAGTTACTTTTACATTGCAGTGACATATTTGCCACCTGTTTTAAGCAGAAACTTTGTTCCATTTTCCAAACTTTCAAACCTATAACAATCAAAACCTTCTGTTTTTCTGACTTTTTAATAGTATTCCCAATGTACTTTAAATGACCAGAAAAATTGTGTGGCAACAGTTTGACAAAGTAAAATTAGTCCTTTCATACATGAAATTAATTTTTATTGAGACAAGTCTGATCAGAGCTTGTGTTTAGTGAGTGTAGGGAGCCATTAGTGGGGTCCATTATTCTTAAGTTGTTTTTATTTATTACATTAACTTTAAACCCTTATATTCAGTAAAATTAAAGGAATTAAGATACAGTTTAGTGTACAACCATCCATGATACATGTAAGCTAGAAAATTGAAAGATTAAAAGGTGATAGACCCAAGTTATGACCAACTGAAATCATACCAATACTTGCTGTCTGGATTTGTCTATACTGTAAGCATTTAGAGATGAAAAGAGGAGTCCCCCCTCCCCCGACCCCACCCATTAAGGTTAGCACTTGTTGACTCATCAGACATATTGGATTATCTGCTACATATGATCTGTTTTCCGAGATGCAAATGGTGGCAAGTATGCACTTAGACATTATTAGTAATTCCTTCACTGAAACACAGCTTTTAACCAAGGTGTGGCTCAAACCCCTTTGAAGACAGTTTGCTTAGTAGAGCTCGCTTGTTGGCAAACGGGATGAACTGTTGCAAGTGTAAAGATGAGGTTGGCCTGGGAAAAGTTCTTTTTTTTTAGGGCAACATTGACTTATTATTAAAAAATACCCTATTCAGTTCTAGCAGCATGTCTGACCACAAATATTTTTGCAGGTATGCAGCCAAGTTGGAGATTTTAACAGTTTGAATTTTTATTGATGAAAAGGAGCAAGATAACCCCAGGCCTTTTATTTTGAGGAGTGCGAGTGCGATCGCACACCACTGCTCACCTCAAATCACTGTGAGGAGAGTGATTTTTTGTACACCTAGATGAAGAATGGGAGCTACAGTAAAATCTGTTTTAAGTTGAATAAGATAGCACACCTACTGCATTTCTAATTTTCCAGAGGAGTGCATTTGTAGCATACTTGAAAATCTAAAACTCAAGGCCTGTAACTCACAGAAATTTCAAGCCATTGCTATTAAAGTACAGTATGTGATTGGATCCATCTGTACTCTAAGAACACCAAGCAAGTCATGTATCGAAATTAGATCTTTCCTTCAAAGTTCTACAATCTGTTCTACGTACTAGTACTGCCTTTAAGGGTTTCAGCCATTTAAAAACACATTCTAAAATTTGTTCTTGTATAAATTTTTTGTAGCAATTTTAAGTAACTATTGTACAGTACCTCAGTCATTGATCAATGTTGGCACTGCCCCCTATGTGTAACTATCAGAATAAATATGAGCAAAAATAGCCAGCTTAGCACCATTTGACAATATTTTGTTTTGAACTTCAAAATAGTTTAAGGAAGTTATGTTTGACAAAGTTTTGAAGCTTCTTTAGTAGTTATCATATACATGTATTCATGTATTTAATAGAAATATTCTTTCCACCATGTCATTTCCCATCTATTACCTTTGTATTATGATGTGTTAGTGTTCAAGACGGCAGAAATATAGCTCTCTTTAGTAGGAAGAGAGAAGGGATGTGTATTGAATTAACCAAGTAGCAGTTTTGTATGCTAATTTAAAAGTATGCCTACCATATGGGAGTACCAAACATAATAAAAGTTCTTGAAGTGACAATCTTGCAATGTAACCTTGGTAACACAGTACAACCATTGAAGTTCAACAGGGGGAAATACATGCTTTCAAGCAATTTCTAGCTTTAAAACCCTTAAGAATTTTGATGTAACATGAGGTGAAAATGATTGTTTGGCAGAGGAAGTTTATGCAAAAGCTTAAAGGGGGAAAGCAGCTGTCCCAAACTTATTTGAAACAACTGCTGTATACCTCTCAGCTACTTTCAGTAATTTCCACATTGAGAAGAAAAAACATTAAAAAATATTGTCATGTGATTCTCAAGGACCAATCAGTTACTCAGATAGTCTACAATACCATCAACTTAGAGTGACTGCATTTTCCCTTACAATGCCATCAAGTTAGAGTGACTGCATTTTCCTTTAAAATGTGATGATAATCTCCGCCCCCTTTGGGCTGGAGGTTTTAGAGTATGCCTACGGTATTTCCAGCCTCTTGTGAGAGGCAACTGAAGGGAAACCAACTACTTGACCTTGAACCATACTTGAAATTGAATTTGAACTTGAACTTTTACTCAAGTATTGACACTATAGAATATTCTTGTTGGTGTGACTTAAATCTGATCTAACTAACAGGTAATATGTTCATTTTCTTCCCCCCTGAATAGAATGCCAAGCAGATGAAGCAATGCTTGCAAGGATGTCATACCAGGCCACTCAAGCTGCAAAGGAAGCCATTATAGAGTCATATAAATTGACAGTGTCAGATGTTGCAAAGATTAGCTTTATGTTCTGCATGGTGGTAAGTGGAGGAATAAAAGGCTATGACAGGCCTCATGCTTCAGCTTTCAAGGGGCATGGCCATTTGGCCTTGGTTCAGTTTTTCCTTTTTAGGGTATCAAGGTCATTAGTCAGGGTATTAAAGCCATTTTCATTTCTGAACAAGGGCACCACACCAAGGCCATTGGAAAAAAAAAATTCATCAGAAAACTAGCAAACACAAGAAAACTATATGTTGTATGTACGTTTCTTAATAAAACAGTGAGCAGGCATGATGGCCATATATGCAAGGCAACTGCGGCAACTTTCTCCTTGATTGTTAGTCATTTTATCGAGGCATTGCAATAAATGGGGAATGTAAGATGGCAATGGCCGCTGTGGCTGTTTTTAAAATTGAGGCCTGTAATTGTTATCAATACTTTGAGTAACACTATCACAACTTTTTCTTTCCAAGCAATCACTGTATTGTAAGTATTGTATTGCCATCTCATTATTACTATAACTGATGGTACATGTACAAACATTGTCATTTTCACTATTAAAAAACACTGTCATTTTCACTATGACTGCTCTTCCCCTCTGCTGGCTATTGCCACATGAACACTTCCACTTGGGCAATAGTTTCCCTTGAGCAATTACACAGTTATTACACATTTACACTGTGACATTAGACTATATGAGTGTGATGCTACCATACTACAGTACATAGCAAATAAAGTTAGTGAATGACGATTGAGGCACCATGTCAAATTAGCCAAGCTTCTGCTCCCACAGTCAAGCTGCCATAGCTGCAGTCACACTTCTGTCTTGTACACATTACAAAATCTCTCACTTTGTGTAAAAACCAAAGCAATGCTGAGGCAGCTGCAGTCTAGCTGAGGCAGCAGCATCGTTTGGTTTTGAGATGGTGCCTTTTAAGCTGTGGTCACACTATAACAAATTTGGACTCAATTCCCATCCGATTTTTCTGGGTTTTTTCTCCATTTCTGGTTGGAAAGAACCACAAATTTGCCAGCCTGTGTAAATATGTGATTTGTATTGTTGGACTACGGATATAAAGTTTACACCAATCATTTTGTTATATCACATTGACAGACAGCATTGTTTGGACTTTGAGTGCCTGTAAAAAGTGTCTGTTGTTGTGATGTCTGGGAAAAATCACTTAACATTTCAAGTAATAGATTTAAGATGCACATCATTTCATTTACTCTGGTCGGGAAATTTTTGTCTCGAAATAGAGGTGGAGACAATTTTAATAAAACCTTTCAAAAAACAGATTGGAATCTGATGCAAATTCATTGTAGTGTGCCCACAGCCTTAAATACTACTAATTGTACTTGAAGTGCAATAGATAACTCAAAAATTTTCATTTTTGCAACAAATTTTTTTCCTTGCAGTGGTTTGTAGCGAACTTTTCATACCACAAAGCCATGGCTGAGGAAAACCCTGTAGTTTTAACCACAGCTATATCAACCTCAAGTAAGTTGGCCCAATTTTTCAACCAGTTTAAGTGTACAACCTTATGGGCCACATCTGAGTTGAAGCAAGAGAGAACCATCCCCCACAAAGAAATTATAACATGTTATCATGAGGTAAACTTTGATTGCAAAAACTGGTCTTCCTTTCATTGTTCTTTTATCTTGAAACAGTTTTGGGATTTTAATGCTTCAAAGCAATGAACACTTATTAAGATGAGGGATTTCAGTAATTGTTAGAATGCTCATGTGAAGGCAGTCCACACTTCTCTATTTGCAGTCATAGTTAGAATTATATTTTCAACTGCAAACTTTCAAATTAACTTTACAAACATTTATCATATGTCCCTGCCTCCAGACCCCTAATTTCAGGCAAGGGTAAACTTATTTACTCTATTAAATAACCAAAATTTGTTTTTTATGTCTCCAATTTTCAGGTCTTTTCACCTTGTTATTAGCAGGGATATTCCCCAGCACATCTGGAGACAGGATTACTCTAACCAAGCTAGTATCCGTGCTTGCATGGTAAGTAGTGTTATTCCTGTTTGTATGTATCTCATGCATGACACATGGTGGGGCATATACAGTATCCCCAAACCCTCCCCCATGAAGAATGGAACACCCCCCCTTTAAAATAATAATGCAATACTCCAAGTTCATCATTATGTTTTATAGCAGCCTCTTGTATTCATGTCAGGTTAGGTGTGAAGGAGTTTTCTGAATTTCCAACCAATTGTTGTAGCTCACTGGCTTGTTTTCCCTACTCCATTGCTTATACTCAGCACCAAGCACAATGGCAGTAGATTCCTTTTTTTAAAGTCTTTGGTATAACCCAGCCAGGACTCCAACTCCTAGCCTTTTATTCAATACTTCCTTATTATGTCTATTCATTAGAAAACTGCCTCTACGATGAAGCACTACGAAGAGGACCTACTGTATTTTTGCAAATTTTTTGTTTAATATGCTGGTTATCAAGATGGAGCTAAGTTTGGCAAAGCTTTAAGATGAGGAATTGACTCTTCAAGACTCCATTTGTTTGATATTTTGTTTCAAGAACCTGTTTTATGCAATTGCTATACAATTTTTTGCATTTTTTGTTGTTACTGGTTGAGACTGTGCATTGAAATCATGCAACATTATTTTCAATGAAAAGCAACGTACCACACTGCATGTATGAAGGATGTTGAACAATACTTTTATTGCAGCTCAAGGCAGTTATCCACTCTTGCCCTGTTCTGTGCTGCAACATATTTTTCAAGGTCCACAGCATCACATTTTCCACATGACACTTGATGTTGGGGATGTTGCACGGGTATCAAATGATATTAAATAACTTCTAATTTTTTTAAAAAATTATAAATTTTGTCTCTCTTTTCATTGGATTTGTAGCATTGCAGGTGTTTTCCTGGTAGTATTTTCAAAAGATCCAGGGCTTGGAGATATCCAGCTTAGTCTCATCTGGGGTATGAGTAGTAGTATATTTTATGCAGTTTATCTGGTTATGCTCAGAAGAAAGGTTGATAATGAAGACAAATTAGATATACCAATGTTCTTTGGTAAGATTATTTTTTAATACTTCAAAGGGACTCCAAAGGTTATTCAAAGAGTCTGTGCTCTCAATAGGTCCATTGGGTCTATTGGTTAAAGCAAGACTAACGAGCTTAAATATTGAAATGTTGGAAGTGAATGTTTAGGTGTGATTTGCAACGGTACTGATATTAAATCATCCCATTTCCATTTTATTTTATGTAGTATTTATGACACCTTCTTAGTCAATTAAAATAGGGAATTTTCCTCAAACTATGTATCAACCATGCAGAGCATAGGTGAGGTACCATGTAAAATCCAGATTATGTTGGCCAATGTACAATTTAAATACAGCTATTTTTATTAAATTGAATGTTTTGTATTTCATTGAAATTTGATTTTCTTTTTCAAATGTATGAATTACCTCAAAATGTCACATGCCCATGATTTTGATTTCAAAATGGAGCATTCACAGAGCTCCATCCAGCAAAAAAAAACTCAGTATGGCCCGTAGTCCACATAATAGCTGATTTGCAAGGATGGGTCACATAGTTGTCATCAGTTTTGCAAAATCAGGCTCACTCAGAATTTTAATGGAAATAATGACATTCAGGTTTTGTGTAGCACTTCCCTCATTGAGATGTCAAGTTCGATGGAAATGTCCATCACAATCAACAGTGCCTACAGCAGCACTTTTCTAAATACAGTTCTGCCAAATAAAAGCAGTTTATGACACTACACTCAATGGGAAATTATACTGTATCTCAAAAAACACTTTAAAGTCTAAAATATGGGCAAACATCTCCCTTGTAAACTGAGCCCAAACAGGCTACTGAATTTTGTATTATGTACACTAAGGGGTGTATTAGAAGATTTGGTTATGGCGCTGGAGATTCAGTGTGATAAAACCTTTAATGTGATGGCTTCTACATATTTCATCACAATATTTACTGCCAAAGTTAAAGTGGTACTACACTCTGTTTTGATTTCTCCGGCTACATTTTTGTTGCAAAAGTTACAAAATAGTGTAAAACCTGAGAAATGGTCAAAATTGTAATTTTTGGAGGTGCATGTAACCTACCTACCCTTACACATGAACAGGTGTATGAACTCTCAGGTAAAAAATGTAATTACAGCACCAACTAGAAATTGATTTTACAGGGAATGAATGAAGACGATTAAAGGCTGATGGACCCCACTAATGACTGCTTACAGTCACTAAAAACAAGCGCTGATCAAATTTGTGTATAGTCACTGTCTACCCTGAATATGCTACATTCATGTCCTGAAATATCATAGAAGAACAATAGGAACCAATTTGTAAGATATAGCCATTGTTTTTAAATACTGTAAGTCTGAGGCCACTGCTAGCTTCTGTCCTCTAACATAGTTTCCATGATCCCTTCCCAACTTTTTCCTGAATACTAGGTCAAGGTTTATCTATTTTCATCTCTTTTTCTTCTTCCTCTTCTATTCTACAGGTTTTGTGGGACTATTCAATTTCATTCTCATCTGGCCTGGTATATTTGTTCTTCACTATTCATCCTATGAGACTTTTGAATTTCCATCATGGAAAGTCTGGGTTTATCTTGTAATGAATGGCCTATTTGGTACAGTGCTTTCAGAAGTTCTTTGGTTATGGTAAGCATATCTATCCTGGAACTTTCTCAAAGGAAAAAAAAACCCAAAACCAATTTTTACAGACACAGAAGTAAGACTTCTTGGTTCTTTTGTGATAAGCCATTGACATGAAATGTAACTTTCAAAGGAATTTTGCTCCCCAAAGGGCTATTATTCCAAGGGGAAGATGAAACTCTGTATAACCATAATCTTCACCTTTGTCCTGATATGACTACCAACTGACTGTGGTGGTGGAATTTAAAAGCATGTGGATAATGAGAATAATGAGGTTACCCCTTGACACAACTATCTGCACCCTTGTGTGATTTCACCAGTATTTGCCTAGTGCCTTTTTCTTGCTATTCCCATTGTGGGATGGGGATTTTAGAATTTGCCCACTGTATTTTCTGCCTGTTTAAGGAGTGACTAAGAAAGGGGATGACTTCAATCTACTTGCACGGTATTTGAGAGCAACCTTGAATGTGAAGAACTGAAGTGAAAAATAAAACCATATGAACTTAGAACTTTATATGTTATTTGCTCATCTGTGTTGGTGTACCTGTAAATCATATCTAGCTAACAAATTTAGATGTCTACATTGTGAATCGGTCATAATTAGCAATGTTCTAGATGGATAGGTACAGTTTACATGGGTGGAGAGCGGCTTTCTTTGATTTTTAAAACTGTTTCGCGTTGGCCTGGGTCTAGTAATGTTGGCTAGGCATTTTACCATGCTACGATTTAATTGAAGCATATAATGAGAAAATGATAAGTCAGCCCTGTGAAATATTTGGATAAAATTTTTTTACTTGCAAATTTTATCTCCTTTTCTTTTGCAGGGGATGTTTTTTGACCTCATCATTAATAGGAACTTTGTCTCTCAGCCTGACAATTCCTCTTACAGTACTTGTTGAGATATTCTACAGTGATGTAAGTTAGCTTTCCCTTCATTTTGGGTGATAACTGAAACCTATGCAATAACATTTGCTGCATTTGCAGCTTTTGTGATGCTGACCTCCATGTGGTTGAAAACTGGTATGTCACACTTTGTGCGGTTTACAATTTGTAAGTTGGCAGCAGACACCTCTCTTCAAAAGGGGGAGGGGAAGGAAGAGAGATGATGATGATGATGAAAATATCTCTAGAGGTCACCAAAGCCCTATTGTGAAAACATTTTTTATCACAAGTGCAACATGCACAAGTGCCATATGTGGATTGTAGGTGTTAACATTGATAAGATGGTCCCCATTACTTTCATGTAGAGCTAAAGTTACCATGGAGTAGATGGCCTTGACGGTTGTGGTTACAGGCTGAAGGTAACATCGACTAGATTGTCCAGATTGTTCTGGTGTAGTGCTGAAGTTAACATTGATTAGATGGTCCCCACTGTTGGGGTTTAGGGCTGAAGTTAATATTGATTAGATTGTCCTTATTGTTTTCGTGTAAGGCTGAAGTTAACATTGACTAGATGGTCCCCACTGTTGGGGTTTTGGGCTGAAGTTAATATTGATTAGATTGTCCTTATTGTTTTGGTGTAGGGCTGAAGTAAACATTGACTAGATGTTCCCCACTATTGGGGTTTAGCCCTGGAGTTAACATTGATTAGATGGTTCCCATTGTTTGGCATAGGGCTGAGGTAACATTGACTAGATTGTCCTTATTGTTTTGGTTGCCACTGGTTCGTTTTAGGGCTGAACTAAACATTGATTAGATGGTTCCCACTCTTTGGCACTGGGCTGAAGGTAGCATTGACTTAAAGGGCCCCATCAAGGAGTCTGCCAACTCTGTCAATTTGACCAGAATTATTCTTCTCATTTCTTTGAATGTAATTTCAATTTCCAAAATATAACGACAGGTATTTGGAGATAAAAAAAAAAAAAAGAAATTAGTGAGAATGAAGTGTTCCTTTGAAACGAGTTTGGGCAACATCTGTTGCCTTCTAAACTTGAAATGTGAAACAGCACAAGACAGAGATCCAAAGTTCAACAATACACTGTCATGCAGCTCTCTGGGAAATGGTTCACCTTTCATGGCACAGAATAAAACTATATTTTATCAAAGGTCATGATTTCCCTTTCATGACGTACCCATTGTTTAAACAAAATTGCTTCAAGAATTTTTCTTGTTTGTGATGAAGCAGAATCATACCATTTATAATTTTCATTGGTTTTAATCATGCAGAGGTGGTTGCCTTCATTGTGATTGGCCCAGATCCATATAATATGGCAAGAAGAACAAATTATATCTGCATACCAGAACTTGGCACATAGCCAGGATTGTGTCATGGGGGGGTTTTGGTGTCATGGGGGGTTTTGGGGTATGGAATGAGGGAAAAGTCTAAGGATAGAGAGAAAAAACTTCTATTTAACGTGTGTTTTGCATTGCAAGGTTGGGTCATGGGGGGTTCTGACACCCACCCACCCCACCCCCATCCCCCTCCCCCTTGGCTATGCTGCTGGTCAGAACTCATCAACTCTTGTAAGTTTCCATCAAACTCAGTTTGGATCATAGAATTATTTGGTGCTTGTTGGCTTTTACCTAAAATAATCGAAAATACATGTTTTTTGTAAATACTGACCCGTAGAATGATGTGAGTATTCATCAGTGGTGCTGAGAGAAAATTTTGTTTCTTTTCGTAAAAACATGATTTTATATGTTTTGAAAGGGATTCATTTGACAAAGCAGCACAATTTAGCTCAATTTCTCTTCTTTTTTAATAGTAGTCCTAAATATTTTAACATTCTTAAATCTGTTTTAAATGTATTTGCTTTCCAAGTGTTAAGAGGAAAGGAATTTTTCTAGCCATTAAAAATGTCAAATTTTTGAAGGGGATTCTTAATTTCTTGGATGTATGGTCTGATCTTTCACCAAAAAGGTCATCAAGATGATTTAATCCATTGGCAATCAATATATTTTTTTTGGATTTCTGATTCATATGTCAAGTTAATGTCTATGTTATCATGTATCTTCTTCTGCAGAATGCAGCCTACAACTTACTCTTTTTTCTTGGCTCTGCGCCTGTTGTGGTTTCCTTTGTGATCGTAATCTTTCTCCATTTTTATGATGACTGGGATCCTGTTTGGATTGGATTCAGTTTATTGCTCAGACTTCTGAGACACCTCACGTGTTGGTTGTGGCAACGGAAATGGAAAAGGTAATAAAAATTGTTTTAAATGATGGTAATTTTGCATAATGCAAGAGAGCCCAATAGTGTGCATGCAAAGTCAGTAAAATCCACAGCACCTAGATTTATTATTTAGCATATCTTTCCATTTGCTGAAAGGTCTATGAAAAAGTCTATTGAAAAGTCTATTGTCGTTACACTACTGTACCTAGCTGCACAGGGCAGTGAGTATACATTGTGCTGTGCTAATACATAGCTAGTGTAAGAAAAATATCTGTAGGGAGGAAGAAACTTAACAGTCATTGTTGATGCGATGTACTTACTTGAGATCATGATTCACGTCAGATGGCGATACGGCAAGTTTGAGTGTGGAACCAGCTTCACATGTGGGGATTTCCCTTCTAACTGAAAGTTTGTAGGGAAGATTTCATGGATTGTTTGCTCTGCTTTTGATATGACTTCCTTTTCAATTTAGTAAATTGGAGGTTACATCCTGCCAATAGCTTAAACAGATGTTAAAGTGTTTCCTGTGGACCTTTTACTTACAAAGCTATGCCAGAATGCAAAACTGCAATGGCTTCACAAGAAAACCTTGAAGCAATGGCAAAGTAGGTTCCGCAGCAAAACCATGCATAGTGGAGGAGTTAATACTCTTTATATACTGCCTGACTTGCTTTGCATGGAAAAAAGGCCAAAATGCAAATTTATAAACTTTGTTAAAGCATTATTTGCAGCTGCTTATAGTCACAATGAATGAAATGTTTTATGTTGACTTTGCTTCAGTATCAGTGTCTTCAATGGAAAAAGGAGGGGTGGGGCAGGTTGACTTTGGATTTGATTGGGCTATCAAGTTATTGTTACATCTGTAGCATTGAATGCATGAATGCTCGGATGCAGGTTTGATTTCCAGACACCTTCAGTCGCAGGTTTTCTCAAAGCGACTCTCTCTTTCATTTTCCACCTTGAGCATACAAAAGTCCCAGACAGTGTTTAGGTGTGCTAATAACATGAGGTTTTCCCCCATTTAGCAAAATTTTTTAGAAAATTCAGATACTTACTGAGAACAATCTATTACTTGTGTCCACATCTGGTTATTTGTTTTCACAAACTTTGGTCATCCCAAAGTTAACTGACCGGCATTTTGTGCTTCACCCATGAAGAGTGCACTCCATTATGCAAGGTCTTAGACTGTATATCGTGTTAAAAGTAGTGTAAGCTTTAACTGCACGCTGCAAACAATGCCCTGTAGAACCTGCTTTGGTATTGGCGTAGCAGATAGGTGTGAAGACAGAACAAAAAAGAGAGGGACTTTACATTATGGATGAAGAGACAAAAATCATCATGGTGATTGGAAGTACCAGCTGTTGGTGACTTGAATTGATCTTGAAGACCATTCAGTCTTCTCTTTAGAAAAAATTCATTACATAAGCATTTCATTTTTTGTCTCACAGGAAAACACCAGAAGACCCAGAACAAACTGAGCGACTTATAGGAATGCACAACCTGTCTGATCCCAGAGAAGGGGAGCAAGATTGTTGCTGACCCCTCCTTTAAGTGAACCTCGTTTCTTAAAACTGTTTAGTCTGATGAAGAAGTTGCATCACTTATGTAAGCTTACTAACAATAGAAGAAATGGATTTATTGAAATACTGCAATTAAGTAGTTACACTGCCATTGGCCATTTCTTTGCCTTTAAATTTTAGAGAATTTTAGCCACATGTGTTTTGTGTAGGTAACCAGTTTACCAATCGTGGAATTTTTCCTTAGCTCACAAGACATTTTGGTTGGATTCCATTGTAAATTGTGTGATCATTATTGTATCATTGATGAATGGCTTTAAGGTCAAGCAGGTGGGACTGATTTGTTTGTTGTATTCCTCAAGGAACTAGAATGAAACCAAAGATTTGCTGGAAGTGGCTAAGTTTGTTTTAGATGACAGCTGTGGTTGCAATTTCAGCTGTTTTTTATCATTATCATTGAGAAAGTATTTTGTTTTGGCAGGTATGTTTTGTGAATGGCATCCATGCATGGTGACCTTAAGATCTGCCTACCTACCAGAAGTCTCTTTCATTTAGCCTCCCTCTCAGCAATTCACAATTATTTAAGCAGGCCTTGCATTTATTATTGTTTTGTGAATCCTCCCTCACCTACCAATTTTTAAAGTGGCATATTGAGTTAGCATTGTTGCAGAGTGTTTTCACATAACAATGCTTATAATTACCATAAAAATTCAAATTTGGCTTCCAATAGTTATGCAAAAGTTAAAAGTTACTGCAACTTGGAAGGTTGTGTAAAATTTGAAAAAGTGTCCGCTAACAAGCTTTTGAAAATAAAATTCAATCATCAATTACTCACTCGTCATACAATTATCTGTATGAAGGCTATGAGGATTGTTCATGTTGTTTGTCAATATTATATGAAAAGGAAAATGTATAGGTTTCAAAAGGTGAATTGCATGAAATAAATCAGTGTTCTGCTCAAAAGTTTACACTAAGGTCTGAAATGTCAAGAAGTTATGTTCCAAAACTTGAAATATGAATCCAAATAGTATAACTTCTATCTTTCTAGGACATTCCTGAGCTGAGATATGAAATTATTTTATTTTATTGGTAGATGGTGCAATAATTTGCCATGTCCTTCTTGTATTACTAGACCAACAGTCTTTGCAATTCTTATTTTTGCTAAAGCTATTGCTCACTGTGCTATAATGTGACTGTTGTCTTACAGTTATTGGATAACTTGCCAATACAAGCCCTCTTTGTGCAAGATACTTTGCAAGAAAACGGGAATTATTTACTTTAGTGTAATCATGTCCAATTTCAAAAGGAAACAGGAATGCTACAACTTATTTATTGCCCAACAGACTTTGAGGGGGAAGGTAAAACAAAAAATTAATTTTCACATGTGAAAGAAGAACTAAATCCACTCAATGTGGTGAAGTTTCCATTCAAAATGGAGATGTATTTCTCGAGATATCAGCAAATGAAGTAACTAGGTTTGTGTTTGAAAGTGAGATTGAGGACAGTGGAAATTATATCACTTCCTCACTTTGACAGAATGCTCTATTTCCCTTTGTTCTTCAGACTGTTGTGCTGACCTTGATGTTAATAGGAATAGGACCTTCCTATGGGGATTGCAAAGTTTGAAAATTTTTTCATGCCACTCATGCTTTCACATTTAGGTAATATGGGACTGTTGGGGAGAAAATAGGCTATAATGTGTTAAGAAAAATGAAAGAGTGTCCATTAATGTGGGGATATGATGTCATATGTACTTGCTTCAAATTCACTGTTTGTTGAAAATGTGATCTTCACAACCACACATCTGATTTCAAGGCTAATTTTACCAAAATGCTTAAAATTGAATAAGTACCCCTCTTCCATACCAATTACATATCAAAACTTGATATGACTTTAAATCCTTCTTTGAAGTGACTTACCTTCAGCATTTGCTGTCTTGCTAATGGGACATACAATAGCAGTGAGAATTAATGCATAAGATTCGTTTGGAGACTGTAAAACATATCTTTCAAATCTGATACTTAAGGTGCTTGTCAAGTCACTCATTCTTATTCTTTGATATAAAATACCTGTTATTCAAAGTTTAACCAAGCTGTATCTAAATGTTACATGGAGATTTAAGACTATGTCATTCCAAAGAAATACACCTTCTTACTCTAAGGTGGTATTTCTTTTAATCAGTATAAGAACTATTTTGATGCAGTGGTGCTGATAATTGCTTTTTGTCAAACCTGTGCTTTTGATTGACCCATGGACTCCCCTGCCTGATCAAAGTCACATACTGCAAGAAAATGTTACCTGTCACTAGTTAGAAGGTGAACATTAAGTGTGTGCTTTCATGTTATGGCTCTCGTCAAGAGGCAGTTTAAAAGATAGCCCGGTATTTTGAACAGTAGTAATGGACATTTTCACAGATGGCCTATTTTGAGGTCGTGGCATTAATTGTACTCTACTGTACTTTTTCATATGTGTATGTCTTCTCCCCATGTTCAGTTATGGCCAGTTTGTCAAATTGAAATACACTGATGTCATGTGAAACATTTCTGTAGCAAGGATTTATCATGTAGCTACTGTAACTATTACTGGAGCAATAACTGTTGCCTATCCTGCCCCCACACACCCTAGGTGAGGCTCCAAAAATGTATGTCAAACAAGGAATGCTAGTGTAAATGGAGCTCGCTCCTCTTTTAATTTTAGTCACCAGTGATGAAGTGGTGAGCAGTTTTGACCATGTTTTGTTCTGCTTTGAAGCAGAAGTCAAGTGAAAAATAGTTTTTTAATGTAATAAAGTTTACACGCAGTATGGTGAGTGTTGGCTTCGGTTTTTTCTATCTTGTAGTTCTGTGTGCAGGTTTCTAGTGAAGTATATATAAAGAGATATCTGCACTCTTGAGAAGTTCAAGAAATTTTGGAAAATCTTGCAAGAATGCCCTGGAAAAATCACCATATGGTCTGTTTAAGTGAAAACATTAAGATTTGTACTTAATTGTGTCATTACTGTGTTAGTGTATAAAATCATGTGCAATTCATTTTTACTCTGGACATAATTTGAAAACTTTTGGTTATGAATAAAGTTTGTATTTGTTTTTAAAACCTTAAATAATTTGAAACATTTCTATCTTAAAAAAAAAGGGACCAGACCTGTGGCACTCAATTACTGTATTATAAAAAGCATGTGTTGCTGTTCTTACTACTTGCCCCTGTTTTCTCACTTTTGGAAGTGTAAGCATCAAGGCAAAGTGTTGTGGTCACTGGTTCAACAGGTATTCAGCATGGGTACTGGAAGAGGTATTACAGTTATTTGGCCAGTACTTGGCATTTTTTGAGTGACAAATGTCACACAAACAAAAGGAATGTCATTGAAGAGCAATTTCCTCTCACTGTTTAAAGAAACTACTGTACATTGATAGTCATATGCAAGAATCAGTCATTTCAAGAAATTGTGCTTCTCAGCACATCTGTAACATTGATTGGGCTCAAACATTGCTCCATTACCTTTTAGGTAAAACTTAAACATTTGTTTTTCAAAATGGGAGGAAACCTGCATCCCAAAAATCTCCCTACACCCTGCTAATTGAGATTGCCACATTGGAGAAATAATATGGCTAAATGATCTGGGTAGGTCACTAATACAGTTATAACATTTATCTTTGAATGGTCAGTTGTTTGCACTTCATGCATTTAATATAGATCCCACATCTTTTTATCGTTACAATGTGGTGATTTTGTCTAGATATTGTTAGTTAATTTGAATGATAACTCAATAGCAGGGACTATATTTAAGCTCCAGCTACACTACAACTAATCCCCATTTTACTTTTATAGTTCTTTTGTTAAAAACTCCTCCATCTCTGGTCAGAAAGAGCCAAAATTTTTGCCTGTATGTGTATAAAAATGAGTCGTACCTAAGGGCTATGAAAATTAAATTTATGCTTAATATTTGTTAAAGTCACATCGGTGAACAGGATTTATCGGACTAAGCTGGCCTAATGTTTTATTTTTACAAATGTCAGATGGCTCTCTCTGACCAGAGATGGAGAAGGTTCTAACAAAATCACGTAAAAATCGGATTGGAAGGCGATCCGAATTAATGGAAGCCAGTGGTACTTTGTATTGGTTTCCAAATTCTTGTCAAGACTGGTTATTATGCTGAATGCTTGCTTTGCTTATGCCACCTTAGGTTTAATTTTTTTTTAATGTACCAAAAGCTGGAGAGTTGTTGTGATAAAACTGTAGCATGGACATCTATAAGCTTCTACTTCTCAGAATAATGAAAGCTGCCTACACGGGTCATGTGTGCAACTTTATCAGTAAAACGGATGATTCTTTTTGCAGCTGCTTTAGGCAACATTCATGTTACTTTTATTGGGAATTTTTTCCAAATTCTTTTACTCTTCCATGCAGCTAATATCAATTCTTTCTCTCAAGGTTGTCATATATTGCCAGAGACTAGCAATATCAGATATGAAAAGTTATCAAAGATATATATGATTTAAAAGACGCAAGAGGCTTTTATACTTGTTCCGAGTCAAACATTAAAAGCTTCTATAGAAGGAATTAATATTATTTGTGTGTGATCATATTGTTCGGTATTTAAGCAGAGGTTGTAGAAATCTGGTCATTTGTTGTGACAACGAAAATAAGAAACTGAAACGGAAATAAGACATGTTGCAGAGCTGTCACTGTCACTTTTATCCCATGGCCACCAGGAAAACCCATTAGAGAACCAGGGAAGCATCCTACACAATTTAAACAAAGTTCTGTCCTATACATAATGAATAAACTTGGTGACATGGAGAAACATCTTTAGGGGTATCAGAGAATAGTGTAACAAATAATGGGAATGGGATTTCCAAAAGATTGGGAACAATATTGGGATAGGTAGAGGAATGGGTTATTCTGTAGGAGAAACTCTCAGGGTAGGTAAAGTTAGGAAGGAGACCACAATTTTGCCAGAGAATTATACAACTTCTTAAAAGCAAATCAGTGAACTACAGTATGAAAAATCTACCCCATCAATCACTGTTTCATGTATAAGTGAGTCGGAAGTAACCCGCCAGTTTTTACCCCACCACATTGGTAGGTGGTTATCTTGTTTGCTAATTGGTGTGTCTGTTTTTATTGTCACAAGTTTTGGTGCTGAAATATGTTGTGGATTTTTTCCATGTTTTTTTTTGAGTACTGAAGCGATTATAGTTCTAATAGTGTAAAAGAAAATTGGTCAGTCATTACAGTTGAACCTTTTTGGACTGGTGCAAAGTCATTCTCTAGCAATGTTAGAAAGATGTTAGTAACCCTTTCTTAAGCTCTTTGGAAACAACATTTATTAGAGAACCGTAGACAAAAATGCATTCCATATTTGTAGCTGTGACTCCTACGTAATTATTCAGTAACTTTTCTATTCAATGCTCTGTTCCTTATTCCTTAGTTTTCAAAGTTCTCAGTGAGTGTAGTTCATTTGTAAAGTAAAGCAAAAGCATTTTTTCAGTAAAATGAAACTGTAAAAAGTGTTTCACCTTGTGCATTATCTTGTTGTATGTTTTGAAATCGAATCCCTGGGGAAAAAAACGAATGGAAAATTCTGTTTACCGACATATAAATGAATCAATGAATGTATAAATTGAATAAATCATACAAAGTACAATAAACACGAGTAAATATTGTCATCAGGTTTTTCCCAGTGAACTTTTTTTGTATAGCTTTTAAGTGGAATGTCGTGGACATGAAGACATGTACATATTCGTGGTGTTACGTGTGAACTGTGTATGAACATATCTGTTCAGAGTATACTGAATTGTTAAAGGCCAGATCCTCTCATCCCAAACATTTCCCAATTCTCCTAAACTGCTTACTCCAGCCCCTCCCTCAACAGTCTGAAATCCATCCTCATCCAGACACATTCTCAGCGTTTTGCCTCAGGGTGAGCACGAACCCAATATGGAATTAAAACACTCAACAAGTACAATAAATGGTGTGCATTTTGGGAACTAGTTGTGAATCGAAGAACTTTTTCCATTCAGAATGTGGACTACCCCAAATTTGTATTTTGGGGTGAGAGGATTAGCATAAGAAGTAAACAAGTAGTACAAATTCAAATTCATGTTTGGAATGTAAGGAGGAACATATTTTTAGCATTCTTTGAAGTTTGCATTCATTTCTCACGTTTTATTCCCAGGAGATATCAGCAATTGGAGTGGACGTTTTTTCTACAAAACGTGAACTTGAACGAAGCAGGTGTGATGTCACAGAATCAAATTTATGGTCATTTTTTAATTTTTCCGTAAATCTGGTGCTGTGGCCGATTGGATAAAGGTGATGGCATTTGAAGCGATGAAGTTTAGCAACCGGGAGGAAGGTAGGGTGGGTTTTTCATCCAAGAGCAATCTACGGTTTTCCCCATCTGAAATGGTTTTTCAAAAATACTAAATTTGATCCAGACTGTTGAGTTAGTTGTCACCCAACGTGAAGTTGTAATTTATAGGCCAATGGCTTCTCCCACATTAGTAGTCGCTCCGCGTCGTAACACAACTGCCCTCCAAGGCCTGATTATTAAATCTGAGTTGGCGGGTGTTGCTGTGAGCTTAACAAAGTGTGAAAAAGCTTTCATTCAAGTATGAAGAGAAGATGTAACATATTCTGGTATAACACCTCAAAGGAAAATTTGTTCAATAATTACAAATTATGTGTTTTTTATGTGTAGCGAATCACTTAGTCTGATAAGCGTCATATGCACAAACAGTAATTTTTATAACCATGAAAGGATGCGATTTTAAGACTTTTGCCAAGCAGGTCTTACAATCCAGCTTATGAAAGACCTCCATACATGTAACCTGTACCTGGAAAGCATTACAGAAGTTATTCATTCCTAAAGAGTCGTGCTCAGTTTTCTGGTACTTAAACCATCGACTTATTCGATTCATTTTTGATTCCTTGCCGAAGGCAGGCAAGGAATCTATGCGATGGTGATGTCGTGTGTATGTGTGTGTGTGTGTGTATGTGACGCTTTGGCTTGTAAACACGATATCCCAAGAAGGGTAAGTGTGACAAACCTCATATTTGGTGTGTGGGTTGGTCATATTGAGTAGATGATCCCTATTGTTTTTAGTGGAGATCAAAGGTCATTTGGGGTCACGAGAGGTCAAAAGGTCAAAACATCGTAAACACGATATCTCGAGAACCGTACATGTGACTATGCTCATATTTGGGTGTGTGGGTTGGTCATATTGAGTAGATGATCCCTATCGTTTTTCGTGGAGGTCGAAGGTCATTTGGGGTCACGAGAGGTCAATAGGTAAATTCCTTAGAAATTGCTTGTAAACACGGTATCTCAAGAAGAGTAAGTGTGACTAATCTCATATTTAGTGTGTGAATTGGCCATATTGAGTAGATGATCCCTATTGTTTTTGGTGGAGATCAAAGGTCATTTGGGGTCACGAGAGGTCAAAAGGTCAAAACTTCGTAAACACGATATCTCAAGAACGGTACATGTGACTATGTTCATATTTGGTTTGTGGGTTGGTCATATTGAGTAGATGATCCCTATCGATTTTCGTGGAGGTCAAAGGTCATTTGGGGTCACGAGAGGTCAAAAGGTCAAAACTTCGTAAACACGGTATCTCAAGAACGGTACATGTGACTATGCTCATATTTGGCGAGTGTGTTGGCCATATTGGGTAGATGATCCCTGTTGTTTTTGGTGGTGGTCAAAGGTCATTTGGGGTCACGAGAGGTCAAAAGGTCAAAACTTCGTAAACACGATATCTCCAGAATGGTACATGTGACTGTGCTCATATTTAGTGTGTGCATTGGTCATATTGAGTAGATGATCCCTATTGATTTTCCCAAATGTCAAAGTTCATTTGGAGTCAGCATGTTCAAAGCCTGACAAGCTTTCCTGCACAGTCTTTCAAGAAAGGTCACTTGTAGGGTCCTGTAACTTGTCATTTAGATGGCACATAGTGAATGCATGGTCCCAGAAGTTTTTGGTGGAGGTCAAATGTCATTTGGGCTCACAACGGGCAAGGGGGATCTCAATGTAGGAAGATGGCATGTGTACTTTGTGGGCACATTATGGAGCCCCCTGTTAATTGAAAAACATTGCAAAGCAATGTCAATGTGAAAAAAGGCCTTACATTTCAGCGGCAAGGAATCACTAAGCCTTTTGGCTTTCTGGTTCAAGCTAAAAATGCTTGTCGTGAACCTAAATCTAGATTGAAAACATCGCAGTAAAGTTAGCAATATTTGAGCTAAGTCATCTCTTTGAACCACTGAGTCATAGAATGAGTACAGTGTTTAAAAACGGAACGGACTGACGTTTGTACATTGGATTTATTTTTTTATTCGTTCGTTCGTTTGTTCGTTAGTTCGTTCGTCCGTCCGTCCGTTGATTTTTGGTTTCGATGATAAGAGAAGCCAATGCATTCATGATGGCGTGCGTGTGTATGTATGTGTGTGCGTGCATGTATGTGTGTGTGTTTGGGACACTTTGCTTGTTAACACGATATCTCAAGATAGGAATGTCTGACAGTTTTCAAACTCTATTGTTTTCGGTGGAGATTAAAGGTCAATTGGGGTCACCAGGGGTCAGAGTCTGAAAACTTTGTTAACGCGATATCTCAAGGTAGGAAACTAGGATAGATTTCATATTTAGTATGTGGATGCGTTATGGTCAAGAGATTGTCCCTATTGTTTTTGGTGGAGGTCAAATGTCGTCTGGGGTCACTAGGGGTCAAAGTCTGAAAACCTTGTTAACGCGATATCTCAACTTGCATAGATTTCATATTTGGCATGTAAATGCGTTATAGTCAATTGATGTTCCCTATCGTTTTTTGCGGAGGTCAAAGGTCATCTGGGGTCACTAGGGGTCAAAGTCTGAGAATATCGTTAACACAATACCTCAAGGTAGGAAGCTTGGATAGATTTCATATTTAGTTTGTGGATGCGTTATGGTCCCTATCGTTTTTGCGGAGGTCAAAGGTCATCTGGGGTCACCATGGGTCAAAGTCTGAAAACCTTGTTAACGCGATATCTCAAGGTAGGAAACTTGGATAGATTTCACATGTGGTATGTAAATGCGTTATAGTCAGTAGATGGGCCCTATTGTTTTTGTTGGAGGTCAAAGGTCATCTGGGGTCACGGGAGTCAAAGTCTGAAAACCTCGTTAACACTATATCTCAAGGTAGGATGCTTGGATAGATTTCATATGTAGAATGTGGATGCGTTATGGTCAGGAGATAGTACCAAATGTTTTTGATGGAGGTGAAATGTCATCTGGGGTCACTGATGGTCAAAACTGAAAATCCTGCTTACGCGATATCTCAAGATAAGAAACTTGGATAGATTTCATATTTGGGTATGTGGATGCATTATGGTCAGAGGATGTTCTCCATTGTTTTTGGCAGATATGAAAGGTCATCTTGGGTTTCCAGGGGTCAAATCACCTTTTTAAATATGGTCTTTCAAGATAGCTTTTTGTCCATTTGTCTGTCTGTTATTTGTCTGTCTAGCTATGTATGGCTTTGTGGAAGTCAAAAGGTCATCTGGAATGACAATTATTTTTTGAACATGGTAGTATAACATTTGAATGGGAAGATAATGGTGCATGATGCCACTCTTTGAAACGGAACATTTCTGTATCATCGAAACCTCAATGGTGTTTTGCATTCTGGTTTCAAACTAAATATCCAATGGACATTTTCTTAGAATTGATTTGAGTATCCATAATAATCATCCCATTTAACATTTAAGGTGAACTTGTTTTCTTTAAACCGTCACTTTTCCAGTAACCATTTTAGTAATGGAACAACAACAAGTCAGTTTTGCTACTCCTTCAATGTTATAATGTGTCTAGCAAACCAGTCAGACCGGAAAGCATGAAACGTATTAAGGTCATTAAGATGTTATCATTCAAATAAATTCAACTAGTGCACTTTGAGGAACATTCCCAATGTAATAACTTAGGATTCCGGTGGAGTGTTTAGATAGTTTTTCATTGACGCAAATATTATAGTGAGACTGGGAGGAGGGAAGGCATAATTTTCGGAATGTGAACCCTCATATACCCCCTAGACTAAAACATACATTTTCATGTTGAATGTTTGGACTTTTTACTAGCAAGAAGAGTAATTTAAAATGGACAAAAACATTCGCTTGCATAGCACATCTTTACAGATGAAAATGAAGATTGACAAGTTACAGTGACATCATGGTAGAAGTTAAATTTCTTGGAAGCCTAACTACTGGCACGCGAAGCGACCATCTGTTTACGGAAAGCGTTCCTCCAGGGGGGGGGGGGGATTTTCCAAGAATACCCAGAATTAGGAAATTAAGGGGCAACGTAAGTGCGAGTTGTTTTACGTTTCTGTGAATTTGCTGTTCACGTGACAAACACTCTAAAAGTGCCCCGGTCAAATTTGAATAGTCTCTAATCAATATGTAATCAATATGGGTAAGTACTAACGGCTAATAAATGAAACGAATAGTTTCATTTTTGAACCATGTCTAGTCAACATTGAGACAATCTTGTCAAATACGTGACCAGGTTCTGGTTCGTGCCCCAGTGAACTAGTGTAATCTGTCCGTGACCGAGGGGCGAGGAGTCGGCTAAAGCAGCTCACAATGCCGTGTTTGTGTATAATTTTTCTTACTACTTGCAAATGTTTGACAGATATTTAATGTCGAAAAGATAGATGACCCGACCGATGTTTAAATTCAACGGTTATGAGTGTTATGTTACCTTCTATTCAGTGTTTCGTGATTGGGACAATAGGAATATTAAGCCATAGCTCCATGCTTGGTTAGTTTGGGCTAGATGGAGTTTAACGGCCCACTTTCCAACCAATTGGTTCAAGTCGACTTATACCAGTGATAATGGCAATTATAATAACAGTTATAATTTTTTGTAGCCTTCTGGGAAATTTCATGCAAACAGAACCTTGATTTAACAATTTCTTAACTCACAGAACCTTTGTGTAAACAAATGATCTCATCTTTCTTCGAAAATGCCCATGGTCAAACTGAAATTCGGGGTCAAGTTCACGTCAGTGACGCCACCATTCATTAGGGTAATGCTTACAACTTGTTATAAACCGCAACTATACCTAGGACTGTAGCTGTCGAGTTCTTCTTGGTACAGAAAGGTTAGCAGGATAGATGAGATACATTTTGAACCGTGGCGTAACTGGGGTCACTTATTTGGGGGTGGGCAAATGACCATATTTACCCGGTCAAAACTTTCCTTCTTAAGATAAACAGTTCTGGTAAAAGAGGACGGAGAAATGGGTAGTTGATGGCAAGGGCGCCGTTTTGTTTCGAAAATTTGTGGAGACGTGACAATCTAAGCGGAGCGCAACCATGGGTTCGGGCGGAGCGTACCAGAAATTTTTGTGAAAGATGTAACCCCCAGATTGCCGAAAATTGCATTCCCCAGACACAATTATGATTCAAAAATGGGTCATTCATTTTAATATTTCACGGTTTTAAATGCTTCATGAAAAATGGTAATTAATAAAATACAAGAGTAAGAGTTACTGAAGATAAATTTATCAAATCCAAACATCATAATGAGCCAATATAAAACAAGAAATAAGTCCATCTTCACCTTCCTTCACCACCCTTCGGGCACCGCATTTGGGCGTGAGGTCCCATTAATATGTGCTGGGAGCAATACGCAAGTTGACACAAGAACAACAATGGAATACACAAACAATCTTGACTGAACAGGGAGTCCTGCATGCCCTCCTGGTTCGACCGCTGGACTCTGCATTAGCTCTCAGACAAACAGATAACAACAAATAAAGCAGATGAAATAGAATATTGTGCTGGAGAAAGGCCAACAAGGTCAACTAGAGGAATAATGAGCAGCATCAGTCGTTGGAGTGCAAAATCAGCCAGTGGAAGGGGAGAAAAGGCAAGTGGGAACTTAGGAAAACCGGTACGAAAGTGAATACATATCGTGTTTACACGCTACTCTTATCTAAACGTTTAGAGACCAGGTAGGTGTGGCTATCCTACCATCAGAACTTCCATTAAACGTCCTCGTCTGAGGAACCGTTCGGCCACTCGTAGCATTTTGGAAACTTTTTTTCATTTTTTTTTTTTTTGCTTAAGATCTGTATTGTTTCACTTGAATTTGTTCCCTGCTAAAAGTGCCTGAGTAGGCCTTGCTTAGACCAGCCTGGGAAATGCCGTTTCCAGCTATCTGAAGGGTCGTCGGTGAGTTTTCAAAATTTCTGTGCACTCTGTTCCAACTGATGATGACGCTCCTCTTAGAGAGTTGTCAGCCTCGTCCACTAAGACTTACCCCACCAGTCTTCAGTTCTGTAGTGTTTCACGTTAATTTGTTACAACCCTGCTGACAATGCCTGTGGAGGCCTTGCTGATACCAACCATTGAAATGCCGTCTTCGGCTGTCCAAGGGGTCGTGATTTTCTAAAAATTTCTGTATGCTCCACGCCAACCAATGGTGATGCTTTGCTCGGAAAAGTCGTTTTCCAGGCCCCGAACTTCAGATCTGCAATGCTTCAACTAATTGTTCCACCCCTGCTGACAATGCCTGTGTTAGCCTTGCTCATACCAGCCTGAAAATGCGGTATCCGACTATCTGAGAGGTAGTGACTTTTCAAAATTTTAAGTGCACTCCGCGCAAAATAAAGGTGGCGCACCTCTTAGAGAGTCGACAGTCTCGTCCTCTAAGACTTATTCCAACAGGCATTCATGCTTCATGTATTATTTCTCCTCGAAACTAGCGTGGTGGCTCCTCGAAGTTGAAACCTGGTTATCCCAAATGACCTCGGCCTCTACCAAAAGGGGCCATTTTTCCCTATAGCACATCCATAAGTCAAATGTAAAATCCATCCAAGTTTTCCTTTCTTGATATATTGTGTTAACTTTGTGACTCCAGATGATCTTTGACCTCCTTCAAAACAAAGGGTTTCTTCCTCTTCATATCGTGGAACATCTATGTATCAAACTCGTAGGCTGTCAGAAATTCCTATCTTGAGGCTAGGTTTGAGGAAGTTTCTGCTTCTAACCAATTGATGTAATGCCGGCCGACCATGGCCGTTTCCCAGGCGTGGGGTACTGCCTTGTTTTTCGTACACCATTGCTTATGCTGAGCACCAATGACAATAATATCTTGAGATATCGTGTTAACGAGCAGTGTTAATAGACATACACAAACACACACGCAAAAGTACACAAAAGTCAATTTTACATGAGGGTCTCATTCCGTTTTCTAGTATATTTTCTTCCTTAACCTTAACCTCAACAATAGATACTGCTAGTTTGCAACTAAAGAAGACTCAAGAAAGCAATGGTGTCTCCTTCAGAGGAATCCATTGTCCTGAGTCTGATACCAAACCAAGTTCATTCGTGTTGCGAATCCTCTGTTACAGCTGGATTGACATTTTTAATACATAGTTCGAGGACCTCATTTTGGTTTCTATGGTATTTTCTTCCATAACAATGGACTCTCTGAGTGTTCAACTTAAGAAGACTTAAAAAATTTACTGTGTTTCCTTCCGAGGACCTGAAATCCATTGTTTAGGTCCTCGGACTCATATCAAAACAAGTCCATTTTTTCATACAACCTGAGAACCTCATTGGTTTTCCTTTGTTCCTGCCTCTTTAACCCTCTCTTCACTTGAAAATTACAATCTCTATTAATATTGTTCGGACCAGAAAGGACTCCAAAAACACATTGAATTACCACCAGAGGATATAAAATCCATTGTTCCAGGAAGCTACAAGAGTCTAGTAGCTCCCCTGATGGAACTGAACATAGTAAGTTGTAAAATGTTACATGTAACAAAATAGTCCTAGTGAACTAGTATAACAAAGTAGTCCTAGTTAACTTGTTCACGTGGTCATGGCATAGATTTCTTTATCGTGCACGAAGAAAGCTGAATAACTGAAGTAAAAGAGGAGGGTAACAGTCGAAAAGGAGAGTTTATGCTACACCAATTACACAGATACATTTATGATTCAGTAGGAGGGAAAAGTGGCGGATCCAGGATTTTCCAAAACGGGGACACGTTAGTCGTGTCGGAAAGGATAAATATGGGGGAGGGGGTGACCACCAGCATGACTAGGTCCAACACTGGTTGTGGCGGAGTGTACAAGAAAGTGTTTTGACTTTAATTGGCACTTCCCGACTGAGAATAATATAAAAAATGGTGCAAATGTTTTCTTTTTTTAAATGGAATGACTCTATTAGAGTATATTGAAATGTCACATTTTGGGACTAGCATCTACAATTGTCGCTTCGTGTAAAAATTAAAAGTCACTGGTGTTTAATATATATTTGTACGTCTCATATTTTGAAAGTTTTGTTCAGAACGACTCCATAAGAGGGAAACCGCAGGTATGTAGGGGGTACGAAAGGGAACAATTCAGTTAGAAAAGGGGGTAGGCAAGAGATTCTTCGTCCGAAAAATACAATTGAGTTCAAAAGACTATATAAGCTGAGCGTCACTACTGCTAGGCTCGGAGTGCTGAAATGTTTGAAAAATCATGACCTCTCAGGCAGCTGGAATTGCCATCCCTTGGGCTTTTATGCAGAACCTAAGCATTTTGTTATTCTGGAGAAAAGACCAACACGTGAAGCACAACCATCAGCTTGGGCGGACACACAGGAAACTTGAAAGACTCTCAACCCTTAAGCAGCCAAAAATGGAGTTGCCAGAAAGGGAAGGTGTGCGAGAGCATTTCAGTTGGGGGTTAGAAGACTTTTTATGCTCTAAAATGTAGTTTTGCCCGAAAAACTATCTGAGCTGATCGCCACCATCATTGCCACCATCATCGGCGTGCATCGTCCTGAATATTTTGAAAAATCATCCCCTCAGCTGCTCTGATACTCAAAATGGCAGTTCCCAGTCTTAGAATCGGGATCTGCGCAGTCGCTTTCTCGGGGTTTCGTTTGTATAAAAATCTCTTAAAAACAAAACCTTATTTTCATATGTGAAAGAGGAACCAAATCTACACAGTCTGGTGAAAGTTTCATTCAACTGTTCAAATTGGACATGTATTTCTCAAGGTATTGGAAAATGAATTCAGTAGGTTCGTGTTCAAAAGAGATTTAGAGGGCAGCAGAGCTTTTATCACTTCCCCACTGTAAGGTTGTAGATGAAACTTAATCTGACACCTTCACTTGGTTGTTAACTTTGAATCTCAAACTGTATTAACGCCTTGTGTATAAAAGACATTAAGTCTGGTCTTGTTCGAAATCTGCAACAATAAAACATAACAATTTAAGAAACTGACACTAATCACCCAACAAGCACAAACCATACAGCAGCACACATCACACAACACACGTCACACCTCAGAAACCAATGTAACAGTGATAGACTAGCACACCGCACCAAATTCACTGAGTTTCCCAAACACTCACCACAGAATTCACACTGCCCCACATACTGCTGATCGATAACTCGAACACAACAAACTAACGTTATGCGAATAATGCAGTACAACGGGTTTGATTAGGCCTAGTACGGGTTTATGACCTAGCCAAGTTGAAGCAAGTCTTCAACCACGCAGAAATTCTCTACGTTTATATGTGGCTTATTTTGTCGATAGATTATCCCCTAAGAACATGGCATGTACCAAACAAACCTTTAATAATCTCTCAAACTCAAAACCAATACCCAAACCTTCTACTTACTTCGTAAGCCCTCAAAACAACCAAATAGTTTTCACAACTTTATCAACAAAAGTTAATGCGAGCGTCCATTTTGAACAACTAACAATTGATGGCGCTCTTCAAAAATATCTCCAACGATACACTCCCCCCACCAAAAGTACTCTAATTTACACCCACGGGAACCAATACAACCAACCTTTGGGCAGCCCGCTTAATACTAGATTGACCACCATTGCCTTTACATACTTTCACCTGAACATTGCGGACTCTGCCAGCTTCATCTGGGTAGACTTCAGTAATAACGCCCAAACGCCATTTACCCCTAACAACGTTGCTATCCTGAACCAACACAACATCCCCCTTTTGGAGATTGCGTTTAACAGTATGCCACTTTTGCCTAACTATTAGCGATGGAAAATAATCACGTGTCCATTTTCTCCAAAACCCATTCACAAGACTTTGAATGAATTGCAACCTCTGTTTTGGGCTCACATTGTCACTAAATGGCCCATCTGGTACCCTAATAGATGACCTTCCCAGCAAAAGATCATTTGGACAGAGATATGAACCATCCTCAGGCTCCGTCGGATGTCGCCCAATTGGTCTTTCGTTTATTAAATTTGCCACCTCATACATTACAGTTTGAAGTTCACTGTACATCAACACCTGGTCTCCAATAGAATGTTGCAGCGCTTTCTTGACCCCTCTGATTAAGCTCTCTGTTGCACCATTTTGCCACGGGGCGTCTGGGGTGGAAAACTTCCAAGTTATCCCATTCTCAGCTCCAAACCCTTTAAGCTGAGTTGCTGCGGCACTAAGCTGTGTGCCGGAGTCACTGAAAATCTCCTTTGGATATCCTCGAACCGTCACAAACCTCCTCATTACTTGCAGAAATGCATCTGCCCCATAATCAGCTGCCACATCAAGGTAAACGGCTCTTATGACAAGGCAGTTGAAAATAACACCATAGGCTTTACCTCTGGCCCGCTTGTTTACTTCTCCTCTGGTTGTAAATGGACCAAATAGGTCTACGCCCACATACATCCATGGTGGAGATGGCTTTAGCCGTTGTATTGGGAGAGGTGCCATCTGTTGTCCAGCCAGTTTCCTTTCATAACGTCTGCATGTCACGCAATGGTATTTAATGCCTTTGACCATTCTCTGGACGCCTATAATCCAGTATCGGGAACGAATCTTTGAGACTGTTGACTGAATGCCCAAGTGTCCTCTACCATGTGCATTCATGGCATACAACCTTGAGAAAGGGTGATTTTCTGGCAACAATGCTACCTCCTCCTTGTTGTAGCTAAAGTGAACATGCTCTTTAATTCTGGCCCCAACAACAATAATCCCATCTTCACGTTTTCTAGGGCCAAGCCGAGCATACAACTTGTTAAACTGGCTCAAGTTCTCTTCAAATAGTCTCAACATTGGTCTCTGGGCTTCTCTCACCCAAAACACTTCCGCCCTACATATCTCCTCGGCAGTAGGTTCACCCACTGGACCATTGAGCTTTCTTTTGCTGTATAGTGACAGAACTCTGGCCGTTACCCTTAACAGCCTGTTATAACTGCTGTATTTTCTGATGTTGATTCTGTTTGCCAGTGTATCAATTTCATTGACATCTTCAACCATTACGACCTTCACTCTCTCTGGCAGGGTTTTTTCGTTACATCCCTGACTAATAGGCCACTGTTCAAAAGGAAGTGTCAGGAACTCAGGACCCCTTTGCCATGTACTACTTGTTGAAATTTCCTGCGAAATTCTACCCCTTGTAATGAAGTCTGCCACATTCAATTCACCTTTGCACCACCACCAGTCATTTGGTTCAGTCTCTTGCCTAATTTCGCCAATTCTGGTTGCAGCAAATGTTTTGTATCCATAACTTTCCTTTTGTATCATCGCCCTGACAATTTCACTGTCAACAATATAAAACACTTTGTCAAAGTCAATCCGCATCTCTTTCAGGATGTAACTCGCCAATCTCTTGCTCATTACTGCTGCACTAAGCTCCAATCGAACGATACTGACAATTTCGATTGGTGCCACCCTGCTCTTGCTGGACACAAGTTGTGATGCATACTGACCATCTTGCATCTTGTATCTAATATAGGCTGCCGTCCCAAGGGCCTGTTCCGATGCATCAGAGAACATAACCAGGGTAGGTAAGACTCCTGGCTCTGCGTTGAGCGGCTTTACACATCGTTTGAATTCCAGTTGTGAGCAGTTACTCAAATCTTCAAACAACTTAACCCAGTCTGCCCTTGCTGTATCACTTAGGGGTTCGTCCCATTCCAGTTTCGCTCCCCATAATTTTCTGAGCAGGATTTTAGCTCGAACTGTTACTGGTGTAAGCAGTCCCAAAGGATCATACACTGAATTTATCTTGCTCAGACAAATTCTCTTCGTTAATATCTCTGGCACTTCCTTGAATGTCTCTACATTGTCACTGAATGAGAGCACGTCTTCTCCTGGCTCCCAGCTGATGCCCAGCACCTTTTCGTTCTTTGGCACCCATGATTCCCCATCATTGCCCTTGCCTGAGAAGGTCCATTTCTTAACGGAGAAGTTGCCATGTTCAAGCAGCTCTTCTATTTCGTGAGCTCTTTGCACCGCTTCACTTTCTAACGGTACGCACTCAAGAATGTCATCCATATACACATTTGTCAGAATGGTTTCTGCTGCCTCTGGAAGTCGTGTTTTCTCTCCCTCTGCTGTCTTTCTCAGTGCCACTGTTGCTATAGTGGTGGATGGCCGATCACCAAAGTTCACAGCAGTTACACAAAACGTCTTAGGGGGTATGGCAGGGTTCATTCCCCTCCACAGGAAACGGTGACAGTGTTGGTCCTGCAACGAAATTGCAACACTGTGGAACATCTTTCGTATGTCCCCCACAAGAGCATTATTTTCTTCTCTGAACCTCAAGAGCACGGAGAGAAGGTTGTTCACTAGATCTGGCCCCTTTGCCCAATATTCGTTCAAGACATGACCTCTGTAATTAGCACTGCTGTTAAATACAATACGGAGCGGAGTGCTCTCACTTTCCGGTTTTTCCACAGCATGGTGTGCAATGTAATGTACAGGTCCTTTATAGTCCTTTAATTCTTCCTTACTGATTTCTCTCGCCACGCCCCTTTGTAACATGTCATCTATCTGCATACCATATGCTTTGGCTTTGTCTGGGTCTCTCCCCAGCCTCTTCTCCAGTGATTTTAGGGTTGCCACAGCCACCTCTCGATTATCTGGAAGGTCTTTTGGGTTTTTTATCCAGGGGTATTTTGCCACCCATCTTCCATCAATACAGGTCATGTTGCTTTCAATAAGGTGTAGCTCCCTCTCTTCCTGCAGTGTAAAATTCCTTGATCCCACTGGACATTTGCCACATTTGCAGCCACCACACCTTGGTACACAACTGATACCCATGCTTTCGATGGAAAGAAATTCATCCAACTTCGTAGTTTTGATATGATGGATGTGGATCCCCACGGCTTGTTCCCGCTCCAGTGAGGGATGAGACCCACTAATACATCGGCCGAACTGGTTTTCTAGTAGGACAAGGTGGCCACACGCCTGTGACTTCACTGGGTGGTACCCTGCATACTCATATCCCACCAACAATTCCACTTCTCCACTTGGCCTGCTAACTTCTTCTGCAGAGACTCCTTTAAACAATTTTGCCAAGTGAGTTAAATCTTTGTTTGCCACCTTTGCAGTAATGCAATCGATCCCATAGGCCTCTATATTGCATGTATTCCCCTTCTTGTCGATTAGCGGGACCCTGTATTTGAGGCTGTCAATAATTTCTGTCGTGCCCCCTACTTTAGTCATTTGAATTCTGACTGGAGAACCCTTGGCATTAATTTTGCCAGCTGCAGCAAAGGTAATAAGTGATGCAGTTGCACAACTGTCCCATAAAGTTACAAGACATCCATGCCTACTCTTAACCTCCATCAATTGCAGCAAGCATGGGTCAGTACTTGTCTGCATTCCATTCTGAACAGAGAACACTAAAGGTGTGTTACCTTTCCCACCCGAGGTGTCTCCTCTCTCCATTGTACCATCAGATTCCTCCTTGCGGTGAAGACTGTTGTGGTGAAGTCTAGTACATCCATCTACACCACACTGCCTTTTTCTATTGCACCTGGCCACTGTGTGGCCAGTGCCCAGACAACAGAAGCAAGCTTTATTCTCTCTTATTACCTTCATCCTTTCCTCTGCAGTTTTTGCCAAGTATGTACGACAAAGCTCAGTGCTATGTTGCGATCTCTTGTGAATCACACAGCTTGTCACTATCTTAGGCAATTCAACTTCAACCGCATGCAACACAGCCTTTGAGGTGTGGCTACTTCTTATACCCTCCATCGAGTATTCCGAACTTCTTCTCTCCTTTACAAGGAACTTTAACAGATCTGGAAGCCTGTCAGTCTTATCAATATTATTCTTATCCTCGTGCATATGTCTTACCCATCTGCCAAATACTGAAGGTGGCAACTTGCGTTCAATTTCTCCCACTACTCTGGAGTTGGACATCTCCTTCTCAAGTCCAGCCCTTTTTAAGTCGTTGTAACTTGTTTCGACATCATCTATGAATGCCACCAACTTTCTACTTTCCCCATCTTTGACCTCACGTTTCCTTTCGATGTCATTCACTATTACATCTACTAATTTAATTTTGTCATCATACTTCTCATCCAGCCTTTCCCACATTTTACTGATATCATCTTCAATGGGCCCAATAACTTTTCTGGGTTCTGGGCCTAATGCTTGTCTCAAGGCAAAGGTTACCTGATCAGCGTTGGTGACCGGAATGACAAATTTGGTGAAGTCTTCCTTAAATCGTGCATATTCTCTCAAGTTACCTTCAAATTTAGGCAAGTCCATTTTCTTTAGCTGCAGTCCTATGTGGGGTAGGCCGACCTTTGGCCCCTTGCTGGGTTTGTCACCCTCCTCAGGAACGTCTTTGGCCCTATACTTTATTACCTCATGGCGAGACTTGTTATATCTATCTTCCAATTCAGTGATCCATTGTTCTTGTTCTTCATCCTCAGGGTCACCTAGCATAAGAACTGCTTCATGTGCATTTTGGACCTTTTTCCATCCCTCTAATAAGTCATTATGGAGTATGTTCACGTACTCAACAGAAGCTCCTTCTTGGATGGCAGTTTGCAAAGTCCTGATAATTCTGGTCATGGCTCCCTTTTGTACACTTCTTTTCTTTTTAGCCTCTTCCATGATGAGACTACACAGTTTCCGTTGAAACTTAGCAAGAAATTTCGAATGTAAGGTTGTAGATGAAACTTAATCTGACACCTTCACTTGGTTGTTAACTTTGAATCTCAAACTGTATTAACGCCTTGTGTATAAAAGACATTAAGTCTGGTCTTGTTCGAAATCTGCAACAATAAAACATAACAATTTAAGAAACTGACACTAATCACCCAACAAGCACAAACCATACAGCAGCACACATCACACAACACACGTCACACCTCAGAAACCAATGTAACAGTGATAGACTAGCACACCGCACCAAATTCACTGAGTTTCCCAAACACTCACCACAGAATTCACACTGCCCCACATACTGCTGATCGATAACTCGAACACAACAAACTAACGTTATGCGAATAATGCAGTACAACGGGTTTGATTAGGCCTAGTACGGGTTTATGACCTAGCCAAGTTGAAGCAAGTCTTCAACCACGCAGAAATTCTCTACGTTTATATGTGGCTTATTTTGTCGATAGATTATCCCCTAAGAACATGGCATGTACCAAACAAACCTTTAATAATCTCTCAAACTCAAAACCAATACCCAAACCTTCTACTTACTTCGTAAGCCCTCAAAACAACCAAATAGTTTTCACAACTTTATCAACAAAAGTTAATGCGAGCGTCCATTTTGAACAACTAACAATTGATGGCGCTCTTCAAAAATATCTCCAACGATACACCCACATTGACAAGGAATGTTTTGTTTCACTTTGTTTTATCAGACTGTTGTGTTGACCTTGAAATTAATAGGAATAGGACCTCCCTGTGGGGGATGCAAAGTTTGTAAAGTTCTTCTGCCACTTATGCAATCACATTTTAATAATGTGTGGTTGTTGAGGAGAAAATTGAGTCTGAAGCTGAAAGAAAAAGAAAAGACTGTGCACTTATTATGGGATGTGATGTCATATGTGTTGCTTCAAGTTCACTTTTTGTTAAGAATGTGACAACTTTACATGCTCATATCTTGAGAACCACACATCGGATTTCAATGCAAATTTCACCAAAATGCTAAGAATGAGTACCTCTTTAACATATCAAATCCTGTAGTGACCTTAAACCCTTCTTTTAAAGCCAAATTTCCGCTAGGAAGACAACCTATAAATTTCTGAAAAGGAGGGGTAGCTCTTCCAAGTGATGAAACCAGAAGAATATGTTACAAATAATATGCTAGCATAAAGTAAAAGGATCTACGGAACAAAGCTGTAGGCTTTTCTTTCGTGCTTTGAACCCTTATCAGCTATGTATTAATATTGTTGTAGCTTGAAGTTCACACGAACAGTAATTTATCCTTTATTGCGCATGAACATCCCAACAGTTTCACAAAACTGATGTTTTCGTGTGGCTGACGTCAAAGGTCCATAACGGAGAATGAGTCAGAAGTACGTAAACGGCTGATATACGACATAATAATAAGTAGGTGCTGAAGTGACAACTTCCGCTTCTGGGTTTCAAAAGTAACCATCATTTTGGTCGCCTTTCTGAACATTCTACAACATGCTGCAAAGAGAACAGAAGCTTTGAAAGTTAAATTACGGTTTCAGTCTGTACATAGTCATCATGTTGACATTTAACGTCTTTTTCGTCCTACTGGTAGCGATGTCAAGCGGACAAACCAAACAAGGTGAGTGTAAAGTAAACCATTTTCATCGGTTACGTACAAGAAATATGTGGTAGAAGTTCCAATACCACACTTGAAATACCGTTACAAACTGTGTGAATGAGTTTTCTTGCAGGGAGTTGCTGGAGAATCTCGAGCAACTCTCAAACAGAAAAAACTTTACGACGAGTCGTGCAATTATTTAAAAAGTCTTCTACAATTTTGATGGCATACATATAAATATGATATATTCTTTCACTGTATGTAAGTCACCTTATCAGAAAATGTATGTGAGAAATGGATATTTTCAGAGAATTAAACTTTTGGACTGTTCACTTTCGAAGGTGATAGGCGATTATACAATGGTGCACATGTGTAATTCGTTCATGTTTTGTTTACTCCATGGGAGGTTGTACAGAACTGCCAAGTCACATTCATACGTTCCCTTATATTTTTAAAGAGACGGTTTTATGCCAGCTTTAAGTGTGAATTTTTGTAATCTTTAATTTCATGGTAATATATATCCCCAGCCCCCCGGACCAGTGGTTTTCACAGCTTTTTATCCCTTTTCGTGATTCTGAAACCGGGTTATGCAACAACAGGACAAATCTTCCGAGTCCTTACTCTGTTTCTAAGTTTTAATTCAAACCAAATAAATTTAAAACTTTTTAAAACCGATTTTTGTCAATTCCTTCCTACGAAAACTAGACAGTTTGTCCACGGAGCGGACAAGTCTTTTCGTTCAGCTCATCCCATTGAGAATTGGTGGAGGTCACCTAACTTGTACCGAAAACAGTGCAGATATGGGGAAAAATGGCTCATTGGGTATGAATTTGGTAACACCTATATACATGAGTCAGGAGAAAGAGTCCACCGGCATACCTGATCATGTGAGAGAGGAAGTGGTCAGTTCCCTAGAGCAGGATAATAAGAACTAGGGTGAGGACTCCAAATACATGTACGTACGTAAATCTGCCCGCTATCATGGCAGGAAGAAACGGGCCATGTGATGTGCGAGTACTTGTGTGCAAGATGGCAGAAGTTGTTTCGGAAGAATGGTACGGCGTTTTCCTCTCACAAATATGAGATGCAATAGCGAAAATGAAACCAGGCCATGAAAAGTGAGACAAATATTTTTATACCGTCACGTGCCAGCATGAACTGGTCAAGGAATTTGGTTAAGGAATTTAATCTAGTCCAGCAGTTACAAACGCCATAGGTTCAAGCAACTTGGCATGTCGCGAAAAGGCCCCCTGCACAAAGCTTGGTGTAGTTGAACTAAGATTATTTACAAGGCAAAGACAACAGAATCAAAAGGCTCAAAATTGGTTAAGTTTTAAGCGTTTCAATGTCGAATCAACTCCACATCTTCTGCCGATTTAAAATGGCGACATACCCTTAGCGTCCACAGCTGCTTCGAGCCAGGCCCGGAGTCTGCACGCTAGTTGTAATCATTGTGTTCTATGCGAATATCAAAGTCCAATTTTGTCTATTACTGTATAACCCTTATATCTGATGGGCGCGTTCGTGTGCTAATCAGGTATGAAGTAATTTTGGCAGGTGAGATGTGCATGTGTTAACAAAATGTGCTCTCCAGTAAAACGGCAAGACTGATGAAGGTGATTACTCGGGGTGGCACTGACTCTTCTTATCAAAAGTCTGATGAAGTTCAAATGTTCATAGCAAACACTGAAAGCTCATACACTTTAAAAATTTTAGAGTCTTATGAAAAATGATAGCGGTCATACAGACTGAGGTTAATTTTGCTAAAATTGGTGCCATTTATGCGTAGATGGCAAGATGATTCCACACAACCGAAGGTCGTTAACGTTGACAATTCATTGGGGAAGCACTCTTGTATGTATACGCCTCATTCTATGGTTCATTTGGTTGGCCTATAAGGGGTGTGTTGTGACTTTAGGATTTTTTTAAAAAACAATCCATACAGTGATAATTTTGTTGAAATTTTGAATGAAATGCAATATTAGTACATTTCGTGATGTAAATATTGTCAAGTTGAAAAAGACGAAAATTAAAACGGATTACACAACAACTTTGCACATGCTTAAGTAGATTTATAACTAGATATAATTGTTGCTGATAGTTTTACTGGACTGTAGACTATAGGTTCTGCAGGTTTTTATTCCCTTGTATGAGTCTATCTGTAAAAGATACAAACTTGATGGCTTTCTTCTTCACTTATATATACAGAATATGAAGAATCTGAGAGTATAAGTGCAAGCTTTAGCGCTTCAAAACAAACATCGGAAGGCTACAACCGTAAGTAACGTTACCATGAAAAAGTAAGAGTAAGAGTAAGAGTAAGAGTAAGAGTAAGAGTAAGAGTAAGAGTAAGAGTAAGAGTAAGAGTAAGAGTAAGAGTAAGAGTAAGAGTAAGAGTAAGAGTAAGAGTAAGAGTAAGAGTAAGAGTAAGAGTAAGAGTAAGAGTAAGAGTAAGAGTAAGAGTAAGAGTAAGAGTAAGAGTAAGAGTAAGAGTAAGAGTAAGAGTAAGAGTAAGAGTAAGAGTAAGAGTAAGAGTAAGAGTAAGAGTAAGAGTAAGAGTAAGAGTAAGAGTAAGAGTAAGAGTAAGAGTAAGAGTAAGAGTAAGAGTAAGAGTAAGAGTAAGAGTAAGAGTAAGAGTAAGAGTAAGAGTAAGGGTCAGGGTCAGGGTCAGGGTCAGGGTCAGGGTCAGGGTCAGGGTCAGGGTCAGGGTCAGGGTCAGGGTCAGGGTCAGGGTCAGGGTCAGGGTCAGGGTCAGGGTCAGGGTCAGGGTCAGGGTCAGGGTCAGAGAAAGAGAAAGAGTAAGACAACATACGTTTAACTCTGCAATACGAATCTCATATCTGGTCCGGATATAGCCCGAGTAAATATTCCCTATATGGCACGTAAATGTCACGGTCATATATGTACCTAGTCAGGCCATTCTTCAGTGGGAAACTTTAACGAGCGCCTTAACCAATCGGGCATTGTGACAATTGTAGTTTCAGAGGTAGAAAAAGGTACAACTACTGGCGCACTCAACTTTTCTCTCCTGTAACCATTGAAATTCCCCAAGCGTTTGTGGTTTAGGCCCTTGCCTGGTAAGCGAGGGATCCGGGTTCGATTCCTGCAGGTTGTGGCTTGATTTTTCTCTTTGAATTTATTCATCTGTATTGTCTCTTGTGTGAAAAACATGGCTGGAGGGCTCAAGTTCGGAATCGACCTTGTCCACTTTTTTGGACTCGGACTTGAACTCGGGGTCCCTAGACTTGGACTTTGACTTGGAATCGGGCTGCGTGGACTTGGACTTTTGCTTGGACTCGAAGTCGAGTCCTTCAAGTCCAGCAGTCATTTTCTCAGACACTTTTTTATAATTTTTATGATTAAGCTTGCAAATCTTTATGAATTTTCAAGTCATGCCAGTTGTTGACAGACTAATTCAATTTTTGAAGATTTAGGCGGATATGGAGAAAGTGATTACCCAGAGCCAATCATATAAGAAAAGAATGTGCAATGGTAAGGTTAGGTTAGATGGGGTTTTAAGGATGTGCAGAAAGCACATTGAAATCAGAATTTTACTATAAAGTTTCATGCACTTTAGCATGAGGTTGGTTTGTCAATTTGTAGTGGAATACCGAGCTTAGTGTATGTAGCCTTCAAGCTAAATAGTATAGGAACAAAACGCTACAAGAATGGCCATGTACTTAGTCATGAGTTTGGTGTTACCTTCAGTTTCCTGAATCATTTTATGTAAAAAGTTTTCAAAATACAACCATTGCAACATCTGGTACTCTTAGGGCTCTTCTCTGCGGAAGAACCCTAAAATTTTCCTTACCCTCAAAAATTAAACAAATACCATAAAAATGCTAGGGAAGGCATATATGATCCCCCTAAAAATTTAGTTATATATCCCTCCCAATTGTTAGTACATATTATAGCTCACTCCCCGCCCCTCATCCCTCTCCAAAAACATCCTATATGTCATAGGGCTCATTGTTTTGAAGTCTTCATACACTTAATTTCAATTACGGTATAGGCCTATCCATATATCTTACTTGGAATATTTTGGCAAATTAGTAAATTGATTTCTTTTCTGTTGTCCATAAGTGTGGACAAATTACTGAACTCTTTGCTGTGATTGCACCCTCTATTTTCCTGCGTAATTCGAAGTCAATTAATAGTTTATACAACAAAACAGTAAGATTTGTTGGGTCTAAATAGTGGATGATTCAAGGAAATCACACAGTACAGGTGGTATATAGCCTTATGTGTTGTACGGTATATGAATACATTGAGATGTAAACTTAATCCTCACTGCATTTGCTGCAAAATATATGCCAATTTTGATTTTCACACATCCTCTGCTTAATTTGCAACAATGAACATGGTAGAGCTGTGCCTTGCCTTGCAGCATTGTCAGTAAATCTTCTACAATCCTTTTCTTTGTTGGTATCCAAAGATGGGGTATACTTTCTGCACGCTGTTTCTTTTTCTTTGTAAAAATTTAACAAAAGGTCTGCATGGATTTCACTGAGCATATACTGTAGCTTATCTTACCTCTACAAAGGGAATTATCAAGTTGCCTTTGTTAGTTATCTTGGGGTAATGTAAGATATAAATAACCTGCCAATGGCTTCTGTTGAATCTTCATATGAAGTTTGCAGTACTAAAAATATGTAAGGCAGGTAAATACACAACATTAGAGCTTACACTTTACAACTTAAAGGGCAAGAGCAGAGGCCCCCAAACTGAAGAAGTGTTTACTGTCCTGTTTCATGATTTGCTCTTTGGAGTCATATGACAATATTTTGTCTACTAAAATGTGATATTTACTAAGATTAACTGCATAGTTAACCTATAAGCAATATGAAGGTCCTGAAATATTATAAAAGATGCTTTGAAGAGAAAAAAGAGGATAAATTGTGAGATTTAGGTGTTGCTTCTAAACAAAGTTTGCGGCCACTGCTCATGCTCTTTAATTCTCGAACATTGTTTTCTATAATAGTGTGTCGTGGAGTGGCAGAGTGATCTAGCTATTCCAGCTGTTGTGTACAAATACTGTGTTTCATATGCATGTGCATACTCACATTCTGCTCAATGAAAGTGGGTTTTTCTACGGTTTTCCGGGTTTCCTCCCACTTGGAACAGCCTTGTCTCTAAAATCGGTTGCTCAGCTGCACAAAGTCGGTTGCGCACTGGACTGAAGCCCCTTTTGGTGGACCAGTTAACTAGCCGACTTTGTGCTTTGGATCATGTGGGGATCAGCAAGGAGAGTGCATAGCTAAAGTTAATTAGTTACTTAGACTTTTACAGCCCAGTTTCTAGACTATATAGGTTCAAGTCGAGCCATCCACGGTTTGTTTCCAGTTTGGCTCACTGGCTTGTTTTCCATACTCCATTGCTAATGCCGAATATCTCGCACAACGCCTAAAGGCCTATGTGATTGTAAATGTCACAGACCTAACCAGCAAAGGCATTCTTCACATAAGCCTACATCTTAACCTGTTCAAGAAAATGTTAGACCTGCATGATCTGAATAAGGCCTAATTAGTAACCGTCTATTGCATCAAAGAGTTCCATAATGCTCCTTTGATGATGGTCACAATATAGGGGACACAACCAAAAGAAGTATATTACTGTGGCAGTTATAGCAATTTCAGTTAGCTATGCCCACGAAAGTTTGTACAGGTGGCACTAGTTCTGCTAGAAGATGAGACCTATTGACACGGCTGCCAAGCAAATGCAATAGTAGGCCTATATTCTGTACATGTTGTTATCATAACTTATAATTGACCTGGCAGTTATACATATTCGACGTTGCCTTTGTGTGTTAGTTCATTGCTTGTTTAAATTATGGTTTAGTAATAATGAGATCATCATCATACCTACATTCTAGAACCACTAACGCTATTGATACGGCTGCCAAACCAACGCAATTGTACATACTGCATGTTATTATCTAAATTACTATATTTTTTCATATCCGCGCCTAGCCTGTTGCCACGTTGTATGGTTTTCATCACCATACCTCCTCCACCTAGCTGGAACAACTACAGCTTATGCTACCCAAGGACGACAAACGGCACAGGCAAAGCCCGGTAAAAAACGTCTATAATCTAGCAAGTAACAAGTAATATACTGGCCGTTAAAGTGAAGTTACCTTAATAAATTTCCAGGCCATATGCGGGTCGAGCGAATCACAGGTTGTATTGTGTGTCCGTAATCATACTGTACAATGCTTGGAACAGTATAACAATACAGTATGTCGATGATGTTGTTTTGTTGTTGGTCCTAACAAGTAACAGGTTCTGATCCAGCTGTAGCAGATATACATGAGGCTAAAATTCAATAGGAGGATTTAGCCATCAGGCGACATAAGACTTATATATATTTCACCCGAGAAAATGACCTTTTCCCGGGGAAGTTTGGCTAAACGACCATATTGAATTCTAGCGGCATGATGCAACCATAGTTATTATACCTTTCCCTGGTTTGGAAACTCCGCGAACTGACTGCTTATGTCGAGATTTCGGTTTTCGTCAGTCACGTGACGTTGAAAGTACACGAGAGTCTTGTTGTCGGACTCTCCATACGTACTGCATATATGCAGACAAGGTAAACTGATTTCTTCGAAAGCCTCTTGTGAAAAATTATCAAAATGTAATGACTTCAACTGGGGCGTATATTATTGCGAAAGGTTTGATTAAGACTTCTCGTAAAGCGAGAATAACTGTACCCAAACTAAAATAGCTGGACAATCGAAGGCTGGACTAGTAACAGTAACTTGGTAAGCACACTTAACAATTCCGCGAAATTGCGAAGCACGTAGCAATCGCACTTTATAACGTTAGACTAGTTACATTAAACAATTTTAACAAACGGTTCATCAGACGAGTGTATTATCCAATATTTATCAGTAACAATGGTCGTACAAAATTTAAGTAAGCCCACCTAGTGTAACGAAGTAGGTCTACTTCACCCTTACCGCACACTGACTCCGGTATGATAAGCCTGTAGGGCCAACTGAATGTCCTCAGCGAAGGTCTCCAAACGCCAGGCCTCGGAACCAGTATTTTACACTTAAAAAGAGAAAATGAAACCCAAGAACATAGGATTTCTTCATTGATTCAAAAATCTTAAAAATAGGAGGCTGTTTGCCGTTCCCTTTTAGCGTCAACTTCAATTTCGATTCCCAGCACAACCAGTACATCACTCAAATACTATTCTTGTTTAATTACTACTTTTCGACTTGGACGCGATAGCACTGGACTCGGACTGCACTCGAGCCCCTTGGACTTGGACTCGGAATTGAGCTTTTGGACTTGTACTCGGACTTGGACTCGAGCTTATTTGACTTGACTACAGCCCTAGTAAAAAGAAGATGATAAGTAGCGGAAGCAGTCGCATGATTTTTTTAAAATTTTTGTAGAATTTTACATCTAACATTGGCAAACTTTGCCTTAATATAATATACGTTACTACCGAAAGATGATGGAAAAACTGTGCTCCAGCCAGGGCTCGAAACCACGCAACCTCAGAACCCTTAGGCCCGGAACTTACGCCTTGAGAAAAAGAAAATCACAAAAAAACTATGGGACTGTTTACGCTACTCATCATCTTCCTGCAGTTTTTATGTCAGAAAGTCGCAGGTCCTTTAGTACTTCCTGTAAGTTTGTTTGACTTAGCCCTGCTGATGAGAAATGTACCTTTTCATACTAGCCTAATCCTCAAAAAAAAAAAAAAAAAAAAAGAACTCATATTGAAAATGCTTCGAAGCTATCAAGTGTGACATCTGCGTCCGCCTATTAGACAAAACGAAGTAACTGCACTTTTTAGTGAACGGATTCTTTTGTTATTCTAATTTCCATTGGTCACTGACATCGCTTTTCAGCAATGAATGCAGAGTCTAACATTTATTTATGAATTTTGAAAAGATTGGATTGTTCCTGAAACAGCTAAAGATGTGATGGTGTTTTAAAACTTAATTGAAGTTCAACTGAACCCATCAACAAAGTGAACACTGGCATACAAAACCAGAACAATTTTTATTCCGTTGACGACTGCAATATTATGGCAATGGCTAAAATCATGCCACAAGTTTATGAGATTTATCAGAAGATAAGAACTATTGTTGTCACTTACTAATCCCTTTTGTACGTGGACTTAAATTATCGAGGGTACAACAATGAGTTATTGTCGGCAATCCCGATAGCTTTAAAATAAAGGTAAGTGCTTTATCTCCTTCCGTCACAGCTCCCTGGGGCCACGAACTTGTGCAGTTCGAACGGCAGTCTTTACCGTGCCGGAACCACCAGCCAATGCAGCTGTGATTTTCAGACGAGACAATAGATTTTAAACCAGCCAAACTCAATTTTCAACTTTCTGATCACTTTGCAGTTTGCTGACTTGTTTGAAGTTAGCATTTTTGCAAACGAAAAATATGTCGACTGGTTAGATTCTGGTAAATGCTACGTTCGACCATCTAAGAGGTCCGAAACGGATTTTTTTCCTTTCAAAAGTCTCTGTACGTTCCGCGCCAACTGATGGTAGCGCTTCGCTAAGGAAGTCTGTGTTGCAGAATTTAATTTTTCCAGCAAAGAAGTTAAGGAACCTAACATGCGCCCGTAGGCCTTTTGTCGATGCTGTTCTATTGAGACTCCTGGAGGTACGGACATTTAAAAACAAATTTCACTTCGAAAAGTAGCCCACAAGGCATGAGGGAGCATGTAAAGACATAGTATGTTCAGATTTAACCCGATTAACCACCACAATGAAATTTTCATTACAAACTTTCATTACAATTACAAAAATCTCGCACAATTTTGCATCTCGAATCCTTGGAAAGCCAAAAATGCAAAGGTGGGGCGGGGGGGGGGGGAGGGGGGACGCCACCTCACCTTCGACTCCTCCTCCAGGCCAGCCATTACTCAACATACTGCATGCTCGCCTCAACATACTGCACACATGACCCCTTGGGAGAAAACGTGATTACTCACGTGGAATTGAGCAAGTCCACAAAGCTTTATTTATTACAGGGTAATTTCCTTTTTTTTTGTGACTGAAGAAGTAGATTTTAAATATGGCACTCTTTCAGAAGTAGGCCTACTTCATCTTTTAAGATTTTTCCAAGTATGAAATGCTACTTTGATAGGCGAAGCTTTGGAATTGTCACATGATATGAAACATTGCCTAATAAGCGAGCTCAATAATTCGTTTTGGTGGCTAAGCACAGGCAAACATCCTCCAAACCGTCGGGATAGACCAACAAACCACCACCTACAACATGTGTTCAAACATCTAAATTTACATGAATATTTCGTTAAATCATTCTGTCTTAAGTCACATTCGTTTCGTTCGGCTAGGCACTTCCCATGCAGGAACAAATTACCGAACTCTCTTATAAATGAACTCTTTTGGCTCAAGTAAAAGGCCGGTAACCTTTTTGTGATGCACATCGTTTACTTTTCCCATAACTGATTTGAAAATTTAAATCGTCATAAAGGCAAACAGTGAAGCTTTTGTCATGTCGTAATTGTATTCGTCAATTTCGTCAACTTTCAACAAAGGTGTTAAAACTCAAAGGAAAACATTTTCTACCACAGCATTATCGATCCTGAATATCAATACGAACAGCACTGATAGTAACTTCCGTAAGAGAAGCGAGGCCAAACCGTTTTCCTGTACTTAATAGGCACTGAAAGACACACGTCTCTGGGGCCCTCACATATTTTTATCTGTCCAAGAAAAAAATCAAAATGGAGAGTATATTGGACGGGACAATAATATCCTCTACTCATTCGGGTTTCACCGCAAATATATATTGTATTTCCTGATAGATATAATTTGATGAAATATGTTTTTTTAACATTCCGATTTCTTGTCACAGCAATGAACAGAGTTCCGTGCTTCTTTCGAGGAAGGTTTTTTATTCATCTAGACAGTTTCTCGTTGGATCCATGCACCCTATGCTCGTGCAAAAATGGTACAATAAGTTGTCATATCGAAGATTGCCCATCCGATCTACAATGTTCTTCAGGAGTAGCTGTAGTGAAAGAAGGAGAATGCTGTGAGCAATGTGAAGGTAAATGATATACTTTTCCAAGAAAGCTCTGATACTGTGTAGCACTGTTAAACTATGCAGGTAAAGAAATTGAAATAATAAAGACGGCGCTAACTTAGGAGAAAGCTCCGCAGGCGGTAAAATGTCAACTGACCAGTAGTGGTGTTCAATCTAATATGCGAAATATAAGGAATAAGGTAGATCCAAGAAGGTACTCAACACCGCAGTGTAAGTAAAGGAGTGTTGATACCGGTACATTGTTTCGCTAAGAGTTCTATCAATTTATTTTTATCATGTAAAACATACATTTTGCTTTGCCTAGACGATTTACACACTGCTTTATACAGGAATATGTGAAGTGAACATGACGGTTTGCACAATGTTTGAAACATGGCTGCATCCTGAAAAGGTGTTTAGGAATTTAACGTTTTTCTAAAAAACTGTTTTGCACACACGTTGTAAGCCCGGTTAGATAGTTTAGATGCGTTTCTAATTTCTTAGTATTTGGTTTTTAAACAGGTTTAATTGCCAGACATTCAGTGTTTAATTGCAAAACTGTTTAGTGTCTAAATATTCACAAAACATTAGTGCAAAACATTGTTCAGATATATGTTTCATTCCTACACTCCATTAACGTTTATTAATTAAAGACTTAACCTTGCCCCACATTGTCAACAATCTATTTGAAACGATTCTTTGAGGAATAAGATGTCCATTAAGCATCTGAACATGTTAACAAGGTGAAGGCAAAAAGTGTTTAGGAAAACGTTTAATGCCTAAACACTTTCTTTGAAGGGTAAACACCTTCTTAGGATGTTTAGGGGTGTGGATTGGGTTTGAATGTTTCAGACGTGTACAAACCGTCACTATTTGCTCTGTGGATGTTAGGAAATCTTTGAGACTTTGTTGTTTGAGAAATTAATTATGCGTTTGACACTTCAGGCTTAAAAACCTCCATGAACACTTAGTCATTAAGTCGAAAAAAAAACATTATCGCATAACCCTGTACTTAAAGAGAACTAATTTGGCTTCCTATTCTACAAAACACACAAAAACTTGTAGGCATCATACTTCAGCACATGCAGTTTGCGAAAAATGCAAATGCTTAATACTTGTTTAATATGCTCTTTTCCTTTTTAATTTTTTTTTTGAAGTCGAGTTTTTCTACTCGTTCTCTGGAATAAGCTAGTTCAGTAATTCGTTGTAATGGAAAACAGCTTGGGATATACAATCCGAGCTTAGCACGTAGTGTACCGTATGCGGCGTCCCCTTGTTTTCTTGCAATATGTGCATTAGTCACTAAGCATTTATCTGAATAACGGACTCGAACAAAGATAAGGACTCAGCTCTAGTTTACAGCAGATTAAAATAAACGTTTTTGAAAACCAGAAACGCACTTCGGACACAGTTCGTCTCTCAGAACCACACTTATGATTTCTCCTTTTGTTATAGTTGGATTAAGAAAGAATGATGTCCTTAAACTTTCACGTAACTTTAAATTTTGATACACGTTGTGCAGGGGCGGAATTGGTTTGTTCACCCCGACCAGGAAGATGCGCATCTGTCATATGCTAGTCACCAAAACAAATTACCAAAATCGCTTATACTTTTAATTGATCAGTTTTAAGTCTAAACTTAAACTTCATTTCATTTCATTTATTTGTTTCATCACATTACATATTATAATATGATGTGAAAGGAAGTCATCCAGAAAACCAAAATTGGCTTAACAAAGTGGATGACTCCCTATAACCAAGAAAAAAAAGATAATAGATATTTACAATTTCTACAAAACAAACAGCAAACAAAAACGTACATACATAACTATGACATGTCTCCGTATTATACACTCTCATTTGGAAAAATTATGAGCATACTTGAAAGATATTAAGAATAATATCAATTTCACCAAGGGAACTTAATAATTATGTAATAAAAACTTGCATATTTTCTAAAGATTAAAACTTAATCGATATTGTTCTTTTATGAAATTTACCTTTAAAAGGAAATGTTTCATATAACTTAATGTAATTATCAGCGTATTTACATGTGTTTACTATGATTTGATTCATTTCTTGTGATATGATACTCTAACTACATTTAATTAACTCTTTTTATGTTTGTTTGTATTTTTGTATGATGCTGGAAGATTTTTTGCATGGAATTCATCCAGTAATAGTATACATTAATTTTACATTGCATGGCATTAAAAAACATAATTGTAACTTTTCTTCATGGCAAGATTCCCCCTTGCTTGAGCAAGATTGTGAATTTAGAGGACGAGTTATTCAGTATGAGCAGCAATTGCATTTGGACCCCTGTACAGTGTGTACTTGCAGGAGTTTTGGAAGAGTTGATTGCCACGTGTCGTCGTGTCCAGGTAGAACTGATTGTAAACCCACAGAATTAATAGTTTCTCCAGATCATTGCTGTCCATTTTGCCCCTTCAGTAAGTATGTCAATACTTTTCCGTTTTGATATTCAAATGTTTTCGGCCTCATATTCAGTGAAAAATTACAACGTTAGTTAATTGATTGGAAAATTGTTAAAAACCACAGGAACTGCCATCATTTGCATCAAAATCCGACAAAAATTGACCAATTTCAAACTGCGGAATTTCTAATTGATCTTTAGTAGGGAATGCGTCAATGTGGGGAACTGTTTTCAAATATTGGTGCTTGTTCAAGAGGTGAATTGCGAGTTCCTTCAACTGTTGAACGAAAGTCAAAACCAACTTGGCTTCGTAGCTCAGAGTAAGCGCGTCTGCACTAGAAGGTGGGAGGTGCAAATTTGTACATACTTATACTTTTTTTTCTTTTGCCCAGTATGCCTATTTTTGTTCAGGGTCGTAAAGAGCTACTTCTTTCGAGAAAAAAGGGCCGGAGGTCCCATATATATATATATATATATATATATATATATATATATATATATATATATATATATATATATATATATATATATATATATATATATATATATATATATATATATATATATATATATATATATATATATATATATATATATATATATATATATATATATATAAACATGACGGAGAAACTGTAAAACAACGGTGCTACAGAATTGAAAGGCTGGATCTCCGAGGAGATACAAATAGCGGAAGGCTAGAATTTAGATAAATTAAACAGCCAAAAGGTTTGAAGTAGAGCTTTCGAGGAATACTACCTCTTTGTCAATACTTGGTCAGAGAATGACAAGGAGTGAGAAATTTTGGAAGCTTTTAAAGGTGTTGAAAGGTGTTGAAAAATCAACATATTTATATATATATATATATATATACATATACATATATATATATTTCACTAATTCGGCACTTAGGGGGAAAGTTGTTGTTGAAAAGTCGACCTTAGGGGAAATAAAAGTTTCGCCGTAACGTTTTACACACTTTTTCTTAAGGAATAGTTAACGGACAAGGACGCCCTCCAAGATTTACAAAGAAGATACAATTACTGCAAAGTTGTCAAATTTACACCTAGCCCCAGCTAGCTGTTAACACGAAAGGATGGCTGGACATTGAAATAACGTTGTTTATATTTTTAGACGTTATGGCGAACACTTTTTCTTATATATTTCATTGTAATTTGTTCTCCCTTTGTACGCGCAGATATAACAATTTCCCCCTAAGGTGGGAATAAGCGTTAAATATATATATATATATATATATATATATATATATATATATATATATATATATATATATATATATATATATATATATATATATATATTTATATATACTTCAGGCTTCTTAGGAGTGAGGACCTACATTATTGGCCCTTACGAAACAGTTCTGTAAAGCTATGTTGTAAGAACTTATTGCAACCTTTTCAATATATATATATATAAATATATATATATATATATATATATATATATATATATATATATATATATTCCGGCTATTCCTCGTTACTCCGAGTTTCGTGGCTGTATATAAACCACTCGTCACGTGATTTCGTTAATATGAAAAATATGAACACACCTTAAGGGTGCGAATATTACTAATACTTCACTTGCTCAGAGAGAATTTCTTAGAATGCCTACACGTGAAAACCAATTCAGACCGGGAATTGAGGGTAGTTAAATGGGGATTACAGATCATGAAATACTCCTCCCAAAAGCACAAATTAAATCGTTTAGTTGAGACAGTATAGACAGTATATACATGTTCAATTAAATTGATAAAGTGTCTAAGTACATAAAAAATTTGTTTAAAGTTTTAAAATACATAAAGTTTTGTTTAAAAAAACTTTAGTGATTGTACATTGCGCATAGTAGAGATCGGTTGTATTTGCTTTTAATTTTTACGGTCATGTAACTAGAAAATAACTTATTTTGACAATCTTATCATGGATTGTCAGAGTAAGTTATTCAATTTTTCGTTGGTGGCCAGTAATAATTTAAAAATAATCTTTCCAATATTGGCTTTTATTTGTTACTTTTGAAGAAATGATGGTATCCAGTGTTCGTATTTCCTACGACCACGAGATTCAGCCTCATGAAAGCAGCACTAATACATTGAGATTCGGCTTTCATGTAGAGGTAGAAAAAAGTTTAAGTTCTGCAACAGTTCAGGGTGATATGATGTGGCGACTGGGTGCTTGGTTGAGTCAATCCAAAGACGGATCAGGAGTTAAAATGTCGTTTCAGTCTAATATTTTCAATGCTGAAGATTCAGCAAGGTCCTTTCATCGTCGCAATCCTTCTAACTTCAAATGGCTTGATTTGGAATACAATGCAGACCCAGAGCAAGAACTTTGCGGAAACTATTTTTGCGTCGAATTTGATGAACATCATGATCCTAGTCCTTTGAACGATATTCCATTTACATTTCAAGCTGTAAATAACGAAAGAGAGAGACTTATTGCCTGCATACCTTACCCTAATTGTCATGATGGTAAGTGCATTCCCAACCTTGTACTACACTGATTGTATTGAATAAACCTTTAAGAAAGTTTGTTTCCTCCCTTAAAAATACAAAAGACCGTAATTTGGGGTACATTTCGAGTAACTTTGAGTTGTGCTAGTAAGTAGCGAAATGAATACCTTTCGTAGAATTTAAATTTCCCTACAGAGTAATTTCAGCTCCGTGATCTTGGTTGTATTTACAAGGCCATCTTAAGATAAACGTTAAGCATGTTCTAGTCTGGCGAGTCTGTCACAACATGCACGTTAGTGGGCAACCTGAGAGCAAATCGATTCTTCCAAACAATTCAAAATGTTTCAAAATGAAGGGTAAGGTTAAGGTTAAGTGAATTCTTAATATTTGGACTGTTATTTCATATTCCCATGTCAAAATAGCGAACATAATATCGAAACGTTGTCGTTATGCTTTAAGAGATGTGACCTTCCTTCAAGAAGTTGATTTGTAATTTACCCTTACTACTCTGGATGCTATACGGCACCAACCGCTGCCCGTTTTGATTGTTCAAAGAACTTTGTATGGGGATATACATCTTCTAGTTACACTCTTACCCTAAGATGGTGACATATCAGAGCCATAATGAAGAAGGAATAACTTCTTTCTCTTACAGATGATGTGACACCAGAGCTACACACTGACTTAAAGCTGAAACACTTGTATGAAAGAAACCTTGGTGATGTCATAACTTTCAAGTGTAACGTAACCAATGCTCGCAACATTTGGTGGAAGCATTCGTCATGGAAAAAGACAGAAAGAGTCAGTTCAAGCAGCACTTTTAGGATTGACAATATCACTTTAGCAGACCAGGGGAGTTACAACTGCCAGGCTAGAGGACACGGCCAACATATCACTAGTGCTGAACAAATCCTTGTCATATCTGGTAATATATACAGTCACAAATTTTCATATAGCTCCACATAGAGCCCCTAGAAAATTCAGAAAAAAAATCATGATAAACTTAAACAGCGCCCGCAACAATATTTATAAAACACTAAACATGTAGGACGTATGCACCAGTCTTAAATAAATATTTATTTGATAATAAGGTATTGAGTAACAATTTCGTGTCTCCTAAAGGTACATTTTTAGAGCACGCTGATATAACACAGCATATTACACGTTCAAACGTATATAACATATGTTATGAGTGCAAGCCCCAAATAGAGACACTATAAAGATGGCGCCGGAAAGGCATTATATATGGTGTTTCTTCACTAAAAACATAAACGAATAGGGGTGTAAAAAGCCTTTAAACAATGGGCCTCCACGAAAATGAGGACCTATCCTACCTATATATATATATATTTAGAGCATGGAATGTCGAACAAAGGTAGAATCCAGGTAAATATATATATATATATATATATTCTTCCAATCACCCGGTCTCCGGGCTTATCGGTGCGATCAGAGTCAAAATAGGACGAGGCTCTGTATAGCGCCCCCGCAGTGAAAGATTGTCATCTTTCTGTGATGACAACAGCCAAGACCGGCTTCATAGCCCAATTGGTTAAGGCACCTGCACGAAAAGCAGGAGGTCTGGGTTCGAGTCCCAGTGAAGGTGGTCAATTTTTCGCTGAGGTTGATTTCAATTATTCTTTTTATTATATATTTATATATATATATATATATATATACATATATATATATATATATATATGTATATATATATATATATATATACATATATATATATATATATATATGTATATATATAGGTCGAACGTGGTAGGATCGATCAAGAATTTTAATTCAACCGAAGTACTGGCATTGCCTTTTTGAACAGGGGAAGAAATATAGAAAAAGACCAGAAGGAAAATTCAGCAGAGCGGAATTTGAACACAGGACCACTCGCTTTCCGGGCGAGTGCCTTACCACTGCACTAAACGTGACTGACGTGATTTCAGACTCGACCCAAATTACAATTACCGCGCACTCAATTTCCCCTCCTTGTTACCACCGAAGTGTATGAATCCCGAAACGGGGTAATAAATTAGGTCGAACGTGGTAGGATCGACTGTAAAGGTAGGTCGAAAAATTGGTAATGATTCGATCTTGAATTTTAATTCAACCCAAGTACTGGCATTTCCTTTTTGAACAAGGGAAGAAATATAGAAAAAGACCAGAAGGAAAATTCAGCAAAGCGGAATTTGAACCCAGGACCGCTCGTTTTCCGGGAGAGTCCCTTACCACTGCACTAAACAGCAGCAGGACTTGGGTTGGATTAAAATTCATGATCGAATCATTTCCAATTTTTCGATCTACATATATATATATATAAATATAAACAGGTCGAAAGTGTTGTAGTAATGCACTTTCGACCTTCACATTCTAACCTCGATCTACCAACCTTGTCGACCTATATATATATATATATATATATATATATATATATATATATATATATATATATATATATATATATATATATATATATATATATATATATATATATATATATATATATATATATATGTATATATATATACATATACATATATATATGTATATATATATATATATATATTTACATATAAATGAAGAACAATAAAACGATAACAATGAAAAACAGAGTCAGAATTAACAAAAAGAGTACGATGAAGTATTCATTTAATTACACTTGGAAATTTTCAGCTCCTCATAGAGCCTTTGTCCGCCAAGACAGACATACGGCTAACACATAAAATAGTAAATTTAATTAACTGCACGGCCTTTCCTGACCAATAAAGTGTAAACATACAAAAGTTGGACAATAGTCACTGTAGTGAAGGCAACGGTAAAATAGACGCAGACAGACTCGAGCTAGCCAGCAGGCATACTTGCAAGAGTGATTTGGAAGAAAACACACAAAATATGTTGAATAGACAAAAGATTGACCGGCAGCCCAGGGCCTTGGAGGTAGATGAACAAGGTACTAATAAATAAGTATATCAGCATTGAGCGAGTCACCTGGGATGTTCAGATATGTCAGTCTGCCGTGCACCATCCGTTGCAAGTAGGTCTGGCGGCCATTTTTCAAAATGGCGGCCATGTTTTAGTAGGCATCATTATGTTTGATAATAAAACTTTGATTAAACCTCCTATCAAAACGTGTAAGGTGTTATATGAAAAACAATTAAATTTTTGATCAAATGATACCATATATAATGAGTATTATGCAGATTTAGATAACATTTTGGGGCAAAATGTGTAATTTTTAGCCAATTTTTCCGAAAATTTAGATTTCATTAATTTACATATCACTTCACATTTTCTACGAATCTTAAGTTAATATATTGAAACTTTCCTAAAAATTATTGGTGGTAATAGGTCAATTAACTTTAATCCATGTTCTCATGGCATTAGTTCATAATAGGGTCAGTACTAGAATAACCACGTTAATATTGCATTGCGATGGTTTCCAGAAACTTTCACTGTACTTACAGTGGAAATATTTGAAAACATCAGGGTAACTTTTACCAGTACTGGAGATTCATCCTAAAGTGCAGCCATTTTTTTTGAGTGCATGGCTTCTGTTCCAAGATGGCGGTCTGAGATCAATTTACTGATTTAAGGAGTAGAAAAAGCCACCACAGTACAAAGTTGACAGACTGTTAAAAACAACCCTTCTCCAAATGATTTTGTCATTTATTTAACTTTCTTTCTTTTTTTTTTTTTTTTTTTTTGCATGGTGTGATGAATTAGAAATATTCGGGTTACTGTACTCTATCACGTGAAGTCTCCATTTTGAATTTCAAAAGGACAGACTTTTCCAATCAGTTGTACATGTTGCAATGTTAGTTTCAATCTTTTCATCACCGCATTCGACCAATTCTAAGATATATTAACTTATAGGCTATAGAAGATTGAACATTTTCAATTACTCTTGGAGGCCATTTGGGGTCCCAGACTGTTTGATGAGCTAGAGCTGAATATACAGAAATGAAAAATTCCGGAGAACTATTGAATTAATGAGGAGGATGGTTCCATAATTTCTGTTATCATTATGATTTCGCAAAATATTATTTCTGCAGTAGACATAGGTCCTCGTATGTGGATTCGCTACGTAACACAGTTCAGAAAATCCAAATCGTCCACCAAAAGAATGTTAGCCTCATGATTTATTTTACAGTTATACAGTTAGGTTTGGTTTAACACCATAAATATATTATGGGTAGATATGACATGTTCCCAAACAGTTACGTGGGCTTTTTAATGCCTTTTGATGCTAGGACTGTCTTGCTAGCCGTTTCGGTGTTCTAGTGTTCAGGTGTTACCATAACTATATTATAGACTTAATTTGTCTTAATTTTGACTTCGAATGCAAATGTGATTATTAAAATTTCCCTATATGACTTTCCATCCTTACCTCTTACCTAGAAAGTAGAGATTTGGTAATTTTCTAGGTATTCCTGGTGTTTAAAATCATTACTTTGAGTCATAAAACTTAACATAAAAGAATTTACTGTATGCTGACTAACCATTTCATTTCATGAATTTAATGTCAATTGTAGACTATTCATTTTACTACGTTTGCATTTGATCTTCTTCTTTCTAGTCTTTGTATCCTTTATCTAATTTGAATGTTATTATCCAGGCTTGAAATTCAAAAAGAGACTTTTTCATGCCTTGAAGTCCAGATTTCATTTTATAATTGCGTAGAAAACTTCTACATTTACCTTTCCTTTTCTATAAATGTATATTACTTACTGTGGCTGCAGTGATAAACCTTTGGATTTAATTTTAACTTATTTCACTTCATTTAATGTGATTTGAGTACTTAGTCAAAATTTGACATTAAAAGTCATTGTTTTGAAGTTTACGTCCTTTGTAAGGCGTGAAAGTCACAAATATGACTCATGCGTTAAATTTGTGACCTACTATTAAGTTCAAATTTACTTAAAAGGCTAACATTGTAATCTGGTTACTATTCCTGAGGTTTCATTATTTAAATTCAAGTGCCACAAATTCCATTTTTGACCTTTACTCTTTACATATGAAAATTAAAATAGTACTCTGATGGTTCATGATTTTAACTTTAGGTTTATTCTGTGGTGATTGTAACCATTACAGTCTCTTGTATCTCTATTGTAACTATGGACGTGAAGTGGCATAATCTTAGGGTTACATTTCACAATATTGACAAGAAGGTCAAGCTATCAAATTCATTTGTAACACTTTGGCTTTGAAAGTCACAAATTTGAATTTCAATGTTGTTAAAATGTAGCTAACAACTCCTAAGTGTGCTTGAAAAAGCCAAAACGATACGCAAAATAAGACCCTGACTTTCGTAGTAAAACTTCTCTTCGGAGTTTGAAGAATCAAATTAAAATTGGTAAATATATTGTACAGTGATAACATTGAAATTCACATTTTTAACGTTAATATCTTAAAACTAAACATGCAAATGTGACATTCATCAGACTAAAAGTTAAAATTAAGGTATCACAACTAGAAATCATGGGATATAAAGCAAAACAGTACCTTTCCAAGTTATTGTAATGGCGTGGAAGTCGTACTTTATACATCACTTGTTCCTTTTTTATGAGTTTAATATCTTGCTCGTCAGACAAATGACTTCAATGTTAATTGAGCAAGTTGGATTACTTAAAACTGCCACTCTTAATGTGTAAATTATAAGACAAAAGGCAAAATGAATGTGTTAGTTAAAGCCCAGCATTGAATTAAAAAAGCAGAGCGTTTTCATTACCACCCTAAAACACCTGGTAAAGGTTTATAATATAAGATTGAAACTGTGTCAATTTTTGACTGAAACGTGTGAGATATTGACATTCAAATTCAAATAACAACCTACTAAGTTACAGTAATGAGATAAAATAACTATTCTAAAAGAATTTTTCTACATTTTCATAATTTTTCTAAGTCATAATATTATGAAGTTAACTTGAAAAGTTAATACATAATAACTAAGACAGGAATACTTCTTGTGTCAAAATAATGAGTGTTTAAACACCAATAATGACATAACAACCACCCTGAATCTCTACTTACTATATAAAAGGTAAGGAATCATGCTAAAGTCAAGTAATAAAATTATAGTAACCACACTGTCTGTGCAGGCATAATTACTAAAAATCATATCTTTAATATAGTTTTGATGACACCTTATTGTTGACAGTACATTGCTGAGTTCACATGGCCTTTTTCAAACTCTTAGATGTTTCTTCCTCAATATAGTAACAGTAACGACAGATCAGGTCTCTAATAAAGTTAGGGTGACACAGAAATGGCTAACAAGACAATTGTAGTTTCAAAAGGCATTTAATGAGCTCTAGGGATTGTTTGAGAACATGTTTCTATCTGCTCGTAATAGTTTTAATAGTATTAAACCACCTACGACCAGGATGCCATATTTTGGAAGGCGATTTGGATTTTCCCAATTGCGTTAACTAGCTCATTTTCATATGTGAGCCTGTGCTTATTGTAGAAATTATACTTAACGGAATAATAATAAGAAAAGTAGTACTGTTATGAAACCCTTCCTTTCAGCAATTTTTATAGTTCTCCGGAAGTTTTCACTTCTGTGTATTTATCTCTAGCCCATATAACAGTCCAAGATTAATTTTAAATCTTCAATCTTCTATATAAGCTAATCTATCTCAAACGTGGTCAAAAGCGTTGACAAAAAGATTGAAACTAACATTGCAACATGTATTACTGTTCAGAAAATAAGAAAAGGCCATCATTTTGAAATTCAAAATGGCGACTTCACATGACTGAGTACAGTTATTAATGAAACCCGACTATTTAAATTCATCACACCAAACTAGAGAAAAATTAATTAATTGATAAAATCGTTCGGAGAAGGATCGTTTTCACAGTCTGTTAAATTTGTACTCTGGTGGCTTTTTCTACTCCTTAAATCAGTACATTGACCTCAGACCGCCATCTTGGAACAGAAGTCATGTACTCAAAGAAGAAGTAACTGCACTTTAGGATGTATCTACGGTACTCGTAAATTTTACCCTGCTAATGTCAAATATATTCATTGTAAATACAATGAAAGTTCCTGGAAACCATCGCAATGAAATATTAACGTGGTTAGGCTAGTACTGACCCTATTATGAACTAATGGCAGTAGAACATGGGTTAAAGTTAATTGACCTATTACCACCATCTTAAAATCGATATAATTTGTTCCTGCAACAAAGTTTAGACATGCTATAGATTGCATTTATTGCACTACGTGACAGGTGGTTATTGCTTTCTTCAGTGATATGCCATTTCCACACAGACAAAGAAATAGGGAGGAATAGTGAGAAGTGCATTGACCCCTTACCACCATCTTGGCACAGAAACAAAATACATTAACAGAAAAGTTGAAATAATTAACACTGTATTCTATTCATGTCCGATTTTATCCTGTAGTTGCCCATATTTTGTCCAGACACTACGAATGTATCTGAAAGCCGTCGAAGTGATCAATGTTATTGATTTAGGTAGTAATGCCCCTATGGGGTAACTGTCGAGGTTAGGGGTAGGGTGATGGAATGATGGGAGTGCCTAAATCAATTGGCCGTAAAGTACCACCTTAGAATAGATCCAAAATGTACTTAACAAAGTTTAGGACTGTTGAAGATTGCATCCAAGTGCACAAACAAACGAGTGATCATTTCTTTCGTGATCGAAAATTCTGAATCAAAGATAGATACAAGGAGAAAATAGTACATTGACCCCTAGCCGCCATCTTGGTTTACAAGCTATGTTAATAAAAAAGAGTGCCCCTGTCCTGGGTTGTATCTTCTGGTGCCATTTGACCAAATATCGCAGTTGTTCTAATCGAAAATGAGCATCAAATGCTGGAATTCAAGAAAATTGGGCCAAAAGTTTATCGACCGATGGCGGCCATCTTGGATTTGATACAAGAATCAACACAAGCATGTTATCTTGTAATCACAGTCCTGAATGTTATGTTTAAAACCCAAAGTGTACAATATTGGTTTTATTTGGGCCTAATCAGTTGTACTATCTGAGCTGATGCGAAGTGAGAACAGGGCGAAATACTATTTTAGGTACAAAATTGTATTTCCTGAAATATCAAATTGTAAACTTTAAAAGACTGTTACTTTCGTGTCTAAAAAGCAATAACCTTGTTATTATGATACAATTGTACCTATGTATAGGGAATATTTTAAGGAAAGTCTCAATGTATTATCTTAAGATTTGTAGAAAATATGAAGAAATATGTAAATTAATGAAATATAAATTTCGGGAAAAATTGGCCAAAAATTACACATTTTGCCCAAACTTGTTATTTAATTCTGCATAATGCTCATCACATACGGTATCGTTTGATAGAAAATGTAATTGCCTTTCATATGACACCTTGCACGTTTTGATAGGAGGTTCTATCAAAGTTTTATTATCAAACATAATGATGCCTACTAAAACATGGCCGCCATTTTGAAAAATGGCCGCCAGACCTACTAGCAACGGATGGTGCACGGCAGACTGACATATCTGAACATCCCAGGTGACTCGCTTCATGCTGATATACTTATTTATTGGTACCTAGTTCATATACCCCCAAGGCCCTGGGCTGCCGGTCTAAGACATCATTTGGTCAAGAATCATTGTAGAACGTGTGATAGATGAGTAAGCCCAAATCTCTATTGAGACCCTCAGTGTGTGTATTTAATTTAAGGATAGAGTTTTTATCTGTACTTTTACGGAGCCGAGGAGATTGAAATTTTGGACAAAGCAGCACACATTTCAAATTTCGGAGGGAATGATTGGTTCGCCCGAAGTGTTAGGCAACTGGAAAACCGTGTGCATTATCTCGGATAGACTTCCTGTGATTGTTAGATCTAAACCGAAACTTAGTGCTAGTTCCTCCAACGTAAAGACCTTCAGGACACAAAGTACAATATAATAAATAATATTCCGAGAATCACAGTCTAGATTTGGGGGTCTGATAGGAAATTTCGAAAAAGGGAGGAAAATGGGCGAGCCCTGGGAACGATGTTTGCAACCTTGGCAGCAGGGCTTATTGCAGGGTATGTTTCCCAGGAGTGGTTTGGAAAACGGTGAAAGTTAGAAGACGTCAGCCCTAGCAGGAAGGAAAAAATTATTCTTTAAAAATGCGACGCTATCTCTGCGCAAGATATTGATATTATATTGCACTGCAGGAAGTCCCTACTATTCCATAATGGAAAACGTTGGGTAAAAGAAATCATCTGACGACTTATTCGACGTAACCATGGGGAGTTTTGAAGGGGCGGGGATTTGCGTATTAGTTGAAACTTTACTTCTTGACAAAATCACACAGAAGTACGACAGAGGTAGAATTGGGCTATACCGTGACGACGGCCTTGCCGCCTTTGATGTGTCTCCACAAAAAGCCGAACGCATCAAAAAAGATCTGTGTAAAATATTCCTCAACTACCACCTTTGAATCACAGTTGAAGCGAATGTAAAAACCATCAACTACCTAGATGTGACTCTTGATCTCACCATCGACGAAAATAACCCCTACTCTAAGCCCAACAACACCCCGCGATACGTGGGCAGCAAATCAAATCCCCCGCGCCAGATCATCAAAAACCTGCCAGCGTCAAACAACAGGATTTTATGTGACTTATCATCCAATGAGAAGGTATTTAATGAAGCCGTCTCAATATACCAGGACGCTTTCAACCGCAGCGAGTTTACTCACAAGCTCACTTACTTTGAACCCCCACCTCAGAAGAAACGCAACAGATCCCGGAATATTACTTGGTTCAACCCGCCATATTCGATGCACGTTAAAACCAATATTTGACAACCATTCCTTAATTAAAATAAGAAACACTTCCCCCTGGAAGGCCCTTGCATAAGTTATTGAATAGGAATAACGTTAAAATAAGTTATTGTTCTATGCCGAACATCCAGCAAACTATCAGCTCACACAACCGGGCTCTCGTTAGGAAGGGAACAAAAGCAACTGACGACTCCTGCAATTGTAGAAAAAAGAGTTCCTGTCCAGTCCCCAACAAATGTAATACCTCCTCCCCTGTTTTATACCAGGCCATTGTCTCTACCGAAAAGAGAATAGAAACTTATGTTGGCCTTGCAGAATGCTTTAATTTAAGGTTCCACAGCCACATTAATTCGTTTAACAATAGTAAATACTCTAATGACATGTTCGTTAGTGTTTGTTCATGAGTTTCCATTTTACGGAATGTTCTACATTTGAATCCTTTAGTTTCCAGATGTATTCACTGAGTGCAGTTGCGTTTCTTTTGTCTTTGTGTTTAAAGCTAGACTTTTGGGCGGTGTATCTTGTTTTGAATGTGTTCTCTGTTAGCCCAATGAATGTGTCTTCCTTGTGGTTGTCGTGGCGTGTTACAACTGCTCGGTACACAATGTTGTTCGTGAGGCAGTTGCCTTCCAATGGACAATCGCTTTGCTTCCTGCAATTGCAGTTGCTTCGAGTTGCTGAATGTACTTCCTGTTTCGCCAGTATGTATTTTTTGTGCGCTGCTATAATTTGGTCTATGTTTGCCATGCAGCTGTTACTCGGTTTAACCGTGTTTCTGTTGAGTAAAGTATGTAGTTTGTGCCCAGGTAGGAAGTAGCTGTCCAAGAGGTTAGAGAATTTCTTGCCAATGTTGGCTGTGACACTGTCACTAAACGGGGGGGGGGGGGGGGGGCTGACCCAGGTTATGTTCCTATTTCGTTTTCGTTTCGGGGCTCCCTTGGAATGACTGGTGCTGCGGGGTTGGGTCTCGTACTTTAGGTTGTGCCCATAGCCAAGCTTAATGCTTCTTGGTATTCGGGCGATGATGTGTTGAATGTGTTTTCGTCGGAAGAAATGTTGGATAGACTCCGGTTGATGCTTTCTGGAATGTTCTTAATGGTAAGTGCGGGGTGGTTGCTTCGTTTGTGCACATAGAGAGGGGTGTTGTTTGGTTTCATGTATGGCTTGTGTGTGCTTGTGCTAAGATCAAGGGTAAGGTCTAAGAAGTTCAATATTTTTTGTTTGCTTCAATTTCTATTTTAAGCTTGTAATTTGAGAATATCTTGCATATTTCTTTCTATTTTTTTCTGTTTGCCTTGGTGTTGCTTTGCAAACAGCCAAACCGTCGTCTATGCATAGGCCGACATTCATGGTAATGTGCTGAAGTTGTGATAGGAGGTACAATCCTATTAGTTTACAAGTTTCAGCACCGTCAAAACTACCCATGGTGACATCGAATAAAGATTCGGTACCCTTGCACCATGGTGGTTTAACGTTGAACAGCATAGTTTTCTTTGTGTGGAAGATAATATGCCTTTCGAATCCTGGTATGTATGTGTAGTTAGATGCAAAGTCTAGTCTTTCGAGGAACAAACATCTACTGTGTAATTATTCTAATAGGAAATGTATCTTTGCTCGCTGTACACCGTCCTTGCCTGTTCACAACGGACACGGAACGAACACGTGCTTTGAAACGGACTCGTTCAGAATGAGCGAACACATACGTATTTAAAGTTATTGACATCATTCTACTTCAACAATAAAATACATAAGGAAAAGTCTTCGCCCTAACGTCTAAAAATATAAACAACGTTATTTCAATGGCCAGCCATCCGTTCGTGTTAACAGCTGGGTGTCCGTTAATTTGACAACTTTGAAGTAATTGTATCTTCTTTGTAAATCTAGGAGGGCGCCCTTGTCCGTTTACGTATTCTCTTAGAAAATGTGTGTAGAAACGTTACGGCGAAACTTATATTTCGCCCCCAAAAATTTTCCCCTTAAGGTCGACTTTTCAACAACAACTTCCCCCCTAAGTGCCGAATTAGTGAAATATATATATATATAAACATGACATAGAAACTGTAAAACAACGGTGCTACAGAATTGAAAAAAGATACAAATAGCGGAAGGCTAAAAAGCCAGCCAAAAGGTTTGAATTAGAGCTTTCGAGGAATACTACCTCTTTATCAATACCTGGTCAGAGAATGACAAGGAGTGAGAAATTTTGGAAGCTTTTAGAGGTGTTGAAAATGGTCTCACCTCTATTGTGACAGGATAATCCTTCTGAAGGCAATTGAGCAGGTTGATTGACTGGATTACTCGATCGGATTACTCGGGTGTAACCCATAAATACTAGTAAAATCCTCTTATTAGGCCGCAATGGCGTGATCGGATTATTTCGGTTTATATCATCAGCAAGCTGGTAAGTCGCTCCTGATGTTCAAGCCGAAAGGCGATGTAGTTTTGAGATTGAGTTTTCAGAAATTTTCTTCAGCTTTTCCAGCTTTATCGGTTCATGTATCGATTTGGTCGATAGCAATGACCCGCACATTTTTGATAGAATGATGAGGCAAACTGAAATGGTTTGCAACAGGTTGTTCAACCTTTTTGGTTTTAATTGCTGATCTGTGCTGTGTCATTCTCATTCGAAGAGTATTTTTAGATTCTCCGACATACTGCACACCGCATAAGTTGCAGTATATGAGATAAATGACATTTTTGGAAAGACAATTAATTTCTTGTCTGATTTGGAAGGTGCGTGCAGTTTGATTGCTCTGGAAGCCTTTGGTGGAATCAACCAGGGCGCACGTCTTGCAGTTGGAGGGGCAAGGTGAACAACTAAAATTTTCGTTGTTTTCCTCGACTGAGGCTTTGTTCTGGAATTTTGCACGAACCAAAATGTCCCGTAAATTTGAGGGCCGCTTGAAGGCAACAACGGGGGGTTGAGGAAAGATAGACCTTAAGCGATCGGTGCTCTGAAGTGTGGGCATATGTTTTTTGATGAATTTGGCCAGTGGTGGTAGACCGGGATGGTACTCAGTTACCAACGGCACTCTGTCGGAATTGCTCTGACGAGTTTTGTACGTCAGAGTTTGCAAGCGAGGGGTTTCTTTTGCCTTTTTGATGGCAGTTTCAATTGAACCCCGAAAATACTGCTTTTACGGAGGTAACCAGACAGTTCCTTTGCCCAAGTGTCAAAATCTGTTTCAGAGGAACAGATCCGTTTTGTGCGGAGTGCTTGACTGTACGGAATGTTTTTGGTGCAGTGCGGAGGATGGCAACTGCTGGGTAGAAGGTAGTTATGCTTGTCCGTTGGTTTGTTGAACAAGTCTGTTTTGAGTGAACCATTTTCTGTGGTTACAGTGGTGTTCAGGAAGTGGACACTGGACTTGGAATGGTCGGCCGTAAATTTGATGGTGGATGGAACGAATTGATGTTCTCAATTAAAAGTTTTCAGACGGTCTTCCCCGTGGGGCCAGATCATGAAGATGTCGTCTATGAAGCGTAACCAAATTTGTAATTTCAAATTTTGTCGAGACAGAAATTTTTGCTCGAAGTTGCCCATAAACAAGTTAGCAAATGAGGGAGCCATTTTGGTTCCCATGGCTGTACCATGAATTTAGAGGCAGTGGTGTTAGAGGCAGTGGTGGTCACCAAAGATGAGATTGTTGTTGGTCAGAACCAGATGCATGAGTTCGCCTAAGTCTTTCTTGGTGGGAGTTTTGCCTTGAATCGGATTGAAGGCGTTGGTGCAAACGGAGATGCCTTCCTCATTTGGTATGTTTGTGTACAACGAGGACACGTCAAGAGTGGCCAGAATTGTGTCCGACGGGAGATTTTTGATCGTCCCAATCTTGCGGATGAAGTCCGTAGTGTCCTGAACGGGGCTTTCCCGGGGCTTTCTCTCAGACATGACCATATTCATATAATGTCACAGAGTTTGCCTTTTTTTGGCGGAGGCAAAACCAAGCAACACCGACATATGCACACAGCTTATTTGAAAACCAGTCGAACACGCGCATAGTCCTCTTAACCTGCGGCCACGTATTCCTTTTTTTGTTCCCAAGGATGACGTCAGTTTGTTGTCAATGCGTAAGGTCTACTTAGAATGCTAATGCCTAATTGTGACGTTACCGAAAACAATTTGTAATCCAGACCAAATGATTTCATTTCAGAACAGAAGCATTTTTAATTTGCGTTGTTAAATGCAGTCGCTTTCATCTTTTCAAGTTATACCAGGCCACTCATTTTTATTTTGTAACATTCCACCAGATCGTTTGTAATATGCTTAGATTCTGTTGAGAATTTTTTTTATTTTGCACAGAACATCAACCTCAAAATTGAAAATATCACAGGAAAAAGTATTTTCGTGTTTTTCAGGACTTCTACAGTTTCTTTTAACAATATCGACAACCAAATCAAATCCGAGTAACCTTCAGGAAAGGATACGATACCAAATGCATATTGCAAACAAGGTAACTGTTTTTTCATTTCCTCGATACGCTCGTTGTTGCCCAAAACTTCTGCAATTTTTCTTTTCCTGTTGATTCATCCCGGGTCTGTTTTTATTCAAAACAGAACTGAACGAACAAGCTTATAACTAGGCCATTGGTTAATGATCCAGGTGTAGTTCATGTTTACCTATCCTGAGCGGGGAACCAAGTAGCATGCCTAGGTGTGTTTGACCCAAATGAAACCTAATGTACTTCCTTTGCACCCGTGAATAAGTACTGTATATCAGCCATAAGCTGGTCTCCGGTGCCGACGACCTCTTATAGCTGTATAGCTCAGATTCAAAATGTAGCCTTCGTTGACAAAGGTCTAGACTGACTTTTCAATTTACAAATTGTCATTATTTATAGTGTATCGTTTCTAGGGTTTGGCTTGACGTAAAACGAAATGATTGTTCGGTTGATTAGTTGATTGATTTAGATGGTCGATTGGTTAGATAAAAGTCTGCTTTTTAGTTATTAGTTGGTTAGTTAGTTAGTTGGCCTGTTGGTTGGCTAGCTAATTAAACTAAGATTGAATATGCAAAAGCAGGAGATTACTCAAACTTTTCGAGAGCTTAAGTAAATAGGCTAAAAGAACTGGGGCCCGTTCCTCAAAGAGTTACGCACAATCTTAAGTATGATTTACTGTTGACTTAAGAACGGGGAATCAACCTTAAGTTCGTAACTCTTTGTGGAACGGCCCCCTGGAATTGTCTGGAAAAAGACGAACCGCTTTAAACTATTTACTAGATCGATCTTGCTGTACAAGGAGTTTCGAATCTCTTATCGCAAAGAGAAAACTTGAAAAAGAAAGAAAGCAGGCTTTAGAGAGTTGTAACCTCTGCCGTTTTCACAGTATCCCAAGGTTAACGTTTTAGAATGTTTTAGAACGTTGTAAATGGAAGACGAAAGTAAGCACGAAATAAAAAAAAAAAAACTTTACAGCTATTTCTTCTGAACCTGTGTTATTATGATTTTACCATGCTTGCACCTAGTGTAAAACAGGATGATTGGGGGAGCTTTAAGGTGTTTTCTTCTTTTAAATTCCGCCTTAGTACTTAACGTTAAGAAACGTCGTTCATGATCTTATCTTCCAAAGTCACCCCAAAGCGTCCTAACTTCACTGGCAGCATTGGGCTGTATTTCGCAGTGTTGCAGAAGTGTCTTCAATACCTTTAAATGAACAAAATGCCCTCCCAATCCATGAGCAATGTAAGTCAAGACAGTGTGCTCAGACGCCACTTACAATTGAAGCTCTAAAAGTATTATGGTATACCCAATTTTCAATGCGAACGCATGTGTGTCATTTAATGTAAAAATAAACGACAAGTTAAATGTTCATTTGTACTTTCAAGGACGTAGCCTTTATGAACCTATATAACATGAGGGGATACGGTATGCAGGAAAAAGAAAGCCTCGTATATGGGATGTCGACTTCTTTGTGATGACGAAGAAGTATAATTCGTAATAACTGCCAACAAATTTACCTCGTCATTTGAAGGAAACAAGTAAAGTCTTATCATATTCATGCATATAGAAAGGAGATGTTGTTTGTTGCATTCTAAAAATAAAAAGGAGGGTTTCTTCACTTGTCTGAAGAGTGAAAATTATAAGATTACTACAAAAGAGCGGATATTTACTCCAAAAAGAGAGAAATTTACTCCAAAAAGGCAAAGTTTTACTCATGATGGAGTGCCTTCAGGGAACAAATATAAACGAGTGATCCCTGCATGCAGTTAATGACTGAATTTTTAATTTCCTAAAAGTGAATTTCACCGTTCTTGGAATGAATTATCATACTTGCGGAAGGTATTCTCAAATTCACTGTATTGGAGAAGAATAAGGTTCTTGCTTTTGTTTTAAGAGTTTAAAGCTCTTACAAATGGGCAGCAACAAATAGACTTTCTTACATCCAGACTCCTTTCATGTAGTGAAGCAATTCCTTACACCGCAGTACACCTCATTCAATTTAAACGTAATTTAGTTAGTTGGATACACCTACTTTCACATAGCTAATGCAGCATGCCAGTTTCTTACTTCTGCGATTTTTGTACACAGCTTGAAGAAGCTAATCTTTTGGTCATTCCACTAAATGCTAGCACCGAGACAAATACAACCGAGTTGTACTTGAACACACGTCTAAATCTGGGGCAAGAAGTGAACACAATGAAAAGAAATGTGCAGAATATTGTCAGTGAAGCAACGGTACCATCAGGATTGTTCAATATCTCGGACTTTGACGTTGGGCTTGAAGGTCTATGTGAGTGCAGTTTTGTAGCATGCCTATTAAATCAAAACGATTCTGAAGTAACGTGATGAATACTACCCTTTCAAATATACTCCTTCATTACATCTTGTAGCCTCAGAGAGGAAATAAATCTCACTACTCACACGAACGTTTGATATAGTCAGATTTCACATGATTCTTTCATTGACTGACATTATTAGATAAACAAAAACACACGAAAAGGTTTGCAACATTTTCACGCAGTGTGAACACAAAGAAAGCGTAGGCTACATTTCTTGAGGGCACAGATCATGTAAGAAAATTGAGACAGCAGTTACATCCATCAAGGCGTTTGATCTACTTGGGTATTTTTTTTAAGAAGCGAAGTAAAGGTGTGGATTTGAGCTATGTTTAATTACGACCTCGTAGGATCAAATAAATCTTTATGGTGACAATGACCAATGTGCACTGTCCCTAATTTTCTTCAAAGAAGGTAGAAAATGTAAAGTTTCAAAACCCTGAGCAATTCAGTATCTGTTACATTTTTAGTGTTCACAATCTCATAAAAGTTCAAACAGCCTTGGCACGATTCTGTCATTCATTACATTCTGAAATCAAAAAAGTGCAATTCACTTTAAAAAGATTATCCAGAATGATTTTTGGTTCGATGAAAGCGAAACCTTTGCCGTCATAATGGCGTGTGCGTTTATATGTGTGTGTGTGTGTGTATGTGTAATTGTATTGTAGTAAAAACAGAGGACCCGAACAATGGCTTTTAGGTCTCCTGGTGGAAATTCAATAGATGTTTGAAGTCCGCTCTTGTCCAAACAATAGGCAGTCTATTGTTAAGGTAAGGGTTAAGGAAACAGGAACAAAGGAAAACACAATAAGGTCCTCAGGTTGTGTGTAAAAATAACGTGTGTGTGTGGATGTGTGTGTTTTTGTTTATGACACTTTGTTTGTTAACATGATATATCAGGATAGGAATGTCTGACAGTTTTCAAACTTGGTGCAAAAATGCTTCATATGAAAAGAAAGAGAAGCCTATTTTTTGGTGGAGATCAATGTAACATCCAGGGTCTTCATGGGTCAAAATCTGAAAACTTTTAAAGCAATACCATAAGATAGGAAACTTTGGTAATTTCATACTTGGTATGAGGATGTGATATGATCAGTACACAGTCCCTATTTTTCGTGGATGTTACAGGTCATATGGGGTCACCAGGGTTCAAAGTCTGTTAATTAGTTAGGAAGATACAATTTAACGACACACCAACACGAATGTGTTATATAGTGTCATATTGGTCAAATACTGTTCGTGTTCTCCCGTTAGTCGCCTCCTACGACAGGCAGTGAATTCCATGGGCATATTCTACAACCCTCAGCCCACGAAGGGACACCCTTTGAGGGTCATGCTCAGTGTTGTGGCGCCACCAACCCCCTGGTCATGGGATGAGTAATAAAGTTCTCATGTGCGCATTGTATAGGTGATAGCCGGGGGACTAAATTTATCGACACACACGGCCTTCTCAGCCCACCTGGATGCGATTTTAACGTCATACCCAAGACCCAGGATCAAAGTCCGAGAACCTTTTCAAATACAACATTTCAAGAGATATGTCTGTCTCTGTGTCTGTTTCTATGTCTGTCTGTCTATCGATCTATCTATCTATCTATAGCTTTTTTAGAGTTCAAAGGTAACATGGGGTGATTGGAGGTCAAAATGTGGATGAAACCCTTGTTGGTTTTTAACAAGTCTTAATGTAGGAAACTTACCAGATTTTACATGTGCTATGTGGATGCACATTATGTTCAGAAGATGGGTCCTATTATTGCTGGTGGAGGTCAAAGGCCATCTGGAATTACAATATTATTTTTTGAACATGTTAGTATAACATCAGAATGAGAAGATATAATACATGGTAGCATTTTTTGCAATGAGGCATTTATGTTTAATCGAAGCCTAAACGCACTTTTACATTCTGGTTTCCAAGTAGTATTTATATCCACCCGGAATGTAGTGAAAATTCACTCCAAATAGAGCTAACCTTTATGTAATTGTCGGCCTGCTTGCAGTGAATTCTTAAATGTAATCTCTGGTACTTCGTGTTAATATGAATGGCATTGGGGAACTAAGTATAAAACTTGCTTCTTTAAAGTCTAGGTGTGGAAGTCTTTGCGTAACCTTCAAACTGCTAGGTTAGGGGTTTACCTTGTTCTTCAGTTCGTCATTTAGAAAGATATTTTTAAACACAGTCTAGCTATATCTTTTCTTTGAAAGCTATTTTTATACATCAATGTGTTGAATTGTGTATATACCATAGTATAAACTGAAACGAAAATTCTATCATTGAGATTGAGCGAATGACCTGTTGTGTGATTTATTTGGAGAAATTTCCTTCCGTTTTATTACAGCATTATGTTTCGAAGAAATGCTGCCAACAGAATTTGGCAATTTGAGTTTTTCGAGTGCTGCCCTCAGCAAAGAGAGAGAATCCAATCAGCGTTGTGTAGTTCCAAGTAAGTCTTGAGTATCAAAAGGAATATACCTTACGTTAACGACGCGAAGGAAACTGAATGGAAGTTTATTCTTTTTCATTCCGCTAACCTTAACAGTGTTTCTTTTTTGGAAGATTAAACGGTACCGCCTTCAGTCTCAGACGTAATATACCTAATTACTTCAAAGTTGACCAAAATTGCGGACGCCTATCTCTTAAAATACGTACAATTAATGGACTATTGAATTTACGTACATGTATATGTTTTTCCTTAAAGGGGAAATACACAGTTATGTATTTTATTGTTTTTCATTTCGCCTAAACGTATCAAGATATGCAAATCTCCCCCTAATGTTCAATCTAGTGGTATGTAAATGCATGTATGTATGTATGTATGTATGTATATATGTATATCAACCCACATTAATATATATATATAAATATATATATATATATATATATATATATATATATATATATATATATATATATATATATATATATATATATATATATATATATATATATCTAAATGCGGGTTATCGTGGTCATTGCGCATGTGAAATTGAGTCAAATTGTGGACTTTGACATTAAGTGGACAGTTTCGTGATCACGTATTGTTCAGGCCTCCCTCAAGAGTATTTTCTGTAGAGTGAGTGACTCCAAAGCATGACTTCTAATAATACAGAGCGCCATCTATTTTGTGTCAACAAATGAACCCGATTCAATCACTCCCTCAGTAGACATGAGTGGTTGAAATCAGCATGATACATGTTGCCTGTTTCATATTGGGTCAATACGTGGACTTCAAATAAAAGTGACCCACCTTAAGGGTTGTTAAGAGGGGTTTTTGTACGGGTTAGTTTTGGTCTTGTATTCTTATTCATTACCTTTCTCTTTAGATTTTTGAATTTTCTATCCTTTTTTCTTTTTCTTTTTGCTTATTTGTGTTTGCTACACAACTACTTTAGGTAACTTGCTTTTGTTGTTTTGGGGAGTAGAACTCTCGACAAGCCCCTCAGGGTTTTTTAGTTTTACTACTTCAGTGTTATGTATGTACTGTATTCATTACGTTTGTGTATCCATACATTTTGATGATGTAGAAAACAAATAAACGAAACGAAACGAAAATACCAAAACTACACAAGCAATATACCGTCTTGAAATTTAAAAGTGCTCAACAGAGCACGGTCATACCGAAGCAATACCGTGTAATGGGGCGAAAATATTATATATATATATATATATATATATATATATATATATATATATATATATATATATATATATATATATATATATATATATATATATATATATATATATATATATATATATATCTATATACATATATACATCCAGCTTTACCAATTTGATTTATATATCTATATATATATGGTGTCATACCTTTTTCTTTATATGAAGGTACCCTTCCACGTGCTTCAAGACGATGTGAGGGAAATTTAGTCACCCCAGCAAGATGGGCAAATCTAGACATTCGTAACTGTTTCAACAGTTCTGTGCAAGAGGAAACTAACAAAAGGGTAGATTCTTTTTTTCAGGTAAACATTGTTAACTTCTAAAGTCGGTTTTGTAAAGGAGAGGAAGAAAAATTTCATTTCCTTTTTTGCATATCTCTGCAACAACGAACATGATCTGGTGTTACCTTGAATTACTTTTTCTGATGGGTTCCTTGACATTGAAAGCACGGGCATAGACAGCAGGATATGAATTTTTGTGCTTCAAAAACGGAGATTTTTGCGCAAGAAAGATTTCCGAATCTTAACAATATTCTTCGTAAAATCTGAAATTTGCACTAACGGAAAATGAGACTGGGTGTTAAATGGGTTTAAGAATTCCATTTGAAGTCAATTTGATTCATATTTGCCTAAAAGTATATCAGCAGCTTTAGCAGTGTAATATTTATGTGAATTCGTTCCACGTTGCGCGACCGGATTTTTCATCAAAAATTTTTAAAGAGAAAATGGTTCTAAAAAGAAACCATTTTCCTTTTTGCCTGGATCTTTGGATCCTTTAGGTTGTCATTAATTCCCATACTCCAGCCTTACTTCGGTCTTTTGAAAACGATGTCACAAAGGCATCGATAGTAACGTTAGAAGGAAAGTTGAGTTCCACGATGACACTTAGTTAATTATTCTCTCAGATCATAGGAAACAGATCTTTGACGATACGTGACGTCATCTACATTTCTCGAGATCTGGTGGACATCACAAAAGCCAAAACGGTGGAAACAGAAGATATAAGCCGAATCTCCTCAGTTCTTAATATGGTCAGCTCCGTTCACAGTACGTCGCCACTGGTAGGGTGTTCCATTTTCATTTTGTTTCTAGGTTAAAGAAATAAAATTAAGCCATTAATGATTTTTGTTTTTTGGTAAAAAACTTGTAAACCTTGGGTCATTTCTTTCTGTAAGAGCTATAGTGTTGCAATGAATTGAGTCAAAGTTTACTTGAATCTGACTTGAATATTGATATCCAAGTTAAAGATTCGAGTTTGACTCAACCCCGAAAGTCACCCAACTCGGATCGACTTAAGTATTCACTTGCCATAGACTGAACCTGACTCGAACCTCAAAAGCCCCAAACAATAACATGATTTTTATCAATTGTGACTGAACATGACCAGATTTTTTGCTTTAAAAACCATTACTACACAATGAAAACCAATAAGCAATGCGTTCGAACTGACTCATTCAAAAATGCCAGAGACACGAGCAGTCAATCAAGGAAGTCCTTGTTAAAAAGTGTGTATCCGTTGACTCATTATCTGGCATGAGACATCCATTTTTAGCAGGAACGTAGCCAGGATTTAAACAAAGTGAAATATTAACTGATAGAAGTCCTGGGGTGGCTGGGAGCACCAGCCCCTGTAGAAGATATTGTGTAACGGAGCCTGGGTGGACTAGATGCAAAATAGTTATAAGTATGAGGCTAGTTTTCAATTCACTGCATACTCTAACTTTCCCATTTTTCTTACCCCATTTTGTTTTTTCGTTTTCCTCTAATTCTATCATTTTTTTGTGTGAGCGATCCCATAGCCTCTCTGGTTACGACGTTGATACCTATTTTACAATAATTTGCGTTTTAGACGACGCCTATGATCTTACCTAGTATAAAGTTGAGTTCTAAGTAGGAAGATAGCAAAATGAACAACATACCTTTTGTATATAATGCCGAGTTGCATCACTACGGTATCACTACGAAAAAATGAACATTCTTACGTTCGTAACGGTCCTCATGCATCTTCCTGTCAGTGGCCGTCATCACCATCATCATCTTCCTGATCTCCATCATTCTTATACGAATCTCCATAGTCATAGAATTCGGTGCATAACATTTAAAATCTTTCCAATATGGCTCCTAACAAAATTAAGTACGGCTTCTTACCTTTTCTCTGAAGAAGTTTGCATTTCTTTGCCCAGTGACACTTAAACTTTGAAAATGGAGAAAGAATTCTTCAATGCAATCAATTTTGAACTCATCATATCGTGGTGAAATTAAGCCGATACATATACTTTCACTCTAGCTTTTAGACAAATTTGAGAAGCTAGTGAAAAAGGCCTTTACTGCGGTCCTTCAGCCGTACGTAATTTTAATTTCATTGTCTTTATACAACCCTTAACCCTCATATAAAGTTAATTTGAAGAAATACAGTGCTATTTTAGTGCACAATAATCCATGATGCATCTAAACAAAGAATCTGAAAAATTTAAGCCGCGATAGACACAGTTATCGCCGAATTTATCAGACCATCACTTGACTGTTAGGATTAGTCTATACACTACGACAAACTGTAAACTTAGTGACAGTGGCGGAGCTGCCATAAGGTCGGGGGGGGGGCGACCGCCCCCTGACGGACCAAAATCGTCTGTCAGCGCCCTTTTCAGCTTTTTAACATACTTTAATCCTGCACCATTACTGGTAAAATACACAATTTTAATATCATTGTTTTAAGGCCCAGATAACTAAGGGTGCTTTTACACTTGATCCGGATCTGATCGCCCGATGTTATCAGCGTATCGAATTACGTGTATGGCTTGATCCTGGTGCATTTACACTTGTCTCGTACTCTGATCCTCCTCTGTGCTTAAGCGGAAGTCGCATTACGAAATACAGGCACACGCGCGTGCGCATCAAAGTGTAAACAAAAGTAGACCTTGTACATGTACCATGCATACCGTACCGTGCCTCACCGTTGATCCTGCAAAAATTTACACTACAGATTTGATCGTCGCCTGCGCGGGGTCTGATCCTCCCCCCTTACTAGGATCAAAATCGAGTGATCAGATCCGGATCTGATCTGCGTTTACACTACAAATTTGATCTCGAGCAGTGGATCAGACCTCGCACAGGCGATCAGATCCGGATCAAGTGTAAACGCACCCTAAATGCTCAAACAGCCACCAGTAACTGTACTATCTGCCTTTTATTCTGATGAAAAGGTCATCTTCTGTAACACGGGGATAAGTTTTGTCGAAGCCTATCTTCATGCTTTATACGCACTAATTAATTTTGTCGCTGTGCTTAGTTAATTTCGTCAACGCCAAGCGTGATTATAAGCTTACAAAATACAGAAACTAACTTTAAATTTACCCTCCTGGCCAATAAAAGATGTTTCAAAGGGCACAACAATAATTGTAGCACAAATAGCCCTCTTGTTGTCAGGGATAATTGTCAACACAGACAATAAAAAGAGTTTATAAAGATACCAAAATAGCTTCCACAACATTTTTCAAAATCATTTGAAGAAAACATTCAGGTTGTACATGAAATAAAACTGTTATCATAGTGGTAATGATTTAAGAGTTTTAATGAGCACTTTCCATTTTGCTTTTCTTCAAGTGACCATTCTCATGATAAATGGCTATCACTGCACGATAATCCCATGAAAAAAGCCTATTTCTGTACTTTCGTGGTCTCAAAAGCCCCAAAATTGCACCTAATCAGCCTACTAGGTTTAGGCTAAACATGAACCATGAATTCGGTATCTAGAGAGCCAAGCAGACCTTTTGTCTTGGCTATTTCTTGCAATGTACTTAATGGCTATTTCAGAGTGGTAACATGATGTAAATTACGTCAATTAATGTTTCTTCGTGTACTCATCTTGATTTCCAGATGCCAAAAATGTACACCTAACGGTTATTAATTTTCATAACTTTTCCCCCTGCTTGCTATTAAGCTTTAGCAGGTGTAATCTTTATCTTCACAAAGTCCATTGTTACATTAAAATCTTAAATCGAGACCTGACAATAACATGAAATATAATGACCGTCTTCATACTAGAATGTGAAAGAGAGGGATAGAAACATGGGCGTCCGCAGTTAGGGGAAAGGGGGAACTTGCCCTCCCCTGGAAAATAAAAAAACCTGAAAAAATGAATTAAGAAAACAAAGAAAAAGATGAAGAAAAATTAGCATAAACATTTCTTAACAGTTCACTTGGTGTTTTCCTTATTTATATGCGGTTAATAGGCTTTAGAAATGCAATCTGATAGGCATCTTGGGCCAAAATTTTTTTTGCGCTCTGCGCCAACTCATGGTGGCACGGAGCTTTTCCCTCTAAAAGAATTGTGCCCCCTCCCCCGAATTTTCTTCTGCGGAGGCCCATGGATAGAAAATTTAAACATGTTTTAATAGAAAAACTTGCTGAAGAGAACTGGCAAAGTAGTCTTCTACCATGTGCAGCAAATCAAATGGAAAGTCTGAGAAGCCGTGGCTTCGATCGTGCTGAGGCTCTGGGTATTTACTCCTTCAAAGCGCCCCTGCAGACCATTTTCGCCCCCTCTGACCGAAATCCCCAGTTCCGCCACTGCTAAGTGAGCCAAGCCTAGGCAGAGGATAATTAAAGGCACTTGTCCTGATTATTTGTCTTCACAGGTAACCTATAACACGTTACACACGGTTGACAAGATTATGGAAGCTTCCCAAGCAGTTAACAGTAACGATGAACAACTACCAGTAGGAACGCCATCAGGAATTTTAAAATCGGTCGAAATGCAACTGGAAAGTACCGAAAAGAGTGGGAAAAACTTTGCTCTTAGTTTGCCAAACATTGGAGTAAACGTTGTACAAATATCAGACCTTGAGGAACCATTTTCTTATGCATCGTGTCTTTCTTCAGATATAAAGGATAATTCGCGTATGCCCGTTAATAAACGCAACTCGTATTGTAAAGAAGGAGCTTTTATCTACATACCGTCAGTTGTCACGAATCTTCAATTAAATGGTAAGAATAAGTTTCATGAATTAGGCCACTTGGCAAATGTTCGCAGACAATTCGTTTTTGGATTTATTACAAAGATTAAGTGCAGACTTTTTTTGTTTACCTTCGCGGCCGTTGTGCGCTTACTATATACTTTTCGAATTTAAAAATGTTATTATCAATGTTTGTGAGTGAAGGAGTCAATACACCTTGCCGAGGGCACTAGACTATACTCATGCGCACACAGACAAAGTGGTTCTGAGGGTACAGTACATTTGGCCTTGTTACCCGGTCGGAGTAAATAAAATAAATATTTCAGAACTTGGTCTATTGGTTTGATGTCCATCAAATCTTGGTAATTGAAAAACTTTATTTGACGAATGTCATTGAACTAATGGTAATTTACCGCAACACTCTTGTCTGTAACCAAAGAGATCAGTTCAGGTCGGGGTAAGGGGAGAAGCATGGGGGCGTAAGCCTACTATATTTCCCCAGCAAATATCCCGAAACTCTCGGAAAGCTGTTCAGTTTAGACCACGTCCCTTTTCCACAAATCAGAATACCGCAAGAGATGGTTAGAGAGACTTATTGAGACTTTAAGTTCCGACAAAACACGTTTTTTTTAACGCTTTAAGCTTTAAATATCGGTACAAATCACGCAGTTGACTTAAGTGCTTGTGAGAGAATACAGACAATTAGAGCAGATCCCCCGCAACGGCCTACTTTAGCGTTTGATAAAAAATTAATTTGATAAGTTCGTATACCTCACAAAATAAAAAATTCTTGATATAATATATAATATAACAGAGATTATAGATAAGCTTCTCTATACCATGTTTTTGTTCAATTTCCCCAAATTAAACATCCGTTGGGATTTTTACTCACATCCATCAGATCTTAACCAAAAGGTGATTCCAGTAACATTCACAAGATATGAGAGTGACATCCTTTTCAACGACGAAAAATTGAGAGAAAAAAAGAAGAAAATTAACAGTATTGTCATTGCAGTATCAACGTCAAATGAAATCAAAGAACTCCCGAAATATTCATTCATACAAACAACGCTTTCTCCATTTTCGGTAAGGTTTGCTCCTGTTAAAAACCAGATCAAAAGATGATCACATCATCACATCTTTACTGTAATCTATCTCTTTAAAGGGGGCCTGGATGGGCCATTAATGGAGTTTTGAAGGGGTTTTTGAGTGTAAAAGTAACCTACGTCTCTTTTTTTCGAAACTTATGTATGTTGTCTTTTTTGTACGAGATATATTTCTTTTCTTTTGTTTCGAGGAGCATCTATACTCGTCAAGCTCTTCTGATTTTCTTTGATGATACTTGCTGCTAGAAGTATAAGAATAGTTTGCTAGCATTTCAGCTATTTTAAAGAACTTCGTGGTTTGCACTGTTTTACAAGAAATTTCCTACCTGGCTAACGATGAATGCTTATCCCAAACCTAATCCCTAAATCAAACAAAGAATGCAACCGATACAATATAATGACAACATCGAAGCAAAAAATATGTTGTTAAACAGTGCGCATCAACCGGCACATCTAGGGAGTAAATATATGATTTTGTTTATTTAAGATAACGTCTGAGTATTTCCCAGTTCACCGTTATCTTTCCGAAATCTTCTAAAGGTACGGAGTCTTTTGTTAGAGAAAACATTCGATTGTACTTTGCGAAAAAATAACATAGAGATATATGGAATAACATTGGCATCATATGCTCCCAAGTTGAAGAACAACAAAATTGGGAAATCATAGTACCACATATTTCGTTTCGGTTTAAAAGTGATAATCTAAATGTTTCCATGCCTTACCATGCAATCGTTCTACCCATAAGCAAATGACATGGCCATATACAAGTGACGTGGCATGAGATGCATTTGTAATGATTTGTACTCAAACTTTTTCCAATGTACTACTGTTGCCAGCATTGCCCGTTTCAACAAAAGTGGACCACATTCTTTAAATCACTGCAAAAACGTAAGTACGAGACTGCCCAACTTGTCTCAGTGAAATACCGTGTGATCAGTCTACCCATAAACAAATGGTATGATCGTGTAGTCGCATTGCTGGTGCGCTGCAAAATTTCCCCACGACTCTATTGTTGCTAACGCTGCCCTTTCTACAAAATGGCTGACATTCTATAAATCAATATCAAACGGATACATTTCTTCATGAAATTTATACTATATTGTTTTGACTATCGATTTCAAAACTATCATTCCTAAGAGCTTAAAACAGGGGATTCTTTCAGAACTTCACTTTGTATAAATAACCACGATAACAATCGTTTTGAAATGACTAGCTAGTTGTTCTAGTTAGACAAAAGAACCGGATAAAATACTTTTTTGTCGTTTACATAATCTCATATCAAACTTTTACCTTCATGGAAATTAAATGCAATCTCGTAATAGGTTACATTTCGGTTTCTAATTAAACGCCAATAAGATTACCATTCAAGGGTCTCAAACTATATTCCGAGGGATGAAGAAAAATACGACCTAGTGAAGTCCTTTGTTACTTTATTTTGATTCCCATATTATTCCAGGCTGACAATTTCAAGTCCAATTTTAAATGCGTTTCTTGGAATTACACCCTGTACAAAGATTCTGGTGGCTGGTCAACAGAAGGTTGCCTCAACGAGGAATATAATGATTCGTTCACATACATCTGTAAATGTGATCACTTTGGTCATTTTGCTGTACTTGTGGTAAGAAATTTATTTAGCTGCAAGATTTTATCAATGAATACATTTTCGTATAATTTTGCCCACAGTTTCCATAATCTGTGAACTAGCTTTTCATTTAAGAGTAGTAGGTGGTTGATTCAAACATGTTAAATCTAAAGTGACCGATTTTGGAAAGCTCTCATTTTGGCATTTACGGCCAGCCTTCTTCAATTTTCGTTTATATAAATGCCAGCCTCACTCAAACTGCTGCATTTCGACAATCATCAATGCGAAAGCTATTGTGCTTGGTGCTCAGCATAAGTAATGGAGTGGGGAAATAATCCAGTGGGCTCGACTTGAACTATTTGGTTGGAAACTGAGCCGTACATCTCCATCTAACCAACCGACCGCCTGACCAATTAACTAACTAACTTTGCCCAAAATTAAACTGTTAGTAAAGTAATACTTGGGTTTTAATGATCCCAACATCTAATGAGGAGTGTGCTTACCCAAAATCTTAAATATATTAATTTATCCATGTCCTCACCGATATTCTAATTTAACTTTCCTTTTTATTTCTTCTTGTGCTTATTGGAGGATTTGGAAAATGAAATGAGGGTCAGATGGATCAATAATCCTTTCGTGGTCGTGTGCATCATAGTAATCTTTACTATATTTGCAGCTGGATGCACCTACTTTGCTATAAAGTAAGTTTCCTCTGTATATTTAAGTTGTAGATATATTTTGTTTATTATTACACAAGGTCAAGTTTTTGAAATAATTCGATTGCTAGTGATTAATATCATAAAAGCATTGAATACTGTTAATTGGAATTAATTTTGCATTTAACTAAATTAATCTGTAAATGAAAACAAAATGATGCGTTGCGGTAGGTATTTGTAACCAAAGACTGAATTTTGTAGTCCGTATTTTTGTTTATCTAACAGGGCTTTCAAACATCACAGGAAAGAATTCTTTAGAAAAGAAAGTAGTTTTCAAACGTTGGTGTTGAGTAGCTGAAGGAATGACTTTGGGAAATCGTGAATGTACGGTATACCTCAGAGAAATACTTTGTACATCAAGTCACGAGTTGTCACCTAAGCGAACTTCGACATTCTATGCTGTAAATATACCAGCAAGGCTGAGGATAATTCCTTTTCTAATCAGTTCAAGACATGGAACGTGTGATTGGTTGTCGGCTATAGCGTTTCTTAATCTGATCAAAGTGTGCATACACGTGAACAAAATATGCAGAATTTTATACTGAAAGGGCTAACAATGCTTTGACCATCATTTTGGGAGTTAATTATGTTGCAATGTTACAAAAATCAAAGTGAAATATGCACTTGGCAGTTACCAAAATTTAGAGTAAATATGTATTAATGTTTAAAATATGGTGCCCTTATTACTGTGATTCAATAAAATAGTAAGGGATTTTTTCTGTTTACTGCAATAGAAAAAAGTTGATTTTATGTTCTTAAGACCCAACCCAACCCAAACCCTACATTAAATTCTTCATAGAACCTTCAAATATGACACTTCGTTAGAGATGCTTCTAATGTAAATGTTCTGAGGCCCGTGAGGTTGGTCATTCTCTGACATTATCTATCACCAAAACAGTCTTTTTCTCAGAAAACTTCGCCCCATGAAAGACAAATGTCCGAGCGAAATGGCACTCCTTCCCGCGCAAATGACCAAAAAAGCATCACAGAAACCCAACTTAACAGTGTGTATTACAATGCATTGTAGTGTGTAATGCTCACATCAATTTGGCCAACATCAATTATGAAAAGGTACCTGCCTTAACTGGCATGAATTTCCGCTTGCTTGACAAATGTGATCTTAGTTAAAACAAGATTAATAACAAAGATTTTACATGAAAAGCTGGTCTGTGGGTTTTACCCACAAAGGCAAAGTCACTGGTTTAAGAACAAGAAAAAGTTGAGCAACATGAGAAAGAACTCGCTAGGGACTGCGAATGAGTAATTCAGAGAAACTACACTCTATCTACATTTTGCTCACATATTGAATACCTTGAGACCGGTAATAACCGACATTTGTTCCCAGCATCAAGCCAGAAATATGTATATATAAAAATTCTTTCTCCCAATTTCTCAGAGGGGACTTTTTTGTCACTACTCGCTTAAGCTGACAGAACATACAAACCCTTTGGCATAATATAGTAATAGATTCGTCAGGACCTTGTTGCCTCATTCGCCATGAGGCACCGACGTTCTCCAATGTTTCAAGAATTAGTTTTGATATGGGATTTTATTACTCTGAAATACTTGTAACCATAGAAGCACCAGCTGGGGCAGCAAACGGATGCAATTTCTTTCTTTTTTTTTTTTTTTTTGTTAGAACATTTCTAAGGTTAGACCTATCAGTTTGAGCTTTTGGGCTAATCTAGTCGATTTATGATTAGATGGCAATTCTTTGCAACCGGAAAAAATACTCTATCCCACGTTTACATCAAATTATTTCATAAAATGACAGATATCTCCAGAGCTTTTGAAACACTAGAGAGTTCTTTGCCTTTGAACGACTGGCTTTTACACTTTAAACTTGATTTCTGAATCCAGCAGTGCCTTGATGTATCTTTGCGGACTCGAAAAGGTGCGTAAGGCCTACTTATGAGGTATACTTGCGGTAGATATGGTCCAGGTAAAATTTTATCTGCACCTTATAAAGACTTGATCCAGATGAAACTTTATTTGGAAATATATGGCTCAATTGTGGTTCTGGCGTAGATCTGAATTACATCTGCTCAATCTTTCATCTGGCCCAGATATAAATTTCATATCTGCTTCAGATATGTAATCCATAGCTGGCCCATATATAGATTTGGTAAAAGGGAAAGTCTTTTTAAACACAATATGTTGCTTTAACTTTATACATTTTTATAAACAAGAAGGTTAATTACTAGCTGAGGAGTAATTAGCCTTTGTAAAGGGGAACAAAGGGTTTGGTTTGGCTGTTATGGGTCTGGAGCAGGAGAGATTGGTGTGACGTGCAAGAGATCTGGAACTGCGACAAGGTATAATGGATACGCTATTCAGAAAAGTTAATGGTAGTGAGTGCTGGAGAAGTGAGTAAAGATGTGAGAATTTCTCTTATTGGCGTTTGCTGAAGAAAGAACATGTAGTCAAAATGTTTTAAACTGATAGATCGGACAATTTTAAAGTTCAGAAAAATGTGTTTCTTTTTGAGTTGTTGGAACCTGTACTTACGTGATAGATCACGGTGATCTATGGCAAGCGAACCGTCGCTAATATGACCGTTATGTGGACTACGTAATGATGACTTGACGTTTACAAGTCTTCATGGTAAGAGCAGTCTTTTAGATTTTTTTCAGTGATGGCGTGAGACGTTCCTCTTTAAAGACGTCACTGAATTTTACCGGAATATTGCTATTCTCAGAGAACATGTACAGTGGGGAGACATGTTGCCGATATTCCCACCTTTTTTCCTGCCGTGAAAAATTTTGATGTGTTGCTAGTGTCTTGGAGCTCGACCGGGAGGCTACTGCTGCTTTCTACCTTTAAGCTCATCCTCCTTGTATGACTTTTGCTACAACTGTATGGATCGCTAAAAAAGAGATAAAATACCTGTCTCCCCCTAAAAGGTAAACGCACGTGAACCAATCACATTGATATTAAGCGATGCCATATATTCCCACTACCAGTACCAAACATTTAAAGAGCCGCCTGACCAAGAATTCCAGCCGTTCCAGACACAGCGTATTTCAAGGTAGCTGTTGTAAGTTGTTAAGTTTAATAAGGGTAATTAATGTAAGTTAGTTGAGGCAGTAAGGCTTTGCATGCACTTGCTTAATGTTTGTTAATAATTATTTGTAAATAATAACAGATGATCACTAAACTTAACTTGTGAGTCCTGTTGTCTTGTTGTTTTGTCCGGTTTGATCTGTGGTGTCGAATAGAAACTGATTTGCGTTCCAAAGAACCTGGTGACACGTATGCGTTTTCATTCCTGTTGTAAAGCTGTTACATCAGTGGTTTCTTTGCAATTGTCCGTAAACTTTATCAGATGGCGGCAACGGGGGGCAAGGGGAAAATTTCCCCTGTCGAAGCGTTTTTCCCATATGCCCCTCCCAATCCTGAACCAAATATACCTTCACTGAGCCATAATTGTACCACGAGGTATGGGTACTCCTGAGAACTTTCGGGGACTTCGCTCTTTGGGCCCCGACCAAAGCCTTTTCGCCATAGAATCCAACAGTAGAACTGAGCAGGAGGTAGACAAGCAAGAGATATGTAAAAACCCCAAAGCTTCCAGGGATTTTGACTCTGGACCCCCATCTGGGCTTAACCCCTTTAATCCACAAAGCATAATGGCGCCCTCGGCTTGGCGCCACCCTCGATATTTTTATCCCCTGCGACATTTCCCTTTGATTTTAAAAAAATTCAAATCCCATTCGAATCGCCACTTTTCGAAAGGACAACTATTTAAAATATGAAAAAGAAATATTTTGCTGCCTACACACTCATCAAACGGGCACTTAAGCCCGGGGTCTGTATATTGACCATTTAAATAACAACCACATTACCATTACATGACGGATTTTCCCAGTCAAAATTTCATTTATTTATGTTCCATTTTCATTTTTCTGCTGGTTCTGGGGAAATGTAGCTCTCAATTCTTTATTACTGTCAAAACAATAACATTTCGAAAATCCATGTCAGAGTATAGTTTTGTAAGGGCGATAATTTGCTAATAAGTTTTCAAGACTTTACAAAATCAACGAGATTTTGTAAACCAAGAAGGGGTCATATATGGTATTTACATGGTATTGAAAACCCCGAGAACCGCGAAGTGCCATTTTAGGACTTGGGTCATTTCCCGCACATTTGTATCTATTAGTAGCTTACAGGCAGGGAGGATCGAAGTTTCGAAGTCCAATAACTGTGAGTCTCTTAACAGGGGCATCGGAGAGAATTTTGAAGTGGGGAGGGGGGTGGAAATCACCAAAGCGGTCCTATATATTCAACAATATAATAGCAATAAGGCGGGCAAAATGCCTACAGACGAATCAGCTAGTGATGGTATGATTTGAGACGGCCTTAACTGGGGTCTGTCACCTTTTAATCTTTCAATTTCTTTGCTTACCTGTATCATGTATGGATGTAGACTAATTTGTTCACTGATACCCTCAATTTCACTGAGTATAAAGGTTTGAAATTCATGTAGACAATAAATGGAGACGATTTAAGTCCAATGGACACCACTAGTGAATGCCTACAGCTGCTAAACACAAGCGCTGATCAGATTCGTCTGTACGGAAGAAAATTTTCTTACCCCTTTTCCCTCCGTTTGACCCCTTCACCCTTGCAGTTTTGTCCAAGATCCTTATACAGCATTTGCTTCTACCATATAAACTACTATCACCAGAAATTCACAGTTGTGTTTAACAGAAGCAGATTTGCTTTCTAGAATGTCAAGTTTAAAGCGCTCCATCGATTTTGCAATCCAAGCAAGAATCTTTTCTTGTACAAGTTAAAACTTAAATGCACAATGTGGGGATATGTGTCCCTTCCTTTACCGAAATGTTTACCTAGTCTGTTATAAGCAGAAATTTGCTGAAAACAAACTGGTTGTGGCCCACTGGCTTGTTCTTCCTGCTCCACTGCACTGCTTATGCTGAGCACCAAGCACAACGGTAGTTGGTTCCGTTTTTAAAGTCTTCGATAGGACCCTGCCAGGACTCGAACTCCCCACTTTGTATTCAGTATATCCTATATACGATGGTTCATACAAATTGTTAGTTAAGTGTGATTTATTCTCCTTTCAAACTGAATTGTTCCAAGATGTTCAAAAATATCTAAGGGATTAACGGAATGATGGGTTTTGATTGGTTTTTCACCTTTTAATTACTTTTTAATGGAATAAATGAAATTATTTTCTTGGTCTTGAAGGAGAAAGGTGAAAAGTAAAAAACAGAGAACGTGGGTAAAATAACATCGTGCACAAATTACCTTACTATTTTGTGCTATAGAGGCTTTGCAATTGCGTCACTGAACCGCCATGCTGGAGGACATCAGTGCCAAATACACGTGGAGTTTTGCTGAACGCACTGCACAGTGTGTACTGTGACATGCCCGGTGTATAAAAATTCAACGAACAAGCGCGTCCCGTATGGTTTACTACGTGGTTACATGTACTCCAACATGGCCGCCGGAGAGTATCATGACGTCATGTGAAAAGCCTCCATAGTGCCTATTATCTTAAGTAGTTTAAAAGATTTGATTGCAGATTTGAATGTTTTCCTTTAATTTTGTTGTATTGAAGAGTTCAATTTAATCAAACATTTTTCTATGATTTGTTTTTTTAAGTTCGTTTTTTTACCTCCTTAATCTTGAATACTTCATTATACTCCACGAGCTTCAAAGGAATTTTGTCCTTTGAATCCTTTGCCACTGGATGCTACCACTCCAGTTGGTTCCCTTAACCAGGCCAGTGGATCCCACGACGGCCCTCAACTTTAAAAGAAAAACGCTGTGGTGTCATTGTCATTTTAAGATTCAAAGCTTTCTCTTTGATCCCCGTCCATGGTTTCACGTTTTGCTCTGAACCTTTATGAAATAATAATCCGTTTTGGCATTACCAAACTAGCAATATTGACGATAATTTCACATTTCGCATCACGGGTATTTGTGAAACGTCTAATTCCCCAGAGCTTCCGGGGTTCGCCCCCTGGAACCCACCAGGGGCCCTTGAGCGGGCCCTGGACCCGACGCCGTAATAATTGCGCTGTCGCGCGATCATTGCCGCTACGCACAATGACTTCCTTCTTTGCACAAAATACGACCCCCGTTTAAAAATGTCTGGTGGAGCCTATATGGGACCGACAATGGCCTGCCTTTTCCAGCTGTGTCTCATTGGCTTGTTTCCCTACACCACTGCTTTTGCTGGGCAGAAGCAAAATGATATCTTGAGATATCATATTAACGAGCAGTATTCACAAATGCACATACACACACAAATACACCAGTCAATTTTACATACAGTTTGAGGACCTCATGGTGCTGTCTAATGTATTTTCTTTTTTAACCTTAACCTTAACAATAGACTCTCCTAGTGTTCAACTTTAGAAGACTCAAGAAATCTATTGTGTTTCCATCAGAGCGCTTAAATCCATTTTTAGGTTTTCAGACTTATATCAAAACTAGTCAAGGCCTTTTTCCATACAACCTGAAAACCTCATTGTTATTCGTTTGTTCCTGCTTCATTAACCCTAAAGCTTTATCATTAGATTGTCTATTAATATTAGTCGGACTGGAAAGAACTCCAGTGAAATATTGAATTACCATCAGAGGACCTAATATCCGTCGTTTCAGGAAGGTGCTAGCTCCTAGTAGTGCCCTTGAAGGAATCGAATAAAAATATAAAATGTATCAAAAATGTCTGTGTAATGAACTTGCCCAGGTGCTCATGATATAGATTTTCTTGCCATGCACGAACGAAGCTTAATTACAGAGTAAAGGTCAAAGAGGAGAGTTAATTTTACAAGGATAACACGGATAAAGAATTTCCCAGGAGGGGGCAGGTCAGTCGTTTCAGGAAAGGATTCACATGGGGAGGGGGGATTAACACCAGCAGTACTATCTGAGCGGAGCGTCACTATTAGTTGTGGCGAATCGTGTAAGAAATAAATCGACTTTACAAACCCTCCAGATGGCCAGAAACGGCACTTCTCGAATGAGAATAATATCAAAATAGGTGTAAATATTTTGTTTCGTACGTGGAATGACTACACACCAATAAAAAGATATTTTGAGGTTAGCACTCACAATTGTCACTTGGTGTAAAAGTGAAAGTGTCATTGATGTTAAACATACATTTTTTGTCTCAGGTATTGAGGTTTATGTTCAGAATGTAGCTATAAGACCTAGGTAACCATAAGCATAGCTGTACGAATCGGAAAATTTCAGTTAGGGAGGGGGATGAAAGACTATCTGCCCGAAAAATGCAGCAGTGTCCAAAAGACTATCTAAGCTGAGCGTCACTATTGGTTTGCGAGGGACGTTGGAATTTTGGCAAATCGCGACCCCTCAAGCAGTTCAAAAAGTATTTAAGCGGAGTACCACCTTTAGTTGGGGTGGCGAGGACGGACAATTTTGAAGAGTCGTACCCATCAGATGGTCGAAAATGGCATTTCCCAGGCTTACAAAGGGAATCCAAGCAGCCGCTATTTCGGGTTTTGTTTTTGCAGAAAAAAAAATCATCAGAGAGACTACCTACAAGTATCTAGGTACAGTGGGTTCCAAGTTATAATACAGGAAAGATATGTTGCAAATGATATGCAACGTAAACTGAAAGAATCTCCCGAACAAAGCTTTCACCTTTTCTTTCTTCCTATATAACCCCTTATTAGAAAGTAACATTTCCGGCCATTAAGCTATTTTCGCCGGTTAAAAACAAAAAAAAAATGAAAAAATTGTAAAACACAAACCATACATCCCACAAAGATACTTTGAAGTACCAAATGAATCAGAAAGGATAGATGTTTTGAAAAATACAAACTTTTGAGGGTTGTCACCAAAAACTTTTTGGAAAAGTTCTGCTGAATGTAGAGATCATCTCAAAAATGTGAAAATTTTGCGACTGAAAAAGTCTGTAAATTTTAGGGTAAAGATAAGGGCATAGCAAAAATTTGAAAACCCAAAGACCCTACTTTGTAAGAATTCAACATAGAATCAGGATGTTGTTGCCTTTTTTCGAAATTTCTAAAAGTGCTCCCCAAAATTCCCCAAACTGCTTCAATTTGCGTAAAAAGAGCCTTTAAAAAATCTACATCCGTCAAAAACGATCGATTTTGAAAAGCTTTGCGGCGCATTGCTCCTCACGGCCTTCCAAACTCTACTGACTTAAATAAGGATGCAAATAGCTCCATCGAGATGGAAGGAAGCCTAAAAGTGGAGTGTATCTGCGATTCGCGGAATTTGCGGAACTGGCCTTTGGCCTTTACACTCAATGTATTACATTACACACAAGCTGTACACAAAACTACGTTGACAAGCAAGCAATACAACGAAACTCAGTACAGGCAGCAAATGTCATTTTTACAGTATCAACATTTTATGAATAAGAAACTTGAGTAATACATATTCTGAATACTTTTATGGTACAGAAAAGGGGGTTTCTGTAGTCAGAGGTGAGGCTTGAAGCGAGTTTTATCGACTTTTTCGTAACGTTTGGCCTACACACTTTATAGTAAAGTGCACGGTGTGCCCTTCAGTGTGTAGGGCATGTCGTTACGGTCTATTTTTTTACCTAAATTTACTCGTCCAAAAATGCTCAAATTCTCATTGATGAACCTTCACAAGAATGAACAACCTGTTTTTCAAGTTCAAGTTATGAAATATTTGGGAAGAAAGATTTAGTAAAATCTGAAAATGCCAACTTCTTGTGAGTTGCTTGAGTGCTGAAAAGAATTAAAACGAACAGTAAATTATCTTTTATTACACATTAATATTCCAACCGTTTCAAAAAACTGATGTTTTGGTGTGGTTGACGTCAAAGATCTACAACGAAGTATGAGTAAGAATTACGTCATAACGACCGATATTGGCCATAATAACCAGTGCGCGGTGAAGTGACAACTTCCGTTTCGGGGTTTTAAAAGATAACAGTAGTTTGTCCGCTCTGGATATTTAACAACATGCTGGAAGAAAACAGGAGCTTTGAAATTTAAATTACGGTTTTGTTTCAGTCTGTACGTACGTAGTCATCATGTTGACATTTCACGTATTTTTCGTCCTACTGGTAGCAATGTCAAGAGGACAAACCAATCAAGGTGAGTGAAAGATGTACCAGATCTATCAGTTACAATAAAAGTGTGGCAGAAGTTTCAATACCGCACTTCGAATACCGGGTCAAACTGTGTAAAAAATTTTCAGGTGTGAAATGTAGGCAGGACAAAGTTGGTTCCAATCCCACATTTGTTATCACTCATTACCAGGCTTCTCCCCTTCTGAATTTCAATATGTCTTGCCACATGTGATTAAGTATGTTCACATGTCAGTTGTGTAACAAGCAGGGACTTCAAGGACAGGATATGTTCGTCCAAGTTTCAAGAGAGTGAATTCTCTAATGAGTATGAAAAAAGAAGCCGTGATAATACCACCCAATTTTATTTTGAGACCAATTAACAATTATTCAAAAAGTCCTGTACGTACATGATACTAACAATAAACTTACTTATACTGATTTTATCGCAGTGTACGTAGCATGAAAGCTGTGATAAGAGCTTCCTGATGTAGTGAAAGGAACAAAGGTATTGCCATTAATGTACGATGGGGCTGAAAGGTCTCGATTAGTGTAAAGTTATGGAAAGAAACTAATCAGTGAATCGGTGAAATCAGTTTCAAAATAATGGCGATGCGCTTGCTTATTGTAGGCATTCTTTAATGGACATGGACTGCGGAACCACTCGTGAAGTGGGGCGCTCATCATCAAAGCAGCCCGATATGGTCAAGAAAATAAAGTCTCAGTTCCCAGTTTAAGGTGCCTAAAATGCTCACAGCAGAAAAAACTACGAGGAATTAAAACCCCGGTGCCCCCGTCCTTGAGTAGTGTCTACTAAATTTTCCGTTCCAATTTCAAATGGATCAATTGCTGTCTACAACACATTTACTTCTAAGTTTAAGCACTCTTTCAAAGGAATCCAAAGTTTACTGCATGTTTTGGGGTTATTTTAGGCCTTATAAACACATGGTATAGATCCGGAAAATTTATAGCTCAACGAAACTTGCGCAATTTTTTTTCCAGTGCAACGCCGCTTGTGCTTTTGGAATACAAACTCGACAGGTCATCTGTCACTGGGATGGTGTTATACTGTACTCAGAAATATAAACTGTGATCCCGTCACCAGACTTATCACACAAACTAGAATATGTGACTCGGGACAGTGTGAATGGGAAACTGAAGATTATGGGACCTGCTCAGACACGTGCGGTCCGATCATTGGCCAACAGACAAGATCGGTTACATGTGTGAACGTGAACAACAATCAAGTTGTTCCTGACAATCACTGTAACTTCATGCCTAGACCAGAGAACATTCGGGAATGCATTGCTGAAGTCCCTTGCCCCGGACCAATATGGGTCGCAGAACCCGTTGGAGAAGTAAGTCTTTACACTTGACGTCAGTGAGCTTCGTGGGTGGAGATCCTGAGGGTGGGGGCATTTCACCCACAATATTTGAGAATCGCCAATTCACTTTCATTTTTTCACAGTATTTTATTTTTTGTTGGAAAATGAGGTACTCCCCCGCCCTGCATTGGGAGCAAATTGTCCGCGCCCCCCGCCGTTACACAAAAATCAACAAAAACGTCGGATTCTTTATTGTATTTTATTTTTCTTTTAAGTATATCTTTCTCATTACTTAAATGAAACACTATCAATGGAAACAAAGTAGTTACATATTGTAAATGTCACAATTGATTAGGATAGATATTGGAGCCATTCATGAAACGATATTGTCGTCTACACTAAACTAAGTTGCGATGACCTCATTTTCCCTTTAAAGTGTGCCTCAAGTCAAAAAATCAAAACTATATATTAAACAACATGAAAAAATCAATTCTAACAGTTCAACTCCCATCTTCATAGGACATTATTCTTGAGTTGAGATACCTGTCAAAATATTGAAGTTATTGACTCAAATTAGAATGGTTCATTGTCCAATAATTTGTGATATCATTGCTGTATTATTCAAATTACACTCTTTGTATTTCTTTGTTTTTGTGAAAGTTACTGCACCTGTACCAAGGTGTGATAGCACTCTTACTCTTACGGGGTGATGTAATTAATTAAGCCCTCTCTATGCAACATACTATGCCGGCGAACAGGAATTGTTCACGGTCATAAAAACACTTTCAATTTAAGAGGGAAACAAATCAGGTAATGTGAGTTGTACAACAAGAAAGTCACAAAGAATTACGCAATGGACTAATTTGTTTTAAGTGAATAAATTTGAACATTTTATATCTTCGCTCAAGAATGTCCTATGAAAATGGGAGTTGAAGCGTTTGAATTTATTTTTCATGTTGTTGAACATATATATTTTTGATATTTTTTACTTAAGGTATACTTTAAACCCCATACCTGTAACTCACAAACTACGAAACTTCCCCCTGCAGTATGATGCACAAGGCGTAACTTTTAAAGGGACACTGTACTGTACATATTTTTTATACTCAAGCACTTTCATCATAGAAATGATATTTCTCTAATATTCATCATTATGCACTGCAAATTCTGATTACCGTTATCGTTTGGTTTTTCAGTGCGATGCCAATTGTGGTGCCGGAACCGAACCTCAGGCAGTTACATGTGTGTCACTTGAAGGTGCCACTGTTAATGATTCACTCTGCGATCCTGCCGTTAGACCCGACGACCGGAGACCGTGTAACTCGGGGTCCTGTCGTTGGGTTGTAGGACCCAGAGGACCTTGTTCCGTCACTTTTGGCTTTGGTGTCCTCGAAACAACAGTTACTTGTGTGAACGAGCTCGGGATCACCGTTCCTAATTCTAACTGCGATTCCCCGGATAGGCCACCAGATAGGGACACATGCAAACAAATAGCTTGTTCAGACAAACCACAGTGGGTGTCTTCAGCTTTCGGAGAGGTGAACAACTTTTAAATCTAGCTAGTAAATGATGGTTCCAAGCGATAACATTAATGTATCTGTACCGATTACATGTCCTAAATCGTATGCAAATTCTGCTTTTCGAAAGAATAAACAGTTTGATAGCATCTAGAGCCATGTTTAGTTTCTCGGAACCCTTTGAAATTTAGAAATAAATCTAAATTAACTTCTATGGACAGAGCGTGTAACGCGTACGTCCTATGCGTAGATTGTCGTCACCCGCTAGAGAAAAAGGTGCACCAGGATGACCGCAGTAAAGCTTTAATTTGCATGATTTGACTACGACTCTGTAATATTTTGGGCAAAATTTAAACTTCAAGGGGAAGCAATATCATATTCCTGCAAGGAGCGTCGTGATTTTGACCTAACTTTGCACTATTTCGAAAAATGTTGCAACTTTTTTGCAAAATCTGTTGAATTTGAGCACTTGAGCAAGTTCAAACTTCCAACCACAAAACCATAGCAGACAGCCATCTTGCTACGCCTATACCCTCACTTTCGGTAACGACAATTTACGCGTAGGACGTTAGTGCAGTCTGCTCTGTCCATGTATAAAGGAAGTCCGTGGGATGAAAACGTATAGAGACTGTTATGTACAGGCTAGGTTTAACCTTGAATAGGCAAACAGAAAGACAGCCCAAGTTCATGATTGTTATGTGAGAAAAAGTGATCTATTTAGTGAACTAACCGTACAAGTAAAACCCGCCTTGGCAGGAAAACAGCGGAGTGCCGGAAGCTACTTAACTCTAATGGGGGAAAGTTAAGCATTGGATTTGGTGGAAAGATACTTAGAGAGGTCAAAACTCCCTTCAGAGTTCAGTCCTTTGTATGGGCTGAACACAGTGAACAGGGCAACCGGTACACTATTTTTAAAATGTCTTTCAAAAGGTTGAAACCTGGTGAAAAGGTAGTATACCTTATGCCTATGACGTCAAAAAAGAGTGCGCCGCCCTGATAAAAAAACAAATGCAGACCTTTACTTTGTAAGCGTTTCGATTGTTTTGGCGCCAAAATAACGCGAGACGCTGACTTGCATAAGGTCTATTAAGGAAAATGATATCCTATTGTTTTTTGGAGGGGGGCGGTGAATCTGTTGTGGTACCTTGGAATATTTAAAGGCCTTGAAAACCAGTCACCCCAAACTGACTTTGAAACAATAGCTAAATTTTACAATTATTCTCTAAGTTTCCTTTTAAGTACCTTTCGTGATTTATCAGATTATAAATATAACATTACCATGGTACATGTTCATGGTAAATCAAGCGGTTGCTACTACTCGCAAACGTTGCAAAAAAAAAAAAAAAGAGAAAAAATACAGTTTCAAGATTCCCAAGAGCCATTCAGGAAATAGGATAGTCTACTTTGCTCTCCTTCTTTGGGTCGAGTGCATTCTCCATTTAAATATTGTGTCTTTGATACGTAATTAAAGGTGAAAGGGACTTTTAAACAGGCCGTCTCACGTTTCTCTTTTTCATTATCATTTAGTGTTCAACAAGACATGGCAAAGGTAGAATGCTAAGAACGGTATGGTGTCAAATAGGTCCTGATTTGGTGGATGACGCCCACTGCTTCGCTTTGACAAAACCAACCGAAGAACAGGAATGTATATCCTTGAGGTGCTTATAATTACTCGGTAAGTGCAAGAATGCACAAAGCGCCATAGACAGCTGTCGTGGGAAGGGGGAGGGGGTGAAGTAAGGGGACACCTACCCGCGAAAATTTTTGAGTATGGACGTCCCAAAATCCCCACCCCAATCATTCAGGCATGAAGAAAAATGCAAGAAGTTAAAACTTGAATGTATTTTTTGTATTTTCGCATTATGTAGAAAGAAATTTTGGCCGGAAATAGGCTACCTAGCTGTCCTCTAGAGTGCACCAAATCGCTTGACATTCAGGGGAGAATCCATTAAACATATAGATAACCATATCAAGGGCGTGTCTAGACCTTTTTTTCATAGGGGGCCAACTACTGATGCGAGGGAGCGAAGCGACAGAGCCCAAGCGCGCGAGAGGGTGGGGGGGGGGGTAGGAGGGGGTATCCCTCTCCCACGATGTGAGGCTCTTTAGTTTTTTAATGGGAAAGTAGTTCAAAATACGTGATTTGGTGCATGATTTATACGAAATTTTGTATGCCTAAGGAGACCCATTATTTTATATTTTATGAGCTATTTTTTAAGAATAACCCAATTGAAATCAAATACGCACATATTGCTGGAAAACAACTGGGCTTGCGCGGAGCGCAAGAAAATTTTGATCCAAAATGCCTCCCCGATCGCTGGGAAAGGCTACGCGTCTGTCTCACTATAACCTTCAGGACATGTACATCTATATCTGTATTTATTTTTTTATTTTCCCTCAGTTTCCATTGAAGGAAAAAATATTTAAAAGATACTTTGCAAGACCAGTGCCCAGGAATTTTCGTGGTGTATGCGAAATGACGAAATTTGGAATAATGAATACCAGTACAGGACAGGGCATGGCAGCAGGCCCACTATCTGAGCGGAGCGCCACGGCTCGTAGCGTACACCAAAGTTTTGGTAAAGATGCTTTCCAGATCGCTGAATTTAGCTGTTTAAATTGAGCTTTGCGCCTTAATTTTTAGTATGTTGGGGCTAGGGTGGTCGGAGGCGAAAAAATTCTGCGTCCTACTCACTCCACTTCCCATATCTATGGAGAGGCATTTTGCAATACTCTTCTATAATTTACGTCATTGCTACCATTTCCGCAACAATCCTCTCGCTCCCATTTTCATTACTTTTCTTTCTTTCTTCTTTTTCTTCATTTTCCTTCTTTTCACTCTCTTCTCATTCTTTCCTTTCTTTCTCCTCCTCCTTTTTTCTCCCCTCTTATTTTTCTCCCCTATCAATTGGGGGATCATGACCCACTGCCCCCTGCACACGGCAGGTTCTCCATATGTCTCACATTAATCTCAAGCGCATCTGAATGAAGGTATCACATTTCAATGTACTCAATAATAATGATGTAGGTAATGGTAATTGGTTCCGGCAGAGGGGAAGGGGGATTTTTCTCCCCACCCCCTTTCGAAAAGAAGGTGGGCAAAATCCGCCCTTTTCATTTCCATAAAAATACAGAAAATTGTTACTTTCTCGGTTTCTTTTTTAAAAAGATGACACTTTTGCAGCAATTTGTAAACTTGTTCAAAGGAATGACCTTTAAAACCCTTTTAATTGCACCTTTCAGAGGTCTTGAAGAAAGCATTTGTCCCCTGAACCCTTTCGTAACTGTAGCCTAGGACAGCATCAATTTGGACTTATGCTTTTTGGGGGGAGGGGGGAACGGTAATTAATTCCCCCTCTTGTGTTTTGGCCGAATCCCTGGTAATGATAACTGTAAGGGCCAGGATATGGATAACGATAGAATAGCGATAACAATATCGATATTTTCTTTCAGATGAAAACTGCAATGGAGGTGACATCTTCAGCAATCCCTTTTTGTAAAAGACCAACTTAAATAGTGACTTTCATTATATTCCACCAGTAAGAAGGAAAAGCAATACGTTACGAAGAGCTGTTTTCAAGGTTCCACCGTCTTTGCGATTAAAATGCTAGCTCTCGATGGTCTCATTTCAGTTACTCTACCGAGCGATTTAAGAAATGGAAACGTTTTTAGGGGGATTGAGCAGCATAAAAAAATTACATTTGTAGGCAGAAATCCTTTAAGTACACGAAGTGCTGTGGGCATCTTATGGTTCACGGTGCTTAAGGCTCGGGCCACACAGTCAAGGCAACCCACGACCCGGCATGGCTTCTCCGTCGTAGATAATGGACATAAATCGTGGACACTATACTCAGGTACGCCGACTGCACTCCATCGACCACCGCTGAACTTGTTTAGTTTATAATCTTTAAGACTGAAAGTTGTTTAATTTATTCATTTTGTTAAGACAACTTGTGATTTAGCTTGCAGGTCGACGTCATCAAATACAGACAGTATAACAGAAAGAACGGTGTGTGAGAAATCTTTAACATTTCACTACATGAATAGACATAGATGACTTTTCTTGTGTTATTATCAGAATATCTATGGTGAAGTTTAAAGGTCACCACTGATGGATCTTTGTGAACATTTATTGCACTTTACCAGAGGAACCAGTGGTTAAACCAGCCTGCAGTATTTTCCACAAATTTCGCTATTCATAAGACGTACAACGTTTTGAAAACAAGTGTCTATGGTACCCCAGAAGGGAAATCTTGACCAAGAAACATTGTGTTCAGTGAACATCTTGACGGAGAAGGAAAAATTTTCACTTTTTGAATCTCTGCAATGTTACGGTCACTTGACCCCAATACATTCCATCTTTAAATGCTTTCATATAACGAATGTTTTAAATCATTCCCAGAAGTGCGGACAATCCGACGTCCCCAAGCTCCTCATCGCTAATGGGTCCCTTTCCAAAGGTTCACACGTGATTTTTTCATGACGTTTGTTATCATTACACATGTAGACATCCGAATATGTAGTAAAAGAGCTTGTTTTTCTTTTCCTCAAGTAAAGTCGAAAGTCCCCTCTTTAGCATGCAGTTAAAAAATTAATCTGTGGGACTACGACTTGATTTGGAACCTTTACTAAAGCCTGAACTTGCTAATTTTTTCCAGGCAAAGTTAACTTTCGTACAAATCTGCTTAGGAACCCTTCAATTTGGCAGAACCGACACTAGCCGGTTCAATATCGGTCTAAATATTGTTGAGTAGGCCGTGTTCTTGGGTAGACAGATCATTTCACTTTTACTTTATAGTAAGTTCTCCTTGAATTTTTTAAAATCTCTTTCGGATTCATAGAGCAAGTCAAGAAAAAATATGAGAAGGAGAAGTGAGACTAAAACCACCTTGTAATTACGTAGTATATCGTACTCTCCGAAGAGATTTCACATTATTTTCAAAGTATTTTCAATATTTTTCGGACCCCGAGAGCCACAAGAAACTCTTTATTACAATTTTGACATCTTTTTGGATCGATGCTGATGAAACCGATTGGGTGATATGTCCAAAACAGCAAAAAAGGACTGATAGTATTTTGTATCGTTGACAAAGCGCTTTATCCTACACCGTAGAAATTTTGAATTTAAAGTATTAAATTTCGGTAATTGTTTTTGAGAGATTCCATCCATTACGAGTGCATAGAAGATGTCAGCATTAACGAATACAGTTTTCCCAACATGTGGTTGATATGAACAATGACAGGAATAGTTTAAGAAATGAAAAATCGAGATACTATTTTGCCGTACATTTCCACGGTAGGAATTGCAAAAGATATATTTACATCGTAACGTTATGAGTTAACATTAGGTCCAAAAAGTGTCAAAACTGAGTGTGTGTATGGCCTTACGGAGACATTGAATTTCTACGGATGCCTCAATAGATCGCTTCACTTAGCATACATGCTATAGACTTGTAACTTATACTATCTTCTATTTAAGGCGAAATATTAACCTAAGTTTTGGAAGCATTGCACAAATTTCGCTAATCAATACCCCCCTCCCCCCTCGGAGAAAAAAAGGAAAAAAAATATAAAAAATATGAAAAAAAAAGTTTGAGAACAAGTGCTTTTTGGTAGCCCAAAAGAAAAATCTCGAACAAGAACCATTGTGTTTAGTAAACATCTGGACAACGCAAGTGAAAAATTTCCCGGTATTTTATGGATCTCCTCAAACATGGGCGTCCTCAGGTATGGGCAATGGGGCACTTACCAATCCCCCCTTGAAAATTAAAAATGTGAAAAAAACGTATGAAAATCAAAGCAAAAACCCGAACAAAACGTGTTTTTTTTAAGTTTCCATGGGAAAAATAGGCTTAAGAAATGCCTTTTCCTGCAATCTGGGAGGCAATTTGGGCTGAAATTTTCGCATGCTTTGTGTCAATTCATGGTGACTTGGAGGTTTTGCCCCTCCCCAGAAATTTCGCCTTCCCCATGAATTTTTTTCTGCGGACGCCCATGTCCTCAAATTTTCGGTCAAGTGACCTTAACGTTTTCTATTTGCAAATGCTCCAATATTACGAAATCCTTAAATCATGCATCCCCAGAAGTGTTCGACACTCGGCGAGGCAAGAATCTTCCATCCATGTGTATGTTAGACGTCCCAAGTAATCCTCATCTCCTAATGGGTCTCTTTCCAAAGGTTTATACGTGATTATTATTAAATGAAGTTTGCTTTAATAACAAATGTAGACAACCGTATTTGTAGTAAAAAAGCTTGTTTCTCTTTTCCTCAAGTAAGGTCGAAAGTCCTCTCCGTCTTTAACATGCAGCTAAAAAAATAATCTGTGGGACTACGTCTCGATTTAAAACCTCTACTAAAGCCTGAAGTTGCTAGGGTGGGGAGGGGATTAAAATTCAATCATCTATTTTTTCCAGGCAAAGTTATCTTTCGTACAAATCTGCCTAGGAACCCTTCAATTTGGCAGAATCGAAATTTGCCGGTTCGATATCGGTCTAAACATTGTTGAGTAGGCCGTGTACTTGGGTAGACAGATCATTTCACTTTTACTTTATAGTTAGTTCTCCTTGAATTTTTTAAAATCTCTTTCGGATTCATAGAGCAAGTCAAGAAAAAATATGAGAAGGAGAAGTGAGACTAAAACCACCTTGTAATTACGTAGTATATCGTACTCTCCGAAGAGATTTTATATTATTTTCAAAGTATTTTCAATATTTTTCGGACCCCGAAAGCCACAAGCAACACTTTATTACAATTTTGACATCTTTTTGGATCGATGCTGATGAAACCGATTGGGTGATATGTCCAAAACAGCAAAAAGGACAGGTAGTATTTTGTATCGTTGAGAAAGCGCTTTATCCTACACCGTAGAAATTTTGAATTTAAAGTGTTAAATTTTGGTAATTGTTTTTGAGAGATTCCATCCATTACGAGTGCATAGAAGATGTCAGTATAAACGAATACAGTTTTCCCAACATGTGGTTGATATGAACAATGACGGGAATAGTTTAAGAAATGAAAAATCGAGATACTATTTTGCCGTACATTTCCACGGTAGAAAATGCAAAAGATATATATCCATCGTAACGTTATGAGTTAACATTAGGTCCAAAAAGTGTCAAAACTGAGTGTGTGTATGGCCTTACGGAGACATTGAATTTCCACGGATGCCTCAATAAATCGCTTCACTTAGCATACATGCTATAGACTTGTAACTTATACTATCTTCTATTTAAGGCGAAATATTAACCTAAGTTTTGGAAGCATTGCACAAATTTCGCTAATCAATACCTCCATCCCCCGCCACCCCCCCCCCCGGAGAAAAAAGAAAAAAAAAAATATAAAAAATATAAAAAAAAAGTTTGAGAACAAGTGCCTTTTGGTAGCCCAAAAGAAAAATCTCGAACAAGAACCATTGTGTTTAGTGAACATCTGGACAATGCAAGTGAAAAATTTCCCGGTATTTTATGAATCTCCTCAAACATGGGCGTCCGCAGGTATGGGCAAGGGGGGCACTTGCCCCCCCCCCCCCCCCACCTGGAAAATTAAAAATTTGAAAAAACGTATGAAGATCAAAGCAAAAACCCGAACAAAACGTGTTTTTAAAGTCTCCATGCGAAAAATGGGCTTACGAAATGCCTTTTCCTGCAATCTGGGAGGCAATTTGGGCTGAAATTTTCGCATGCTTTGTGTCAATTCATGGTGACTTGGAGGTTTTGCCCCTCCCCAGAAATTTCGCCTTCCCCCTGACTTTTTTCTGCGGACGCCCATGTCCTCAAATTTTCGGTCAAGTGACCTTAACGTTTTCTATTTGCAAATGCTCCAATATTACGAAATCCTTAAATCATGCATCCCCAGAAGTGTTCGACACTTCGAGGCAAGAATTTTCCATCCAGGTGTATGTTAGACGTCCCAAGTAATCCTCATCTCCTAATGGGTCTCTTTCCAAAGGTTTACACGTGATTATTATTAAATGAAGTTTGCTTTTATTACAAATGTAGACAACCGTATATGTAGTAAAAAAGCTTGTTTCTCTTTTCCTCGAGAAAGGTCGAAAGTCCTCTCCGCCGTCTTTAACATGCAGCTAAAAAAATAATCTGTGGGACTACGTCTCGATTTAAAACCTCTACTAAAGCCAGAGGTTGCTAGGGTGGGGAGGGGATTAAAATTCAATCATCTATTTTTTCCAGGCAAAGTTATCTTTCGTACAAATCTGCCTAGGAACCCTTCAATTTGGCAGAATCGACATTTGCCGGTTCGATATCGGTCTAAATATTGTTGAGTAGGCCGTGTTCTTGGGTAGACAGATCATTTCACTTTTACTTTATAGTTAGTTCTCCTTGAATTTTTTAAAATCTCTTTCGGATTCATAGAGCAAGTCAAGGAAAAATATGAGAAGGGGAAGTGAGACTAAAACCACCTTGTAATTACGTAGTATATCGTACTCTCCGAAGAGATTTTATATTATTTTCAAAGTATTTTCAATATTTTTCGGACCCCGAAAGCCACAAGCAACTCTTTATTACAATTTTGACGTCTTTTTGGATCGATGCTGATGAAACCGATTGGGTGATATGTCCAAAACAGCAAAAAAAGACAGGTAGTATTTTGTTTCGTTGACAAAGCGCTTTATCCTGCACCGTAGAAATTTTGAATTTAAAGTATTAAATTCCGGTAATTGTTTTTGAGAGATTCCATCCACTACGAGTGCATAGAAGATGTCAGTATAAAAGGATACAGTTTTCCTAACATGTGGTTGATATTAACAATGACGGGAATAGTTTAAGAAATGAAAAATCGAGATACTATTTTGCCGTACATTTCCACGGTAGAAAATGCAAAAGATATATATACATCGTAACGTTATGAGTTAACATCAGGTCCAAAAAGTGTCAAAACTGAGTGTGTGTATGGGCTTACGGAGACATTGAATTTCTACGGATGCCTCAATAAATCGCTTCACTTAGCATACATGCTATAGACTTGTAACTTATACTATCTTCTATTTAAGGCGAAATATTAACCTAAGTTTTGGAAGCATTGCACAAATTTCGCTAATCAATACCTCCAACCCCCACTCCTATGGAGCAAAAAAGAAAAAAATATAAAAAATATAAAAAAAAGTTTGAGAACAAGTGCTTTTTGGTAGCCCAAAAGAAAAATCTCGAACAAGAACCATTGTGTTTAGTGAACATCTGGACAATGCAAGTGAAAAATTTCCCGGTATTTTATGAATCTCCTCAAACATGGGCGTCCGCAGGTATGGACAAGGGGGGCACTTCCCCCCCCCCCCCCCACCTGGAAAATTAAAAATTTGAAAAACTGTATGAAAATCAAAGCAAAAACCCGAACAAAACGTGTTTTTAAAGTCTCCATGCGAAAAATGGGCTTACGAAATGCCTTTTCCTGCAATCTGGGAGGCAATTTGGGCTGAAATTTTCGCATGCTTTGTGTCAGTTCATGGTGACTTGGAGGTTTTGCCCCTCCCCAGAAATTTCGCCTTCCCCCTGACTTTTTTCTGCGGACGCCCATGTCCTCAAATTTTCGGTCAAGTGACCTTAACGTTTTCTATTTGCAAATGCTCCAATATTACGAAATCCTTAAATCATGCATCCCCAGAAGTGTTCGACACTTCGAGGCAAGAATTTTCCATCTAGGTGTATGTTAGACGTCCCAAGTAATCCTCATCTCCTAATGGGTCTTTTTCCAAAGGTTTACACGTGATTATTATTAAATGAAGTTTGCTTTTATTACAAATGTAGACAACCGTATATGTAGTAAAAAAGCTTGTTTCTCTTTTCCTCGAGAAAGGTCGAAAGTCCTCTCCGCCGTCTTTAACATGCAGCTAAAAAAATAATCTGTGGGACTACGTCTCGATTTAAAACCTCTACTAAAGCCAGAAGTTGCTAGGGTGGGGAGGGGATTAAAATTCAATCATCTATTTTTTCCAGGCAAAGTTATCTTTCGTACAAATCTGCCTAGGAACCCAGTTCAATTTGGCAGAATCGACATTTGCCGGTTCGATATCGGTCTAAATATTGTTGAGTAGGCCGTGTTCTTGGGTAGACAGATCATTTCACTTTTACTTTATAGTTAGTTCTCCTTGAATTTTTTAAAATCTCTTTCGGATTCATAGAGCAAGTCAAGGAAAAATATGAGAAGGGGAAGTGAGACTAAAACCACCTTGTAATTACGTAGTATATCGTACTCTCCGAAGAGATTTTATATTATTTTCAAAGTATTTTCAATATTTTTCGGACCCCGAAAGCCACAAGCAACTCTTTATTACAATTTTGACGTCTTTTTGGATCGATGCTGATGAAACCGATTGGGTGATATGTCCAAAACAGCAAAAAAGGACAGGTAGTATTTTGTTTCGTTGACAAAGCGCTTTATCCTACACCGTAGAAATTTTGAATTTAAAGTATTAAATTCCGGTAATTGTTTTTGAGAGATTCCATCCACTACGAGTGCATAGAAGATGTCAGTATAAACGAATACAGTTTTCCTAACATGTGGTTGATATGAACAATGATGGGAATAGTTTAAGAAATGAAAAATCGAGATACTATTTTGCCGTACATTTCCACGGTAGAAAATGCAAAAGATATATATACATCGTAACGTTATGAGTTAACATTAGGTCCAAAAAGTGTCAAAACTGAGTGTGTGTATGGCCTTACGGAGACATTGAATTTCCACGGATGCCTCAATAAATCGCTTCACTTAGCATACATGCTATAGACTTGTAACTTATACTATCTTCTATTTAAGGCGAAATATTAACCTAAATTTTGGAAGCATTGCACAAATTTCGCTAATCAATACCTCCAACCCCCCCCCCCCCCACTCCTATGGAGCAAAAAAGAAAAAAAATATAAAAAATATAAAAAAAAAGTTTGAGAACAAGTGCCTTTTGGTAGCCCAAAAGAAAAATCTCGAACAAGAACCATTGTGTTTAGTGAACATCTGGACAATGCAAGTGAAAAATTTCCCGGTATTTTATGAATCTCCTCAAACATGGGCGTCCGCAGGTATGGGCAAGGGGGGCACTTGCCCCCCCCCCCCCACCTGGAAAATTAAAAATTTGAAAAAACGTATGAAGATCAAAGCAAAAACCCGAACAAAACGTGTTTTTAAAGTCTCCATGCGAAAAATGGGCTTACGAAATGCCTTTTCCTGCAATCTGGGAGGCAATTTGGGCTGAAATTTTCGCATGCTTTGTGTCAATTCATGGTGACTTGGAGGTTTTGCCCCTCCCCAGAAATTTCGCCTTCCCCCTGACTTTTTTCTGCGGACGCCCATGTCCTCAAATTTTCGGTCAAGTGACCTTAACGTTTTCTATTTGCAAATGCTCCAATATTACGAAATCCTTAAATCATGCATCCCCAGAAGTGTTCGACACTTCGAGGCAAGAATTTTCCATCCAGGTGTATGTTAGACGTCCCAAGTAATCCTCATCTCCTAATGGGTCTCTTTCCAAAGGTTTACACGTGATTATTATTAAATGAAGTTTGCTTTTATTACAAATGTAGACAACCGTATATGTAGTAAAAAGCTTGTTTCTCTTTTCCTCGAGAAAGGTCGAAAGTCCTCTCCGCCGTCTTTAACATGCAGCTAAAAAATAATCTGTGGGACTACGTCTCGATTTAAAACCTCTACTAAAGCCAGAAGTTGCTAGGGTGGGGAGGGGATTAAAATTCAATCATCTATTTTTTCCAGGCAAAGTTATCTTTCGTACAAATCTGCCTAGGAACCCTTCAATTTGGCAGAATCGACATTTGCCGGTTCGATATCGGTCTAAATATTGTTGAGTAGGCCGTGTTCTTGGGTAGACAGATCATTTCACTTTTACTTTATAGTTAGTTCTCCTTGAATTTTTTAAAATCTCTTTCGGATTCATAGAGCAAGTCAAGGAAAAATATGAGAAGGGGAAGTGAGACTAAAACCACCTTGTAATTACGTAGTATATCGTACTCTCCGAAGAGATTTTATATTATTTTCAAAGTATTTTCAATATTTTTCGGACCCCGAAAGCCACAAGCAACTCTTTATTACAATTTTGACGTCTTTTTGGATCGATGCTGATGAAACCGATTGGGTGATATGTCCAAAACAGCAAAAAAGACAGGTAGTATTTTGTTTCGTTGACAAAGCGCTTTATCCTGCACCGTAGAAATTTTGAATTTAAAGTATTAAATTCCGGTAATTGTTTTTGAGAGATTCCATCCACTACGAGTGCATAGAAGATGTCAGTATAAAAGGATACAGTTTTCCTAACATGTGGTTGATATTAACAATGACGGGAATAGTTTAAGAAATGAAAAATCGAGATACTATTTTGCCGTACATTTCCACGGTAGAAAATGCAAAAGATATATATACATCGTAACGTTATGAGTTAACATCAGGTCCAAAAAGTGTCAAAACTGAGTGTGTGTATGGGCTTACGGAGACATTGAATTTCTACGGATGCCTCAATAAATCGCTTCACTTAGCATACATGCTATAGACTTGTAACTTATACTATCTTCTATTTAAGGCGAAATATTAACCTAAGTTTTGGAAGCATTGCACAAATTTCGCTAATCAATACCTCCAACCCCCCCCCCCCCCACTCCTATGGAGCAAAAAAGAAAAAAAATATAAAAAATATAAAAAAAAAGTTTGAGAACAAGTGCCTTTTGGTAGCCCAAAAGAAAAATCTCGAACAAGAACCATTGTGTTTAGTGAACATCTGGACAATGCAAGTGAAAAATTTCCCGGTATTTTATGAATCTCCTCAAACATGGGCGTCCGCAGGTATGGGCAAGGGGGGCACTTGCCCCCCCCCCCCCCACCTGGAAAATTAAAAATTTGAAAAAACGTATGAAGATCAAAGCAAAAACCCGAACAAAACGTGTTTTTAAAGTCTCCATGCGAAAAATGGGCTTACGAAATGCCTTTTCCTGCAATCTGGGAGGCAATTTGGGCTGAAATTTTCGCATGCTTTGTGTCAATTCATGGTGACTTGGAGGTTTTGCCCTCCCCAGAAATTTCGCCTTCCCCCTGACTTTTTTCTGCGGACGCCCATGTCCTCAAATTTTCGGTCAAGTGACCTTAACGTTTTCTATTTGCAAATGCTCCAATATTACGAAATCCTTAAATCATGCATCCCCAGAAGTGTTCGACACTTCGAGGCAAGAATTTTCCATCCAGGTGTATGTTAGACGTCCCAAGTAATCCTCATCTCCTAATGGGTCTCTTTCCAAAGGTTTACACGTGATTATTATTAAATGAAGTTTGCTTTTATTACAAATGTAGACAACCGTATATGTAGTAAAAAAGCTTGTTTCTCTTTTCCTCGAGAAAGGTCGAAAGTCCTCTCCGCCGTCTTTAACATGCAGCTAAAAAATAATCTGTGGGACTACGTCTCGATTTAAAACCTCTACTAAAGCCAGAGGTTGCTAGGGTGGGGAGGGGATTAAAATTCAATCATCTATTTTTTCCAGGCAAAGTTATCTTTCGTACAAATCTGCCTAGGAACCCTTCAATTTGGCAGAATCGACATTTGCCGGTTCGATATCGGTCTAAATATTGTTGAGTAGGCCGTGTTCTTGGGTAGACAGATCATTTCACTTTTACTTTATAGTTAGTTCTCCTTGAATTTTTTAAAATCTCTTTCGGATTCATAGAGCAAGTCAAGGAAAAATATGAGAAGGGGAAGTGAGACTAAAACCACCTTGTAATTACGTAGTATATCGTACTCTCCGAAGAGATTTTATATTATTTTCAAAGTATTTTCAATATTTTTCGGACCCCGAAAGCCACAAGCAACTCTTTATTACAATTTTGACGTCTTTTTGGATCGATGCTGATGAAACCGATTGGGTGATATGTCCAAAACAGCAAAAAAAGACAGGTAGTATTTTGTTTCGTTGACAAAGCGCTTTATCCTGCACCGTAGAAATTTTGAATTTAAAGTATTAAATTCCGGTAATTGTTTTTGAGAGATTCCATCCACTACGAGTGCATAGAAGATGTCAGTATAAAAGGATACAGTTTTCCTAACATGTGGTTGATATTAACAATGACGGGAATAGTTTAAGAAATGAAAAATCGAGATACTATTTTGCCGTACATTTCCACGGTAGAAAATGCAAAAGATATATATACATCGTAACGTTATGAGTTAACATCAGGTCCAAAAAGTGTCAAAACTGAGTGTGTGTATGGGCTTACGGAGACATTGAATTTCTACGGATGCCTCAATAAATCGCTTCACTTAGCATACATGCTATAGACTTGTAACTTATACTATCTTCTATTTAAGGCGAAATATTAACCTAAGTTTTGGAAGCATTGCACAAATTTCGCTAATCAATACCTCCAACCCCCCCCCCCCCCCCACTCCTATGGAGCAAAAAAGGAAAAAATAAAAAAAATATAAAAAAAAGTTTGAGAACAAGTGCTTTTTGGTAGCCCAAAAGAAAAATCTCGAACAAGAACCATTGTGTTTAGTGAACATCTGGACAATGCAAGTGAAAAATTTCCCGGTATTTTATGAATCTCCTCAAACATGGGCGTCCGCAGGTATGGACAAGGGGGGCACTTCCCCCCCCCCCCCACCTGGAAAATTAAAAATTTGAAAAACTGTATGAAAATCAAAGCAAAAACCCGAACAAAACGTGTTTTTAAAGTCTCCATGCGAAAAATGGGCTTACGAAATGCCTTTTCCTGCAATCTGGGAGGCAATTTGGGCTGAAATTTTCGCATGCTTTGTGTCAGTTCATGGTGACTTGGAGGTTTTGCCCCTCCCCAGAAATTTCGCCTTCCCCCTGACTTTTTTCTGCGGACGCCCATGTCCTCAAATTTTCGGTCAAGTGACCTTAACGTTTTCTATTTGCAAATGCTCCAATATTACGAAATCCTTAAATCATGCATCCCCAGAAGTGTTCGACACTTCGAGGCAAGAATTTTCCATCCAGGTGTATGTTAGACGTCCCAAGTAATCCTCATCTCCTAATGGGTCTTTTTCCAAAGGTTTACACGTGATTATTATTAAATGAAGTTTGCTTTTATTACAAATGTAGACAACCGTATATGTAGTAAAAAAGCTTGTTTCTCTTTTCCTCGAGAAAGGTCGAAAGTCCTCTCCGCCGTCTTTAACATGCAGCTAAAAAAATAATCTGTGGGACTACGTCTCGATTTAAAACCTCTACTAAAGCCAGAAGTTGCTAGGGTGGGGAGGGGATTAAAATTCAATCATCTATTTTTTCCAGGCAAAGTTATCTTTCGTACAAATCTGCCTAGGAACCCAGTTCAATTTGGCAGAATCGACATTTGCCGGTTCGATATCGGTCTAAATATTGTTGAGTAGGCCGTGTTCTTGGGTAGACAGATCATTTCACTTTTACTTTATAGTTAGTTCTCCTTGAATTTTTTAAAATCTCTTTCGGATTCATAGAGCAAGTCAAGGAAAAATATGAGAAGGGGAAGTGAGACTAAAACCACCTTGTAATTACGTAGTATATCGTACTCTCCGAAGAGATTTTATATTATTTTCAAAGTATTTTCAATATTTTTCGGACCCCGAAAGCCACAAGCAACTCTTTATTACAATTTTGACGTCTTTTTGGATCGATGCTGATGAAACCGATTGGGTGATATGTCCAAAACAGCAAAAAAGGACAGGTAGTATTTTGTTTCGTTGACAAAGCGCTTTATCCTACACCGTAGAAATTTTGAATTTAAAGTATTAAATTCCGGTAATTGTTTTTGAGAGATTCCATCCACTACGAGTGCATAGAAGATGTCAGTATAAACGAATACAGTTTTCCTAACATGTGGTTGATATGAACAATGATGGGAATAGTTTAAGAAATGAAAAATCGAGATACTATTTTGCCGTACATTTCCACGGTAGAAAATGCAAAAGATATATATACATCGTAACGTTATGAGTTAACATTAGGTCCAAAAAGTGTCAAAACTGAGTGTGTGTATGGGCTTACGGAGACATTGAATTTCTACGGATGCCTCAATAAATCGCTTCACTTAGCATACATGCTATAGACTTGTAACTTATACTATCTTCTATTTAAGGCGAAATATTAACCTAAGTTTTGGAAGCATTGCACAAATTTCGCTAATCAATACCTCCAACCCCCCCCCCCCCCACTCCTATGGAGCAAAAAAGAAAAAAATATAAAAAATATAAAAAAAAGTTTGAGAACAAGTGCTTTTTGGTAGCCCAAAAGAAAAATCTCGAACAAGAACCATTGTGTTTAGTGAACATCTGGACAATGCAAGTGAAAAATTTCCCGGTATTTTATGAATCTCCTCAAACATGGGCGTCCGCAGGTATGGGCAAGGGGGGCACTTGCCCCCCCCCCCCACCTGGAAAATTAAAAATTTGAAAAACTGTATGAAAATCAAAGCAAAAACCCGAACAAAACGTGTTTTTAAAGTTTCCATGCGAAAAATGGGCTTACGAAATGCCTTTTCCTGCAATCTGGGAGGCAATTTGGGCTGAAATTTTCGCATGCTTTGTGTCAGTTCATGGTGACTTGGAGGTTTTGCCCCTCCCCAGAAATTTCGCCTTCCCCCTGACTTTTTTCTGCGGACGCCCATGTCCTCAAATTTTCGGTTAAGTGACCTTAACGTTTTCTATTTGCAAATGCTCCAATATTACGAAATCCTTAAATCATGCATCCCCAGAAGTGTTCGACACTTCGAGGCAAGAATTTTCCATCCAGGTGTATGTTAGACGTCCCAAGTAATCCTCATCTCCTAATGGGTCTTTTTCCAAAGGTTTACACGTGATTATTATTAAATGAAGTTTGCTTTTATTACAAATGTAGACAACCGTATATGTAGTAAAAAAGCTTGTTTCTCTTTTCCTCGAGAAAGGTCGAAAGTCCTCTCCGCCGTCTTTAACATGCAGCTAAAAAAATAATCTGTGGGACTACGTCTCGATTTAAAACCTCTACTAAAGCCAGAAGTTGCTAGGGTGGGGAGGGGATTAAAATTCAATCATCTATTTTTTCCAGGCAAAGTTATCTTTCGCACAAATCTGCCTAGGAACCCTTCAATTTGGCAGAATCGAAATTTGCCGGTTCGATATCGGTCTAAATATTGTTGAGTAGGCCGTGTACTTGGGCAGACAGATCATTTCACTTTTACTTTATAGTTAGTTCTCCTTGAATTTTTTAAAATCTCTTTCGGATTCATAGAGCAAGTCAAGAAAAAATATGAGAAGGAGAAGTGAGACTAAAACCACCTTGTAATTACGTAGTATATCGTACTCTCCGAAGAGATTTTATATTATTTTCAAAGTATTTTCAATATTTTTCGGACCCCGAAAGCCACAAGCAACTCTTTATTACAATTTTGACGTCTTTTTGGATCGATGCTGATGAAACCGATTGGGTGGGGTGATATGTCCAAAACAGCAAAAAAGGACAGGTAGTATTTTGTTTCGTTGACAAAGCGCTTTATCCTACATCGTAGAAATTTTGAATTTAAAGTATTAAATTTCGGTAATTGTTTTTGAGAGATTCCATCCACTACGAGTGCATAGAAGATGTCAGTATAAACGAATACAGTTTTCCTAACATGTGGTTGATATGAACAATGACGGGAATAGTTTAAGAAATGAAAAATCGAGACACTATTTTGCCGTACATTTCGACGGTAGGAAAATCAAAAGATATATATACATCGCAACGTTATGAGTTAACATTAGGTCCAAAAAGTGTCAAAACTGAGTGTGTGTATGGGCTTACAGAGACATTGAATTTCTACGGATGCCTCAATAGATCGCTTCACTTAGCATACATGCTATAGACTTGTAACTTATACTATCTTCTATTTAAGGCGAAATATTAACCTAAGTTTTGGAAGCACTGCACAAATTTTGCTAATCAATACCCCCCTTCTTCCTCCCCCGAAAAAAAATATATAGATAAAAGAAAGTTTGAGAACAAGTGCTTTTGGTAGCCCAAAAGAGAAATCTTGAACAAGAACCATTGTGTTTAGTGAACATCTGGACAACACAAGTGAAAAATTTCCCGGTATTTTATGAATCTCCTCAAATTTTCGGTCACGTGACCTTCCTGTTTTCTATTTGCAAATGCTCCAATATAACGAAATCATTAAATCATCCCCAGAAGTGTTCGACACTTCGAGGCAAGAATTTTTCCATCCAGGTGTATGTTAGACGTCCCAAGTAATCCTCACCTCCTAATGGGTCTCTTTCCAAAGGTTTACACGTTATTATTATTAAATGAAGTTTGCTTTTATTACAAATGTAGACAACCGTATATGTAGTAAAAAAGCTCGTTTCTCTTTTTCTCAAGTAAGGTTGAACGTTCTTTATTCGACATGCAGTTAAAAACTTAAATTCGTGATTATTTCATTTTTTTATTACACATGTAGACAACCGTATATATGTTGTAAAAAAACCTTGTTTCTCTTTTCCCCCAAAATGGTTGAATGTTTTCTCTTTAACATGCAGTGATAAATGTTCATCTGTGAGACTATGTGTGAGAACTAAAGCCTAAAGCTGCTGCATTAGAAACAACGTTCGCAAAAAATTTCAACAAATTTCTTTGCTCAGCCTAGACTGACACGAAAGCCTGACCCTCGTGAAATCTGGTGGTTTCTATGGTCGGAGCAGGGAGTGAAGCATTTGTTATTGCGCCATACACTTAGGGTTGACCGAATTCTTTAAGTGTTGAATTTTTACTCATAGTCACCGAAATACAGTATAGCGACAAATTAACAAAACTTTTCACTTTGAAACAAAAAAATTGGTCAAAGTTTTGTGAAAATATCGATAATGTTTCAAAGCAAAATCCCAGAGCTAACAGATGACTTGGTTGGATTTATTCTTTTGGGTTTTTTTTTTTTAATCCTTCCTCATTTTGTCGTTTTAAACATATCAAGACGGGAAATAGATCAATATGGTGCTACAAATTCTAGGAACTTCATATTCACTTAGTAAATGACTTAAAAATACTGATTTCAGTTACGATTGTAGCCAGCCAAGGTCATTGAATTTCTTGCGGTCAGATGGCGTCAAATTATCACCCAGTTTGAAGCTTTTCTTCAAGTTAAAAGTCGATTTTTTTTCTTTGCATTAACTTTTCCCATGGGAAGGGGGGGGGGCTATAAATTCAACCATCTTAGTATTTCCAGGTTCATTTTTTCAGGCAGATCTAGGTAGGAACCCTTCACTAAGGCAAAACCTAACACTTGTCGGTTCGATATCGGTCAAAATGTTTTTAGTAGGCTGTGTTCTTGGGTGAATAGATCTTTTCGCTTTTAGTTTCAAGTAAGTTCTCGTAGCATTTCCTAAAATATCCATCTCTCCCTTAGAACAAGTATAAAAACATAAGAAGGTGGAAAGGCGAGGGTAGTTTGAGACTTAAAACATCTTGAATTTTGTAGAATATCGTACCTTTTGATACAGACTTTTCCTGCAGTTCCTCTATTTTGTAATGCAGCCTAATTTCCTTTCCTAATTTGGGCATTACTCAACGCTCCCGTTTAATTTCGGACGATAGACCAATAAAAAACACCTACAACTTTTAATTTTATTTTATAGTATTTTCATAGTATTTGTCGGACCCAAAAAGCAACAAACAAGCTTCCTTTTCGATTCTTCCTTTTTTGGATCGATGCTGATGAAACCCGATGGGTTAATATCTCGCAAACAGCTAAAGACACTAAAAGCAATATGTTTCGTTACGATATGGCTTTATCCTACACCGTAGAAATTCTGAATTAAAAGTATTAAATTTCGGTAATTTATTTTGGAAGATTCCGCTCATTACAAGTCCATCAATGCTATTAGTATAAACAAATACAGTACTTCCAGCATGTGGTTAATATGAATAATGACAGGAATACTTAAAGAAAAAAAAAACCGAGATATTATTTTGCCGTACATTTTCACGGTAGGAATTGCAAAAGAAATGTATACATTGTAATGTTATGAATTAACATTAGGTCCAAAAAGTGTCACAACTGAGTGTGTGTTTGGCACTACGGAGACATTGAATTTCTACGGATGCCTCAATAGATCTTTATAATCTGCATACATTTTATAACTTGTGAGTAGTATCTTCTGTTTTAGGCGAAATATTAACCTAATTTTTGTAAGCACTCCACAAATCTTATCTTCAAACCTACCTCATTTTGAGAACAAGTGTTTTGGTATCCCAGATGAGGGAATCATTGTGTTTAGTAAACATCTTGACACAGCAAGTGAAAAATGTGCATTTTATGAATCTCCTCGAATTTACCATGACGTTCATTTGACCTGAGTATATCTCTTCAAATGCTTCAATATTACTAATTCCTTAAACTTTCCAGATGTGTGCAACACTTCAAGACATTTTTTTCGTCAAATCGTATGTCAGACATCCCCAAGCAATCGTCATCTAATGATGGGTCCCTTTCCAAGGATGTACATGCGATTATTTCACGACTTTTCTCTTTACTACACGTGTACACTGCAAAATATTTCCTGTAAGATTTACAGTAAATTACTGCCAGTAGTTTACTGTAAATTTCAGAGTATCAGGCAGTCATGGGCGTCCGCAGAAATTTTTGCAAGGGAGGGGGGGGGGCAAGGTCATTCGTGGATGATTGAATTGTGTACACTATCTAAGCAGAGCGCCACCATAGCTTGGCGCGGAGCGTACAAGAAAATTTTGGGCCTTACAAACCCTCCAGACGGCCGGAAACGACACTTAGCGAGTGTTATATGCTGCATATACCCAGCCCTGAAACAGGAATTTCATGTCTGTAATTTCAATATTTTTAGAATTTTAAATGTAAAAAATTGTCGAAGGGAAATCTGCCTCTCGGTCACGGCCTCGCATGCCTATGCACGATAAAACTTACAACTGTCAAACAGACTATATATGTCTATACTCAATACCCAATTATGAATCATACATCCCCCATATTCACCTTGTATATCCCAATTACATTCGCGCGTCGCCACTTGAGATCAGCACGTGACCAAACCAAGACCAACGCATTAATCAATAGTCGGATGTCATACGCACACTACATACCTGACAACTAGCACAATTTTGGCATAGATTTTACAATTACAAATTTCCAAAAGATATCACGAATGATGGTCCCCAAATTACGATTTCAATATTCAGCATACCATCTCCTCTTTTGCTATTCCTGGTCAAATGTCCGCATATTTCAGTACAAACTGACGCTGTGAGTGAAGATATTTTGATGATTCAATTTTAATTTTTTTTTTTATTTCAATTTTTAATTAATTTTTCACAAGTTTGATTTTCCGGGAAGGGGGGGGGGAGTGCCCCCTTGGCCCCCCCCCAACGAAAAGCACTAAATGTGAGATAAACACCAACAAATATTATAAACTTTTTTCAAAAGTCCCACGACTCTCTGGAAAGAGCCGGGGCGAAAACCAAACAATACTCCCGGAGGAGTTCTGCCCCTAAAAGGAGCTACGTCCCCAACGGACAACTCGACTCAACATGACCAATTGAACGACCTGACGTGCAGAGTCTCGTTTTAGACTGGCTGAATGGAACGGAACCATAAAAAGAGGAGAAAGTGGTCGAAAGAATTAAAGAGTCGTCAATAAATATCAAAGGACTTTGATCCGTCAATAGCTGCTCTAATGAAATTGATTCAATTAATTCGCCGTCAATGTCCCCGACAGGCGATAATTTTTTGTTCGTCAATTATTCGATATCTAATTAATTGACATCGATGAAATGGTGAATGAAATTATTGTGCATGGAGGCCTTAAGAGAATAATAGGAGCTTATGTTGGTCATTCACTCATTTGTAATAACATAGGGCATTACAGTTTTCTTTAGATGTGATGACGTAAGAAATCTGGTGGACGAAACCACTCATACATAGACCGACGTATCAAGACTCCCTGGGCAGCAGTGTATATCCAGAATGACAATGGGAAGAGAGGGTTCCCCTATCTTCGTAGGAAGGTACGAAGGGAGCGTGAATACTTGCGTGTACCAAGCAAGCACCGAATAAGTTGGGGCCCTGGACATTGCCCACCATTATTTTTGCATGATAAGCATTATGTTGTGTTGTACTTCAGCATCCATGAAGTACAACGTCCACGTTTTGTACATGAGGTACAGGTCACAACTACCAAAATCTGTGACGTCATAAAGTTTGCCGTTCCAAAATCCCCACTGCAGGAAGCGATACAGGTCTGCCACAGTGGATTCTCTTTAAACATGTGTGGGTCCAGGTCGCCTGTATCTTAACTACACATTAGCTGTCACTTTCCATAACAAAAGTTCATTACTGCTTTCGGTTGTCCCATATAGAATGGTCACACAAGTTCCTTTGACTGGGTTGTTAAGGGTGGGAAGAGAACTTCTATAGAGGATTTTGGTACGGCGTTATAATACAGTTGGAGTATATGTACCTACGTTGTTGACCACTCTCGACGCGTTTCCTTTATGAATGTGTACACACGGTGTATACCAAAGTGCACACTGTGCAGTGCATTCACAGCACAAGACCATGCGTGTGTGCCGTGATTGTTCTCCAGCATGGCCAATCTGTGACGTAACTGCAAAGCCTCGTAAGGGGGAAATGCTCATACGGGCCGAAGGCTGGGATACAGGTGCTGGCAGTATGGCTACAGATAGTGGGCTTGCGAATGACTAGGGTACAAGCAACCTGGGGTAGAAATATCACTCCTGCTTTGCCAGGAGAATGGGAGAAATTTTCATCTTTTTCCCAAATCTATCCTCAACAGGTCAAGAAACAGTATTAAGCAAATCTAGGGGATGACTAAGAAAATGATTTTGCTTATAACTTGTATTTATCTAGTCAATTCTTCAACTGATGTACCAGTTTGAGAATTCAACTCCGAATATTTCATCCCAGCCCCCAACCAACCCCACCCCCATAAAAAATGAAAACAAATTCCCTGAAAAATTTGTAATAATCCAAGGCTATTTATGGAAATATTTCACTACATTGTAACAATCCAATTTCATGATAATCTCTCTAACTTAACACACACTCAGAAATTTGTAAACTAATACTATCCTCCAATGATCACATTTGCTCTGTATATATAGACGAGAGGAAGGAATATCTGATCTAGGTAATATTGCTGAAACACTTGATGTGATCCTGTTAAACTAAGGGTCATCATAAAAATAGGCTCACATAAACAGATGAAAAAAGACATGTCCCCAAGTCTACAGAAGAATCCGATCAGTCAAGTGATGATCATATTATGTCCATCATAACTGGGGTCTGTCAGCTTTAATATTTCCAATTCTTTGCTTCAATATGTCATGGATAATTGTACATCAAAATACCTCTTGATTCCCTCAATTTCACTGAATAGGGCTCAAGAACCCCACTGATGGCTGCCTTCACGAGCTGCTCAGATTGGTCTATAAAATTTTCTCTCTTTTTGTGACATCCTTCAAGTTAAGCCAATGAATAACTATAGGAATCAAGTTAGCATTAACTAATTAAATGTAACTTAACTGCAGTACACAGTAATGAATCTTTGCTTCTGTAGCACTTTGAAAATGATTGCATCAACTTAAGGAAGTTGCACGGATAAAACATGATGAACAGGTATACAACTAAATCTACAAAAAATTTTTAAACCAAAGTGTTATCAAACTGTGTACAACACAAATGAGGGACTATTGAAGCATAATGACAGCTTTGAACAGGGGTGTGCCAACTTCTGGAATATGAGACTGAATCACGTTGCTGTGACCGACTACAAGAATGTCAGTGGTACTTTGCCATAATTATCTTCCAACAACCCCCCCCCCCAAGAGTGGCTAATGTACAGATCCACAGGCCCTTACATATTGTCATAGTATTGGGTCCACTTGTTGGTGAATTTTTAATGTCTATGTGTGGTTACATTTCTATTTCTAACAGGAATTTGAGTTTTACAAAGAATTTTAATTTTTTTCACAAAAAGACAGAAAAGAAAGCACTATAAAAAGAAAACAGGCATTTCAGTTATGGCTTAGGCATTATCAATGTATCTTAATTCAAGAACTATAAGAACATGTATATTATCAGTTGAAAAATGAATCCCACTTTCCAAATCCCAATTTCATAAATCATTCCACTGCTCAGACATATTATGTTGAAATTATGTACTTCATTTGCACAGCAGTATGATATGCTATCTTGTACACTCAAATTATGTACTTAGTTTCCTTTTGAAATTAAAATGTTCAAATAAGAGGTTTTCTTCCATAACATGCTGTATATCGTAGGGTTGTTTGGTCTACAAAGTCTAACCTTATAATTGTACAACAAAGATCACATATGCTGAAAAAGTGGCATGGTTTTTGAAAAAAAACACAAAGTCCTTAATTTGAGCAGAATGACATAACAAGTTATTGCACAATTTACAATTTTATATTAAGTGAATAACCTTCAAAAGCTTATATCCTAACACAGAAATGTGCTGTGAAAATTGGAGTTGGAGTTGGACTATTTGGATTCATTTTTCAAGCCTTGTCACTTACATTTTTGAAATGTCAGACTGAAGGTCTTGCAACAAGTCATGACTCAAGTCACTAGTTTTCACAAGGGAAATGACTTGAAGAATTATATCACACAGTTTTCCTTATGGAATGACAACAATGACTTGTGTTACTGACTTGACTCAAGTCACAATTCTAGTAAATGACTTGACAGCAAAATTGAGGGACTTGCTACAACTCTGCCCAAAAAGGACAATAGAAGATCATTGCACAATGATTTTGCAGACAAGTTTCAAAAGCATTGATCTTTTAAAAACAAAAGCGACAATTCAAGGAATGTTTCATAATTTAGGGAGCAGAATAGCTCACAGGCCCCTTTTAGAGTGAAAATTCAACCATCAAATCTCATGGGTGACGGATGTCAGTCACCTAATAAATATCACCTGAAAAGTATGATATAAGTAGCACTAATTCAAGGGTCAACAATGGTTGCAATAGAGGGATAGTTGGGGGGGTGGAGGTGGGATAGGTTATGTTTGAATAGATACGGTTTTACACCCAGCTTATTACCTTCTGGTTTTATCTAGCGGTGCCCATGGCCTCTTTTCCAGTTTGGGCACACTGGATTGTTGTCCCTACTCCATTTCTCATGTGAAGTATCACACACACTGTCAGTAGGTTCAACTTATACTGTCCTTTTGGTATAACCCAACCTGAGAATCGAACCCTGGACCTTGTGAATGAGAGCCTGATGAAGTGCTGGTGGGTAGGGTGTGGAAAGAAAAAAAATAACAACATTGAACAGACAATGTTGAATACAGTGACCCTTGACAATGCTTTGGAAACATGAGGAACAGGGATTAGGGTTAAGGTTATTTGGGAGCAGAATTTGAAAACACAGATATTCCATGACTCAAGAGTCTGTTTCCCCTACCACAAATTAAGGTTGCCTTTCTCTACAGAGTGTTCCTTATCTTAGCAAAAGAGTGCAAAGCATGTGGGACAATTTTTGTCTTCACAAACCCCCTCAGATGGCTGCAAATGGCCCTCCTTGGTGTATCAAGCTCTATGACTAGAGTCTTGAAATCAGAATGCTGTGTCTGAAAATGACATCATCTCTTAAAATAGAATATTTAGAGAAATATTAAAAATCTGGGTCAGTGTAAACCCAAACAGAGGACAACATGCTCAAAAGCCATATTGTCCGAAGAAAAGCTGGATAAATCACGGCCCTACCGTGAAAACAATATTATAAAATCTACTCTAAAAACAGATACTTGTATGAACTGCACCTTGATGTCAGTCCAAACAGGAATGCATTGAATTGCTAGTGAAATCTTATTTGCTTGCATTTTATGGTCTGATTTTATTATGGACAATAGTGATCCAGTACAGACCTCATTTCAATAAATTCTGAAGATAAATGAAAAAATCTACCTCTAAACAGTTAATGTAAACCTCTTTGAAATATGTATTTAATACTTGCACATAGATTGATGGAACAGTTTAATGTGACGTTCACAGAGAGCTGTTTAAAACAGCTATGAATCTTGCAATTCTGCATTATTTGCTTCATTTTTTTTTTTAATTCCTATTTTTTTAAGGAGCTCTTCCATTTTATAACTGTGATCATCTGGTGGCATGGAAAGCTGAAGATATAAACTTGAAATTTAAGTCTACTCTCCTATATAGAATTAACAGAAACACACAAAGAAGCCAGAACTAGACCCTACATGGTGGGCTGTATTGAATTCAAAGCTTTGAAAAATCCATTAAAAAACAATCCCTCAGAGCTCTTCGACAAAACTTTTCAAATCTGTATAGTTCATTTGTGAGCTACAATTGTAAAAATTATACAAACTTTCCTCCCCTGTATCTACCTTGATGTGACGTCTTTAGTTTGAGCTTTTGATATGTAACCTTTTCAACTTTGAACTTTCGACTTCAGCCATTCTTCAATTTCTGCTGCATCCCGTTTCAGCCAAGCTGCTTTTAGACGAATGTTCTCTAGGGATTGCTGAATAGTTCTTTCGGCTGCTGGTGCAGGATGGGTACTGAAGAATTGTTCCACCTCTTTGGCTTTTTCTTCACTTGAAAAATTTCCCGTTGCAATCTGTAAATTGGGGAAAATAAAGAAACGAACACAAAAGATGAAAGCAAAGGCCGAACGAATGAGTTGAAAGTCATGACCATTCCAGTAGCGAAGTGAATAAAAGAGGTGGTGTTTGAACTGATGAAGATGAGCAACCAGGAAGTTTGGAGTTTGATTTCTGACTGGTCCAAAGTAAGGTGAAGTTTTCATCCAAGAGCAATCTATGGTTTTCCAATTGAACTGGTTTTCCAAAAGATATCAAATTTAATTAAAATTGATGAGCTGGTTGACACCCGACATGAAGTTGTAATTCAAAACCGACGGGCATCTCTCACATTCATAATTGTTTTAGCATCTTAAAACAACCGCCCTTCAAGAACTGATCATTACTAAAATGATTTTTTTTTTTTAATATTGTGCTTACCAGAAAAAGACAAAGCATGACAATACGACTATATGACATTGGGCAGTGCTTGGCAAGGTGAGTTATTTTCCTGCCCAAGACAACCTTTTGGGTAATCTGACAGCCTGCCACAGGTGCCAAAGTTTAGGGATCGAATTTAAATTAAAATCTCTACACACAACTAACGTTTCTTAAAGAAGATAATTAAAAGAGATCTGCAGTTTGTAACAGGTTATGGTTAAATATTTTCTCTCAGACACCCTCAGACTTTCCCTCTGTGTGTAGAGTGGCATGTGAGATAACCAATTCTGCAGAAGGAAAAATCATGAAATAAATAAGAAGAAACAGGATAAAGAAGTTTTAATCGATTATCCATCATAGAAAGAGCAAACAAGGCCAACTCTTTATCACTGGTAATCTGTTACCTGTAAAAAAGGCTCATACATTTCAGGGTTTTCCCTGGGCCTTTTGAACGTCGCGCCCCGCAACGTTCAAGCTTCAAAATCAAGGAGGCCGCGACGTTCAAAAAATGGCCACGATGTTCAAAATTGCTGCCAGCTAGCCTCCATAATTTTTCTTTTTTCTGTCAACGTTTGCTTTTGTTGTTAATACATTAAACAACAACATCATTGACTTATTTGTTAGCTAGTTAGTTAGATGGGACTTAACGACACACCAACACGACTAATTTGTAAAACTGCAACTAATTTTTTTAACTTCCATGTAAATATCACTGCATGCGAGTCGGAGCTCTTTATGTAATCCCATAGGGCCTACTACTGAACAAGTATACAACACAGTATTATTAACTAGCCTGCACTTGCCCTCATCGGCTCGTATCAGGAAACTGTTGTGCTCACTCCGGAGTGCAGTAGCTACGTGGCACAACACGACTTGCACGATCAAAACACAAACTCCTGATTTTGCAGGTTAGAGGCAGGGCTAATGTCTCAGGTTTGGAAAATTATCAATCAAACGGACGAATCATGTCATTGTATCTTTATTTCTTTAATCTAACATATTTCCTGTTTCTTCGTTTTTAAAACTTACGCCACAATTCAGAAAATCGGAAAATGAAGTTGTGCGAACGTACACTGCAGTCTTAACCCCCCAGCAAATACCCCATCTCTGAACTGTTTTGCCCGACTATGTACAACAAAAGTTTGGGAAATTTGATCGTAGCACAAATGCAATAGGAGTATTAGAATTCTATGCGAAGACGGTTGGTTTCTACACGTTATTCCTACACAGTAAAACTGCATTGACGATGTCGCGAGTATGATTGGCCGATTAAAAGCAGTAATGAACCAATCACGATGTTTCTTACGTAGAGGTAACTTAAAATAAGTGCAATGGACCTCATGTGTATGATGTCATAGAACCCTTGTTTTCCCAACATGTTTCCATAAAAAGATCGGTACGCACACAATCTGTGATTGCTTGCAGCCACGTGCTCCATTGCTCTTATAAATTCTGGCATTCACTCGATCTTTACCACCGATTATTTGCAAACTGAAGAAGGGCCTAAAATATACTTGAAACTTGCCCTAACTTTCGTAAAATTCATCCTTTAACTTTCCGCCAAAACGGGATGCATTGATAATCACAAACGTAAGATTTTATCCCTGCCATGGAAGTGATCGTTTGATATTTTCCGTTATAACCCTGTAGTATGACATGCAATTAGATTTAGAATTGCATTTCAATGTATTTTCCTTGCTTTCTCGCAGAAAGTGCCGCGTACGTTGCTGTACAAACTGTTCTGCACAAAACGCATTGTACAGACTATCGAGCTGCAGTGTTTCGCCTTTTTTCAAATCCCCAAGCTAAGCATACAATGTCTGTGCACGTTTTGTACGCGTAGCTCCTAGAATCTTGTGCAAGTTCGGTGGTTATTATCTTGCATAAATTAGATCATTTTTGGCATTCCTTCCGTAATGTTATTTACAGTAGGACTTATGCAATGTTGTCATGCGACGTCATTGCAAACAAAAACTGATGCACGTGGTCTAAAGCAGCAAAATTCTTGGCCCATGCATGCAGTAGACTTTCGTGCGAGTCCGTTTTTTCCGCCAAACAAGGCGTCATGTTTTGCTTGGTGACATCATATGCATACGATCCATTTCAAAATTTAAATTGGTGCCTGCATCGTGATTGGTTCAATTGCATTGATTCTAGCCAGCCAATCACAACTCGCGCCTTCGCCTATGTGATTTAGTGTGTGAAAATACTCGGTCTCGAGACAAGTTTTCCCGTTGAGTTTGTGTTACGACGATCGCACTTCCCATGCTTATATAGACTCTGCAGAGTCTGCTCAAATCATCTTTACAAAAGCAAATTTCACTCCCTCTTCAATAAGACCTGTAATCATTGCTCTTCTCGTTTACTCCCTCTTTCTGCGTTCATACAGGGCGGCCACAAATAGAGGGCGTAAGATTTTGAAGAGTTATAATGGCTAATCGGCTTGGATAAAACATTTTAAACATTGGTGGGAGAATGATATCGCCAGGAGAGACTTTGCAAAGTCTAATGCTTATATAGTCAGCTAGTGAAGCAGAGCGAGCCCCGTGCCAAATTCACCATGAAACAGCACGTGCATTTTTTGGGGATGTGACTTACATGCAGATTCAGATTGCAGATTCTTTTCAAACAAGATGAAAGTTTTGGACAAGAACTGCTTAAAATATACATGGATATTTATATCCGAAAGGAACCATGAGATACGCTAATCGGGTGCAATTGTTTTGCTTCCCAGAACTGCTAAGATTATCATGAATGACTGCTCTTCATGGGCTTCGTTAATGCAAGGGAGTAGCTAGAGAACATTAACGCAACTACAACCCAGTAAAAGAATGCAAATGTTTCGACATGATTGGGGGATGAAAAATAGAATGAGCATGATGTTGGCCTAAGAACTAAATTATTAAGGGGCATGTGACATCAACTGCAAACAAATCTACTGTATTAACGGTTGATTTGTATCCCCACTTTTGAAGTGAAAATATTACGCTTACAAAAATGATATCCCGTTCGTGAAATGAACGGAAATTTTCCCAATATTTTCTATCCTGAACTTCTAATATTGTAAGCCGGCCCAATTATTTTGGTGAGCAACGGGTGCGAAGTAACGGCCAACCGGGGGAAAAATCATCCGGTGCCAGCGCTAAATAAAAGCCATGCCGTGAACCAAAATCTTTGAAGCAGAAATTAAGTGATATAAAGCCAACAGTAGATAGTAAACAGTAGATAGTAAAGCTATCAGTAGATCAAAATTTGTACGAATGTGAGTTTCAGTGCTAATATTTTTGCGTCGACTTACAGAAATTGTGCTGCCTAATTTGCCCTATAAGTGTCACCATTTTGGGTCTAGCGACTTGCATATCACAAAATTTCCAAAAGGGGAGGGGGACACCCCTTCCCCATACCCCTCCCCCAGGTCAACGATCCAACTATGGACGCATCAGATGCGCGACGTTAAATTCTAAACCCAGAGAAAACCCTGCATTTACTATAAGAAGATGTTTTTCTCCACAAAAGAGCGAAATGATTTGAGAAATGTAAACAGTTACTCCCCTGCATGTATAACAACTTGTTGTCTCATAGATATACCAACTTAGCATTGAATGCCTAGGATATCTATGTTTCAGAAACTGGAGGTATGAACTTTTGGAGTCTACAATCTCCTTAATGCTCTCACATGTTCCATGCACATCAAACAATCAGTTTTTGGTGCCAGCATTAAAGATCCCAATGATACAGTTCCCTCAAATACCTGGATCCAAGGAAAGTCACAGAGCTGACCTCTTATTTCTTGACATTTGTAAGATGGAGCAGCTGAGGGGTTTCTAGCTCATAAAAATGGGTAAGCTTAAAAAGTTGGTCAAAAAAATCCAAAGGTAATCTTTGTCACAAAATCAGAGACACAATTTCAGATCTTTACATGCCAATTACATTCTAATGAACTTTAACAATTCTGTAATAAATCTGTGAAGTGAAATGGCTTCCAGAACTTACGAAACAGGCATGAAAAGAACCTTTGGGTGACATTTCCCCAGAACAAACACATGTGAAGACTCACGACCCCTCACCCCAAGAAAATGAACACCAACTTTAAAAAAAAAATCCTTTGATGTTAAAAAAATTAAAAAAAAATAAGAAACACAATTTTATTCCAAATGAACTATCTAGAAATCCACAATTGTATCCTTTTTCATATTATATTTTACAAATTTTCAATATCATCTACTAAAAAACAAAAGAATGATGCAATTCTTTTCATCAGTGAATCCAGAAAACAAGGAGGATTAAAGACTGAATATTTCACTCACCGATACTAAACGAGATAAAAGAAAGCCCCCAGAGTAGCGAGAATGTAAAAGATCCCAATTGTCTTTAGTGAAGTTCCAGACCAACTCCTGACCTAATTTCCCTCCGCAGGCCCCACCCAATACAAAAACGCTGTCCTGTGACCTCACATCATCCTGAAAGAGAAAAAAACAAGAAAAATTTAGGTCTATAAAAAATTTTTAACTGCATCATTTATTTACCAATTACCCAGGCCTTGAAGATTAAATTTTCCAGGTGTGCTACAAAATGCACTCCTTTGAAAATTAGGGGCGATGTGCACTGTTTAACAAGAAATTCCTAACTGGTTAAGGACAACCCTAATCCCTCACCTAATCCTTAACTGGAACAAAGAATACAATTGATACAATACAATGGCAACAGCCAATCAAGAAACACTATTTTAAAGAGTGTGCATCTACCCAAAAATAAAGGAGTGTGATAGATGTGCTGTTTAGTAAATTTATATGAGCCCTAAATCTTTACTTAGGTGTGCAAAAAATTGCCCTCCTCATAAAGATTTGAGGTGAGTGATAGTGTGAGATCGTACTCAAACATCTCAAAGTTCAAGGCCCTGATTATCCTATGCAATGAAATGACTGAATTCCAAATTACACCTTAGTTTTCCTTAGCTCATACATTGGAATGGCAATGAGAGTCGTAGACATTGTAATTATGATGATATACTTAAAGGGGATGTACAGTCATCCCAAGTTGAATAAATGCAGTTGACTGTCCCGTTTATGATTTACTTTTTGAGGATCACTTGGCAATATTGTCTTTTTTTTCTTCTCAGTTGCGAAATTTATTCGTAACTGCTTAATTTACCATGAATATGCAATATTTACGTCTTAAAATGTATAGAGGTATGCTTGAAGTGAAACAAGAAGTTAGAGTTAGTTAGTTAGTTAGATAGAGTTTTACGGCCCAGTTTCCAACCTATTGGTTCAAGTCGAGCCGACCACGGCCTTTTTTCCAGTTGTGGCTCAATTGCTTGTTTTCCCTTTTCCATTGCTTATGGGGAGCATCATGCAAAATGGCAGTAGGTTCCAATTTAAGAGTCTTTGGCAAACCCGGGCCTGCCGCATGAGAGGCGGATGCTATACCGTTAGACCAAACACGACTGTGAGATTCAGCTGCTGCATTAAATTAAGTTTGGGAAGATGGCACTCGCCCTTTAAACCTTTGGAGAGCCATTAATGTTATGTTAAATCGACAATTGAAATCTGTGTTGAAAACTGGCTGACACTATGTCACTATGTGATAACTAATTGGCAGACATTTCTACCAGTGTGACATCTGGATGCTTGTAGGACTGGTCTCCAGAAACTGAAAATTTTTGAGCCATTTGAAGGTGCAAGGAAAGATTCAAGATGTGGAATTGAGTTGTGATGATCACTAGAAGTAGAAAGAAGACTCCCCCCCCCCAAAAAAAAAAAAAAAAGAAAAACTAGAAATGTTGTTTCCTAAACCATAACTACTGTTTATGGAAGCCATCGCTACCATGCAGAAATTTTTACTGTTCTGATTGGTATTCATTCAACTGGTATAACAGTTGACACTGATGAAACAAAAGATTAAATACTGCACCTCACCTTGTTTGGGCTTACATGAAACTGACTAAGCCAGGTTACAAAAGGCCCAGCTTCTCACTGTGCAATCTGATACAGTATTGATAAACTAGGCCTAGACCTAGTTTACATTAAATACTGTTCCTTGTACCTGAAGCACCAGTTTGTTTGGTATGATAGACAGGTAATTGCGGTCTTATTTTAAGCTACTGTTTTTTCCGCAACTTCACAATGGCTACTTTATGCAGTAAGGCATGTTTCTGATTATGATCAATAAAAGCTCATAGTATATGATAGCCTAAGGCAGAACTGAGGCAGACTGCAGTATAAAAACCTATGTGAATACTGACTGCACTAATGTTTGTGAAAAATACTCGGTGGGTAAAACTATTGATACTGGTCCCAGCTGACACAGCAGTACAATCAAAAGTTTGGGGTTTCCGTACCCGGAAGGGACATAATTTTCACAACTTTAGAAGAGGGCGCTGAAACTTTATGTTTCAGAAACAGGTTTATACTATTTTTTTAAAGTAAAAGACCTTTTTTTTCCTCGCTTGGGAAACAGCTCTAAACATTTGAACTGTGGAAAGAAGTGAACGGGTTCTTTTTCCATAGAGGAATAACTTTATTTACAAGCTGAACATACATACAGAAGAAAAGAAAAGTGAGAAGTGAACAGTTAGTGCGGTAGAAGGAAAAACAAAAAAAAAGTATTCTGAAACAAAAAAAAAATATATATTCTGACCATCGGGAATCGAACCCTCGACCCAAGCGATTATGCATCCAGACCAGGGGGCTAGCCTACTGCACTACGAATGCCCTTGTCAGTGTATGGGTTAAAAAATAAAAGTACTGTTTAATAGTCATAATACTATTTCTTATATACGATCAGCAAATGGGCTTGATCACTGATCCACATTACAGATCAGTGGGCTTGATACCTTGATCATGAATACAGTGTGACGAACAATAACAAATGGGCTTGCTATAGCGCTAAAAAACAGTAATATGATAGCCTAAGTGGTTTAAGCAAAAGCGATGCTGAGTGAGCGTTTCTAATTCACAATTTGGACATCAATCTTAAGCTATGTTTTCATGAAATCTCCATCAATCTTACATAAACAGTTTTCTTGCATCTACGGTTCACGTCAATGCAACTTTTGAAATCATAAAACAAGAGGAAACAGGAAAAATATGTTCAACCTAGTCTTCACTGCCTGTAATCCTTTGAACAAGTGTACAGAGAAAAGGCCAGCTTTCAATTCTCCTATTTGGTCACTGTGATGGAGCACTGACATTTTAGGCTCATCTATACATACCCAATACTGAAAGAAGGGGTTCTAAGACCAGTTTTTCCCAAAAACTAACAGTGTTTTCAGTCAAGCTAACATATCCTATGAAATGGAGAAAGATTAGATGTCGGTTTTGCACTACGATGACCTCAGAAATTGCTTTATTGCCAACCAAACAGTATTATAAAATGACAGATTATGAATATTTTCTTTTCTGTTTATGTTATTGCCATTTTTAAACTATCTATTAGTCACACATGATGTCTAATATTTTAAGATAAGTAAACTTGCATACACTTATTTGTCTAAATCATTCAGACCTTTGAACGTTAGAAAATCTTCGAAGTCTTACTTCTCAATGACAAGATCATAATTTTTTTTAGTGACTGCTTTACAATTATGCAAGTGAGAGCAAATATACAATAATAGCGACAGTTCTGATTATGATCTGCTTCTTCAGATAATGCTGGACAAAGAAACTGTCACGTGACCTGACCTGTGTAACCACAATATGTTTATGGAAAGCTGTCGCTTCCATAAACATAAAAAAAAAATAAAAAAAAGATCATGAAACATTAAGCCTACATGTGATATTCGAATACAAACAATTGGTTAATTTTAGTATCTTGAGATTTTTTAAATCTCTGCAAAACAGCCTATACTTTATGCTTCCCAATCTTGATAAGAAGTTGCACTTTCAATGCCTACCTTAGATACATACATATATCATGGTCCATCATTACCTTGTACAAGTCACACAAATTAGCTTACACTGTAGTACATATCTGTGTCCTGTAACATTTAGATCAGCTATAGCCAGAAAGCTGGCATCTCTGTAATATGACTGCAAGTTTAATTTCTAATACTTACACTGATAGAAAAGTTCAAGACTCTCTTTATCAAGGTTTCATCTTTCACACTTCCCAATGTTCTCATGATACGCTCCTTCTCCTCATGAAGATCTTGCACTTTGAATAGCTACAAAAAGATTGCAAAACACATCCAAAATGATACCTCAGCATGAACAATGGCAATGTCAAGTGTTAGCGATCACACCAATTCCTCTGAAGCACTCTTGTCCCTTCATTCCTTACCCATACTCTCCCTCCCCCTTCCCCTGCCGGGGGGGCTAGGGGTTATACCATGTGTCTACAGTATTTCCAGCCTTTCATAAGAAGAGACTAAAGGGATGGGCTTGCATTGTATTTGAACTGAACTTGTAAACTTGAACCGTACTAGAAAACCATATGAGAGCTGACAATACCATTCCAATTTTTTTCATATTTTTTCCATTTTTTGCAGGAAAATATGGCAGCACGATTTTGGTTATTAGAGTTTGTTTTGGATCATATGGTGTTGCATTGTATAATCCACATTGAAATGAATCTGGTGATATGTTCTTACAAACGGCCGATATGTAAAAGCTAAATCGTCATGCACTGTAGATCAACCAGTGCACCAGTACTTTACTGTGTACTGTATGTGAACACTATGGTGCTAGGCTTTGCATGCTAACTGCTCCTAGATAACTTTATTGCAGGCTACTTGTGCTGGATTGCCATGCGTATCAGGTAACAGTGTATGTCCTGTATGGTGTGCATGTTGTGTAGAGAAGTAACACAATACACTACTGCAGTGATTTTGGTCTAAACATCAAGTGCATGGGGCTCAGGATTGTTCAAAACGGGGTTAGAGTGGTCATTTTGACGGCGAGTCTACACGATCCTTGTTTCACTACAGACATTCATATTTCTGCATAAATTTATATAGCATAGAAAGTTTTGAATTTAGGCAACCAAAACTTCAACGTATGGTATGTTTTGCACATTTTTGACTGAAAATCCTCCAAGAACTATTGAAAATGGAGGAAACAGTAACTGACTCTTGGTCAGTCAACCTAATCCCTATCTCCTTACCAGGGTTGTTGATTTTCCTAAACTAGAGCAGTGATGCTGCAGAATCTCAATATTTTGTGGATGTTAAGGAGACAAAGTTTCCATGTTGTTGCTGATGATATTTGATGTAAATGCAGTCCTCCTTTTGGCGCTTTGCCATTAAAAGATTATCCATCCACTGTTAATATCCTGCTGCACTTCATGCTCAAAAATGATCAAACTCATAGAGCACAATTTTTTCAATAATACTGCAACACTGAGTGAGGTACACAATATTGTGCACCATACTGAAACTTAGTAAAGCAGAAATAATTAAGCAGATCAGTGACATCTTCTAATAAATCCAACAGTCCAAAAACAGCTGTTTTCCTTCTGCATTCCACACTACTTTCTCTCAAATCACTCTCCCTAATACTGTTTTCACAGTCTCATTCAATATTTTGGTATTTCAAAATTTCTGCTTATTCCTCTCAAGAAAACTTCTTGGGAAATACCTGTTTACAGAGCCTTTGTTTACGGTCAGACTAAGCAAGATCTTACAATTACTTCATGCTTGATTTAGCAGAGGTGTAACACCAAGCATCTAACATCTGAAAGTTAAACTACAAAATGTAAACATTCTCAGTCAGTAGGTATCTGTGCCTAGCAACCAAAGTGCTGTGTGCAAAGAAAATTGAAGTTTCCAAGACAACTGAAGAGTTTAACCATAAAATGTGCAAAAATAACTTAGCAACCATCACTTTTTTTAATGTGAAAAATGCAGTGTCTACTGCCTCCAGGCCAAAGAGCATGCTCTCAAATTCTCAAAGACATTGACCACTGATCAGGACACATTACCTTGCTCTTAAGAAATTTCAACCACTGGCTAGTGTGATGATATCTCAATACATGTTATGAATTGAGATAAAAATAATCATGATTTAAATCAGTGCTTTAAATCAAATGGATTGGTTTAAATCAGATTTTTTTATTTAATTTAAAACATGACTTTGTCAATTGAAACATGATTTGAATCACAATTTAATAAATGTGATTTAAATAAAAAAAATAACCCCTGCCCCTTACCTTCAGCATTTCCTCATATGTTGCTTCATCACCATGACGAAGGACAGTGGCGTAAACAGCACTACGAAGATCAGCTGGTATCTGAGCCCCTCCAGTGCTATGTGCTTTGAATCTTTTCTTAGCCTCTCCCACCACATCTTCATGACCATTTTTACCCAGCACTCTCAAAATGAGTGCTCTCAACATTGCATCTAGGTGACCTTTATCAAAGAAGAAATCATAATATATCAAAATTAATATATGAGATAACAAAATAGAGAAAAGAGTGGCCAAAAAGTAACTTGCAATATGGTTGTCAAGCTATTTGCTAGTGCAGTGGCCGATTCGATAAAGGCACTGGCATTTGTAGCAAAGAAGCTTAACAAATCAGGGGTTCAATTCCTGGCCAGGTCAAAGTTAGGTGGGTTTTCATCCAAGGGCAAGCTATGGTCATCCCACCTAAACTGGCTTTTTGAAAAGAAACCAACTTTGATCTAAATTGTTGACATGGTTGCCACCCAATGTAAAGTTGTAAAGTTGTAATTCAAAAATCACAGACTTCTCTGAAATTCCTGGTCGCTTAAAAACAGCAGCCTTCAAGACCTGATTATAATTTATTTCTGCAACACCTGTTTTTAACTTACAATAAATCATTAGTGCAACCAGTGCTGGAAAAAAGTTATGTACAAAATGGTCATTATTTTTACAAGTTTACTGAGAATGGAATCAAACTAAATCTTAGAGCAAAGTTCTACCAAAAGAGCCAGGTTTCAAATTTTAAGACCATAATGCAATTTTTACACATCAAACACCTCAAATTCAAGGACTTTCAAGACCATCATAACATCCCCTTTTTTCACATTTTCCCTACTGCATGGGACCACTTGGTAGTGATCCTCAACTTCCATTGGCCCATAATGGTCACATGATCATGTATTATTCCAGCATCAGCTCATATTGTGCTACTTCATTTGCACTATTTAAATGTGGTTATTTAAAAATGAAATTGCATTTCCTTTTCTGTCTTTCATATCAAAATATTGTGTGAGAAAGAACAAAGTTAACCAACTCTGGACCTGTGCTTTATACGAGGATAATTCACTCCCAGGAGTTAATGCTACTGCTGCATGCACTCTGGCTGTGCCCTCATGCATTACTTGCATTAACCATCCAATTGCGCTTTATCCTGTCACAATGAATGGTCCATTGTTGTTTAACCTGTAATTAAATTAACCCCTTCCCTAAGCATGGTTTCAGCAGCGAAACCATAGCACTCAGCTGCATTCTTACGTAGCTAATTACAAATCTACTGTGTTTAATTGTGTTTTGGATATGGAACAGACTTGAAGAGGATACATTTAACCACATATGCATCCTCTTAGGGCAAAGCTAGCTCAAAGATGACATCATCCATACAAAAACGTAGTATTTCGCAGAACCGGTACATATGTACTGTGTATACGTAATATTTTTTTTATTTTTTATTTTATCTTTTCCATCTTGTTCATTTTTAAAAAATTCCAACATAAACTCACTACATAATCCGAATACATACACAAACATACACAACGGTAAATGTGAAGGCTACCTTATATACACTCCTACACATACATAGGTTATATAAACATGTGCATACGTAATATAATACAAAGTTCACTATGGCAGGATGGACTCCCTTCTGTAGTGAAAGGGTTAAACATACTTTCCTTCTCTTTAGGTTCCCATCGTTCCCATCATTCCTTTTATAGGCATGATCACATTTCCCCACAGCATGGGGGATTTGAGGATTAATCATACAATTAAAACATACCTTCCTTCTCTGCTGGGTCCCATCCAATACTCTGATATACACCTGAGCAAAGGTTCTTGGTGAACTCCTGAAGGAGATGTCCAAAGTCTGTTGCCATCAGTAGGCTGGCCAGAGTATCTAAGTTGCCAGTAATTTCTGTCCACACAGTGTAGTTTGTCTCATTTTTGAAGGCCTCCATGACTTTGAGGACTTCAACAGTACTAGCCTGTCCAGCTTTAGCCTAAAAATAAAGATAGTAGAATATTTGGGAGATTACTCCTTTACATTCCAGACAATTCCTGCAATCTAAAGAAATTATTGAATAGCATGTAACCAAAGTTTTTGGAAAGTGGAGACACTTCCATTCTGATGAAGTTATGTGTGCTAAAGCCTACTGCATATTTCTAAACATCAGTATTTAAAAAACCGAAGCACTGCTGTCTGATTTTGCCTAAATCTACCAATTTTGCATCTAAGTACATTTCAAGTTCCTAAGGTACCATAGCTGGATTTCACAAAAGGAACAGTTTTAAGGTTAGTTTAAGTTAGATGGAGTTTTACGGCCCAGTTTCTAACCAATTGGTTCAAGTCAAGCCAGCCATGGCCGTTCCAGTAGCAGCTCACTGGCTTGTTTTCCCGACTCCATTGATTATGCTGAGCTCCTAGCACAGCGGCAGTAGGTTCCATTTTTAAGTCTTCGGTATGACCTGGCCAGGACTCAAACTCCCAACCTCCACACTGCAAGTCTGATGCTCTAACAACTTGACCATGCAGTCGGAACAGTTTTAAGGAAGTTCTTAAGAAACAGTCCTATCTCAAAATGTCTGTATTTACTCTCTTTCTCATCTTTCCATCCAAGCATCTCACGTTCAAGTGACTTCACAAACAACAAGTCACAATGATAGGATGAGGTCAGAGAGGATTAGTAGGGGGGCACTGAGGTGCATATTGATGTTAAAAGGGCTGAACGTCCACCCTGTTTTGATAAGCTTCTGCCCTGTCTTCTGTAAATGCAAACTCACCAAAGCAAACAAGTCGGTGATAATTCCAAGCCTGTCTCTAGGTGGGAGGGTTTGATCACGGATTCCTGGAAGAAGAGCCTCTAGCATTTCTGGAGAATAGTGAGTACGGTAGAAACCAACAGTTCCAGGGTTCAACTGTCAACAAAAGAGAAAAACATACACAATTTAAGTGAAATATTCCATTTTAAAATGCACGAAGATGGCGAATGCAGAAAATAGATTAGACAATAATTATTGAACAACTCTGTCTCCAAAGAAACCCTCAGCAGTAGCTTTATCTCCTCAAAAATTATGCATAAGAAGTCATGGAAGTTGCTTCATTTGAAGTCTGGATGAAGAAATCATTCTTGAACAACAAAATAACTAATTTTCTAATGTGAAAAACTTGTATACTCTATCTATAATTTTACTCTTGAAAGATTGGTTTTAAAAAATATGAATCATTTCAATAAAAAAAAAAACAATATTTCCCTTTAATACACTTTAACATGAGGTGTCAAAGAAGACTGAAATCATATCCAAATATCTTATAGCACAAGACCAATCAATATTTGTGACAAACATAGAGTGCAAATATGAAACCACACGTACAATTTTAAGAACTGCTCATGATCAAATAATGTATATGCTGAAGGAGATAGTTGCACACAGCAAATTGCACTACTTTTTTTTCCCTTTTTTTTTTTTTATTGGGGGGGGGGGGGGTGATTAGAGCTTACTCTAGGATTTATCCATTGAGTCATACAAAGTTGTACAAAGTGTGCCATACCTTGACCCATTGGTCTGGTTTGACATTTTCTAATGTTACAGTTGTGGACTTTGTGTCCAACACCACCTTCTTCACAGCTTCTGATGGATTGGCACTAGTTGCAATACTGATGGGGACCATCCAAGAGCTTGTGTCACCTAGATTGGATGACAAAAACAATTTTTAGTCTTCAAAATGAACAGAACAATTTATCCATACATTCAAAATATTTTAAGTCTGCTCGAAAGTAATGGTTCCCAATTACTAAGCTTCACTTGACCACAACACTGTTGTATCTGCATTTCTATTAATTAGTAAGTTAGAGGTTTTACCATTCAGTTTCTAACCAACTGGTTAAAGTTCGACTGGGTTGTTTTCTAAACTCCATTGCTTATGCTGAACATCATGACCCAGCCAGGAGTCAAACTCCAGGCATCCTATCATGCCTGCAAGTCAGATGGGCTAACTACTTGACCATGCAGTTGGTCACTTTAATTTTACTATTTTGACACTCCTTGACTTAAGACAGCTCTCCCAATCTGTAAATATCTTAAGCATGACTGAATAGCCCAATAATTAAAAGACTTCCTTCATGGCCCAATTTTCTCATCCCAAATAGTACCAATTCTCCCAACCTTCTTAATTAAGCCCCTCCCACAATTGTCTGAAATTCACCCTTATTCAGACACAGTCTCATTTTATTGCTTCAGGGTGAGTATAGAAAGCTCAAGGTGTATTATCAAAACACTCTCAGAACAGTTCATGCTGTGAAATATAAGCTTTGGTACTCTGCATTGTTTGAACTGGCAGTCAATGAAAAAGCTGGGCCAATTGAGAGTTTCTGTTACCCTATACCAGAAGTGTAGTTTGGGGTGAGAGGATTGTCCCTTTAATGAAGAAGGACATGGCGACTACAAGCACCAGCTTGGATATCTCCCCATAACTATACAAGAATCCAGTTACTAAGTGATCTTGAAATTTGCCTCACACTCAAGGGGTCTACCTCCTTGTTTCTATCTGTACCATGAATAAATGATTTCAATTCAAATATGGATTAATTGTGATATTATGGGGTTCTGGGTTGCTTGCAGGTATCTGTGAAGTTGGCAATCAAAATGATAGCTAAAATCAAGACTGACGGATTTCAGAAATTTCCATCCATTATTTGGTGAATGAATTCATCCATTTAAGATTCATTTCCTTAACCATTTGGATGTTGTTACATTAAACCCTGTGCACACTGGACACATTTCTGGACACAAGTTGCCAAAACATCTTGTGTCCGAAAATGTTGCCAGTGTGTACAGAGCAGACACAAAGGGTTACATGTGCCACAACTTGTGTCTGCAACATGTGTCATGTGTGCACAGGGGCAAAATGTGTCCAGTTGTGTCAACAACATGTTGCCACGCACACCAGATGTGTCCATGTGTATACAGGCCTTGGTCTTTGTATGATACAAGTGCTTTCACAAAAAAATTTAAGAATCCATTTTACCTACATGCCAATCTATTCTAGAATGACATGAGTGTTGTTCAAAGTTTTGAATTTTACAATGGAGTGTTCATGTATGGTAGAAGGGAGTGAAGTTGCACAGTAGAAGGGACTGAAATAGTATATATGCGAATACAGTAGTGTTTGCACGGGTAACCCGGGTACCCGGGTACCCGCCCGCCATCGTATTACCCGGTTCCAAATCTACTACCCGAATCTTAAAAAAAAAAAATGCATGCAAAAGGATCATCCCATTTACGCCATTGCCCATGGTAATGGACTAAAATATTTTGCCAATTTGGTAAACATTCTCCGAGACTGAGAATGAAGAGAGCCCCTAGAAATTATGTGTAAGTTTGATAGTTGTCTGTACTTCGTTTCTGAAGTTGAAATTTTTATCAGCGTGCGGCCCAATCGCGCTATCGTCACGTAGTGGGTTACTTCTCACACATCACATGTATATCGCTTATAAACTTACTCGCAAGCAAGCTATCTGACGGCCGATTCAAAATCACATCGTACTGTTTCACGCAGACATAGCAAGACATACTGTATCACCCCCGCCCAGCTCGCAAAGACAGTGCCCGTAACATTCAGCATGCTAGGTAAACTGAGCTCTGCATGTATGTACGATCTTATTATCAATACGGTATGCCACCTCGAGTATAATCCTCGAATATTTCTTAATGGTTAAAGGTGTCAGTTTTATGCAAATCAACACTTTGCCGCTATCTGCAAAGTGAAACGACATCAATGTAATAACACCGTAATCATTCACAATTTTTTTTAAAATAGGCCAGTATATATTACTTTATTTTGCCCCAAAATGGCGCTCGAGCAGACTACGAAGTTTATGTGTGAAAGTTATGTCACCGTGCCTGGATGTCGACACGAGGCTAGCAACGTAAGAATGTACATACCCCATTAGCGATAATTCCAACGCACATTGCAAAGTAGTATGAGGGAAGTTCACAAACATGACGTCGTTTGTTTACAATCAGTAATTTTTGACGTGCAAGAGAATACCGTTACATAGGGCTCTGATTAGATGACATTTTTAAATCAGTGGTTTAAAAGGAGAAGCTTCGAGCTCTTACTATGCTGGCTTTTCGAGTAGGAAAGCGTCCCAAAATTCAATATCAAATTGATATAGGCCTTGGGAAGTATAATTTTCTTATTTGACTGTTTTCTGTTACGTTTTTTTTTACTTGTCATTTTGATCTAAAACAAAACGAGACGATTAAACCTTCTAACAAATCAAATGTTTTTGAACTTGGGAACTGTGATCGCTATACCTATCCAATACAGATTTTAATGTTACCATGCATGTCTTATGGAGTATGCCTTACAAAATGATCATATCTTTTAGTCACCGTATGTAACACCGGGTAACCCGGGTACCCGACGGGTATGGCGATCGGGTACCCGGGTCCTAATTTTTAGTACCCGTGCAAACACTAGAATACAGGGCCAAAAATGTTATGACCCACTACTTTTCTCAGAAGTATGTGACAGACGATGTGACAGAAAGCAACACAATCCTTTTAAACAGCAGTTACTCATCACCCAAGACAGTTAAAATCCTCCTCCAATGTACTTACTTCTAGCCCCTCCCACAACTGTCTAAAACTGATCCTCATCCAGACACAATCCCAGGTAATTGATGTGGGGCATACTCTGCTGATTACAAAAAGCCCTTGGGTGTAAACACATCACCTTCAGTATAAGCTGTGTAATATGAGCTACTCTGCCTTTTTTTAATTTGATGTCAATCAAAGACCTGTGTCAATATAGAATTTCTGTAGCCTACAGTAAAATTTTTGTGTCAGGTAATGAATAATTGCCTTCAATTTATACAACATACCTTCAACTGGTCCATTTGCATTAAACTTGGATTGTGAGATTTTCAGGACTCTTGAAGTGCCTTGCTGTTCAGCAGTCACGGTCAGAACTGGAAAGCCCATCTGTTTTGTCCACGTACTCATAATGCTCTCGATGGGCTTACCGCTGGCTTTGCCAAGAGCTTCCCATAGGTCTTCTGTGAATGTATTCTTGTACTTGTGTTCATTCAAATAAGCATTCATACCAGATCGGAATGCCTGTGTGAATAGATAACAGACAATGAGATAACCATCATACAAGTTTGGTTTTTCTTTCAGGATGACAGTGACAACTGTTGCTTGTTACAACATTTCTTTGTCACAAAGTTGATTTCAAAACTTCATCATGGGAATTTTTTCTCCATCATTTGTTTTATCAAAGAGTAGAGAATGATTTAACAACTTTGACAATTGATTCCAAACAATTTAGAGGAAACAATGTAATGCGGTGTGTTCCATGAAGTAATAGGATCTAACTAGGGGACATGTGATATGCACAAGAAAATAAAACACACCTTTGTTAAAGCATGAAATGAAACTGAGGTGGGGGGAAATGAAATGCTCCCTACTAAATTCACTTCTAACACCTCCTCTGCATGTTCAAAAACAACTTAACCATCACCTCCAGACTAGCAATGGGTAGACGCAGACACTTTCACATACTGACAGTCTATGGAAGTCCCACAACGTGCCACACCATGGCATAGGACATTAAAGGCTGTGTGACATGAAAATGGCAAAATTTGGTATTTGATATGAAAAGCATTAAGAACCAAGAAAATTGCCTTACTTCCTATTAGAATCTGTCAAAAATTGACAATTTTACATGCCAATTTCTGATTTGAACTTATACATTAATAAATATGAGCTCAATATGCAAATCTCGTGATGTAATAAGAGGGACATGCCATATATGACTAATGTTATCCTTTGTTTTACAATCTTTATTTAAAGGAGAGTTGTACCATTTTTTAGGGTTTTATTTTGCAAGTTTTAAGTTTTGAGTGTCTCATTCGGCCATTAGATTTCATGTGCTATGGCTCTGGCTGACCCCCAAAGTTTGAAGGTTTAGTTTGACCCCTCAACCTGGTGAAGCTATGGTTTGCTTGTCAATCAAAGTACAGCCATTGACTGTATTTCAAGGTATGGGGATATTCTTAAATACATCTGCAGTGATATTACATATGGTTACAGACATGTGAAATGAAGCTTTAGACAAATCTGATGAGTCGAGAGAAGGTCAGATTTAGTTAGCCATAAGTGATAGACACCAGCCTAAATGTTAAGAATTTTTTGAACACCCGTTCAATGGGTAGTGGCACACTAATTTTATCCGCTGGATTGTGTAACCGTTTCACCCAATAAATTTCATGCTGATAATACAATTATGAAAATCTGAGGCTAATGGCCCCTACTTACAGCTGATTTGGGTTGATGCGCATTGTTTAAGAAGGTGTTTCTTGATTGGTTGTTGCCATTATATTGTAAAGATTGTATTCTTTGTTAGGGTTAGGGATCAGTTTAGGGATTAGGCTATTGTTAGCCAGTAAAGAAGCTTCTTGTTAAACAGTGCGCATCAACCCCTGATTTCACCAGACAGCTTGGATTCATCTGTAAGGCTGCACTTCAGAAGAAATAATGAAATATTAATCCTAAATACTCTAAATAACTTACCTCATCACCTATGAAATCATGAAGCATGCGAATAACAGAGCTCCCCTTGCAGTAAGAGATCAAATCAAATATTTCGTCTATTTCGTCAGGGTGGCCAACAGGAACCTAGTTGAAAATTTGATATGACACGTTAGTTGCCAAGAATTAACTAGCTGTATCTTTTACACAGTGATCATCAAAAATTTAAAAAGTGTAACTTACTCTAAAATTCCAAAAATGTATATAATAAAAAAGTGAGATGAAGTTTATGGCATGTTGGAGTTTATTCAGTAAATTTAAATTAGTTGATTGCATAATAATGTGTAATGTCATTATTGTAAAACTGAACTGACAGTCTTTGCGGTTTTTTTGTTTTTCCTAAAGCAACTTCAACATTTTACAAAATGTGATCCCTCTTTCAATTATGGGTAAGGTCAGGTTAAATGACTCAACGTATGACCTTCTGGTTAAATATAGACGAATCCCGACAGATTACGATGGTCTCATTTTAGTCCGCCATTACTGGAGTCCATCACCTTTAATCTTTAAATTTCCTTCCTTACCGGTTCTATGGATGGTTGTACACTGAAGTGTATCTTGATTTTCTCAACTTCACTGAATATAAGGATTTGAAATTCACATAGACAATAAATGAGGATGATTTAAGGCTGATTGACCCCACTAGTATGGCTGCATACAGTAACTAAAAACAAGTGCTAATCGGGTTAGTCTATTGTTGCACATGACCTTTTTCGAATGGTGGAGCACTGGATTGTTATCCCAACTACACTGCTTATGCAGAATGGCAGCAGGTTCCATTCTTTAAAGTCTTTGTTATGACCTGGCAGGAGGAATCAAACCCAGAATTTTCCAAGCCAGAAGGAATGCTCTACCAACTAGACCAACCTGCTATGGAGTAAGTAACTATATCAGACCCCTGTGTAAAGCACGCCTTGCAAGAAAACAAGAAACATTCAAGGTTGCAAAAACATTAGTGACCCAAAGGGAAAAAAAGTATAAATTGAGTTGCACAAGAAAGATATCAAATACTATAGCAGAATGGGCTGCTTTGATTCTGGAGAAAAAATGTCAACATTTAATATCTCAGAATGGAACAAGCTAGGAGAATGGGAGTTGGATAAAGGAGATTTGTTTTTCAATCTTTACTGGACTGTAGATACACTTTTAAAAGAAGGGTTTAAGGTCACAACAGGATTTGATATGTTAGAGGGGTGCTTATTCTGAACATTTTGGTGAAATTTGCATTGAAATCCGATGTGTGGTTCTCAAGATATGATCAAGTAAAGTTGTCACATTTTCAACAAAAAGTGAACTTGAAGCAAGCACATATGACATCACATCCCCACATTAATGGGCAGTCTTTTGTTTTTCTTTGAACTTTAGATTGGATTTTCTCCTAAACAATCACATATTATTGAAATGTGGTTGCATGACAGGCATGAGAATTTTACAAACTTTGCATCCCCCACAGGTGGGTTTGTTCCCCATTCAAAGTCAACACAACAATCTGATAAAACAAAGGCAAACCATTCCTTGTCAATGTGAGGAGGTGATTTAAGCTTTGCTACCCGCAAACTCACTTTGGAACATAAATCTACTGACTTCAGTTGCTGATATCTCGAGAAATACATGTCCGATTTGAATGGAACTTTCGTCACACTGTGTAGATTTTGTTCCTGTTTCAAATATCAAAATTGAATTTTTTGCCTATACTTCCCCTTTAATACCGAGTGCAGATGGCAGATTTGTCCCTTCTTTCACTTATATTACTGTATCTACAGCATTTACCATGTAATTTGAAATACCTCTTATTCAAAGCATTTCCCAACACACATGGAGCATTCATTGTCTGCCTATGATCAAATGGTATAAATGGGCCAAAACAGAACTAATTTGACATTTTATATAAGGCCAATTTATCATTTAGGTATACTATCTTGCCCAATCTTTATTACTTCAATGCAAAATTTTATAACTTAGAGGGCAAAAGCAGTCTCCTAAACTTATTCTGAAGCCAAAGCTAAGTTTCACATTTTTTTTCATAGTTCTCTTTTAAGTACCTTTGGTCATATCTCAGCATTTAAATACTGCATATTCAACACATAGAACTTGGTCACATGTCTCTCAAGGGCCAATCATAAAACAGGAAAGACTACCACCCTTCAAGTTGGGGGGACTGCGTTTTCCCTTTAATAGCCACAGACAAGGAAATTAAGTGACTGACCAATTAAACCTTTCTAACATTTCAAGCCAAGAAGAATTATAAATAAAAAGGCATAAATATCACCATCTTGACACACTGTAAAATAAGGAATGCATTTACTTGGCCAAAACAAAAGTACTTCCTTACTTCAATTGGATGGCTACTCTGCAGGGCATCAGATATGAGTGCTCTAGTGTAGTCTTGTGTTGTAAACTGGGTCCAAATGTCATAATCAGGGAAACAGTTATCCACACATAAGTACTCAATCCAAGATGCAAAACCCTCATTCAACCACAAGTGAGTCCACCATTCCTACAAAGGCAAAAATGACAGTAACTGATAAAGCATGCCACAGCACCAGATTAATAGATATTTCTTCTGGAGGATTAGAACTTATGCACATGACAGTACAGAAGAAGCACCTTCTAATGAAGGTTGATGAAAACTGCAACTTTGATCAACATGTATTTACAGGAAGCTGGTTTGTGCAGCAGTAGGGTACACATACAGTACATTTTTCTGTGTACGTATGCAATGTCTAAATCATATGTGCAGAGTGCTTCATCCTTTTGCCTCCCAAGTGGATGAAGATGGCATCAATAGACAACATGTGTCATACTGTGAGGTGGCCATGAGGTAAATATCAATCAAGTAATTGTAAGTAAATTCCTTCTAAACTCAAGTTTTACAAAAAAAACCCACTTACCATAGTAACAAGATTTCCAAACCACTGATGCGCTAATTCGTGTCCTGAGAGAATTTGAAAGAAGCAAAAAATTACAAACCATTTCATCTAAAAAATAAAATTGAACAGCTTAATCAGTTTAAAATTTCCAATACCTGCTGCAAATCTACATGGCGAAACATTTACCTTCAGGGATATCTGTCATGGCTACCATAGTTTTTAGGGAAAAATGTGGTTCCCATTTACAGTACCTCACCACTTCTTCAATACTCCACTTGGCTGATTCAATGAACAACAGCTTCATTACCATTCTTGTTCAATAAAGTCCCAACAATTAAGGGGTTTAAGTAAGTGCTGGCAAAAATGGGATCAAATTGAAGGTTTAGATTCCCTTTCAATTTCATCTGAGATAAACTGCTATCAAATTTCAACCTTCGCAGCTATTGTCAAATGATTGAATGAACATCAATTGGTATGTTCTTGATAAGGTGAAGTTTAGGATAAATTTTTCGAGATGTAGTCCTTACACCTTAGAAGATTTAGGAGAGTGAAAGAATGTGCCATTTTATCAACCTTTCCTGATTTATCTGAGTTAACATTCTTCATCTAGGTGTGTGATGTAATTGCACTTCTCACAGTGACTTGAGGTGAAAGGTGGTCTGGGATTGCAATCACACTAAAAATTTCAGGCCTGTTTTATGCATTATTAAAATAACCCCTGAAGACATATGTAGACATTAGGTAGTATAAATTAAGTACAGTCAGGAAGATGTTTTAGCTTTTTCATCATTGCACCAATTTATCAAGAGTCTCATGGAAAGCAAAAATTCTACACTTTGTAAATTCTTCTTTATTTCTCTGCTCCATAGGAATGCTATTAATATTCCAGTCATTGAAGAAGTAATGACTGAATTTCACAACGGCATTTTTCACCAACAATCAATCTTTAAGTGATTATCTTTAATTGATTAATTAATCTTTAATTGATTAATTAATCTTTAATTGATTATTCCCTGTTCAATGATAGCCTCACCCAGAAATAAATGCCTCCAGTTTGCTGGAGGTATACCAGATGTCATGACAAGAAGCTTATCCATTCAACCCCTGAGGCAATTGAAATAAAGCATCCTTCACATGGACAAAACATAATGAACCAGGTAGCACATCAACAGCAACCCTTGGATCACAAGTTCAATGCTTAAAGTCCATCACGCTCCAAAAATGCAGAGAATATGGTTGTAAAACACTTACCCACCACCAATGCTACCCATTGTTTGGAAGATGCAGAAGAATTCTCTGGATCTACAAGGAGTGCTGTTTCTCTGTGTAAAGATGGAAAAGGACAAAAAAGTTAAAGGTGATGGGAACAATTCAATATGAACTCCAGCAGACATTATGAATACTTGAAAATAAGTCATTGAATTTCAGGTGTTTGGTTGATTGCCTCTCTTTTCTGATCAATTAGAAGGCATATTCTTTTGAGGAGGCAATGCCGCAATCTCAATATCATATACAGTAGCATTCTGCAGAATAAGCCTTTGACACTTTGTGCCACCTTTTATAAGCAATTCAAGGAGTTCATAATAAAGGAATTTCCCTAGATATGACATACCTGGAGTCTACCGGCAATGGCTCTTCACAAAACAACCTCACACTTTAAAAGTGGACTAAGTGTGGGAATGCCACCTGATTTGCTCCAAAACCTGGCAACAAAACTTCAAGGCTGAATTTCAGATGATATGCTATTCCACTTTACTGGACTTGTCACAGAAAGCTTTCATCACAGTTCTATGAAAACATACTTAATAGACCCATAAGAGTAACAATACAATTTGCCAAATAATTGAGAACTTTTGGCCACTGACACATTTTTGGAAACTGTAAAGGATTCTGTTCCTAAAAGGAAGCCGGTGAAATTAAATAGGACATCCTGGAACATATTCAGATTGGGGAAGTCTTTGAGCAATGCTTCAGATCTACAGTATGTTTATCTTCATTAGAAGAGCAAGCTGAAAGTTCATGTTTCCAGTGAAACTGTCATTCAGCTCCTACTGTACTTATGACTTTTGAGATATCTGCAGTCATAGTAATCACAATTTCCATCAAAATTCTTAAAAGTAAACTCAGAATAAGAAGATATGATCTTATCTTTTCTTACTTTTTTTTTATTATGCCTGTTTTTCTTTACTTGGAAACATGGTATAGGGCTTATGTACCTATGTCACTATGTTGCACATCTCTCTGTTTTTCCATCCATGCTTCCATTTTACAACAACTGTTACCAAGGTACTGTTGTGCATGCGTTTCTGTAACACAACGACTGTCTTTGACCACAACATTTGTCTCTGTTACCAAGGTGCTGTTGTGCGTGCATTTCTGTAGCACAACATGTCTTTGATCATTTCCATCAAGTGAAACGCGCTGACATCACGTACTTAACCTCTATACAACAGAATGATTAGATTACTGTCTGCCCATGTGCTATGTGTTCAAAGTTACCAAACATAATTACGTCTGAGATACATTATTATTCATGCAGCAAATTTGTTTGGTACAAAGCTGGGTAAGGCTACTACAGAAAAGCATAACACTGGCTACCTCAGGAAAGCAATGACACACAGGCAGTTTTCATCAATTCATCAGTTTCATCAGTTTTAGATGAACATTCCAGGCGTGCGACAAACCACAATCCTCGGAAAATTAAGGAGTGTGATAGGTGTGCTGTTTTATCTAACTGAAATAAATTTAGGCAAGTTCCAAATCTTCATCTAAGTGTGAAAATATCACACTCCTCATAGTGAATGCAGGTGAGTGATGGTGTGCAATCGCACTGGCACGCCTCTAACTTCAAGGCCGGGACACAGTGCCGGTTTGCTTCAAGCCTTACCAGGATGCTACTCTCTTAAAATGAACCAAAAAAGATTTGGTTGATCATTATATTGCGATCAAATACAGTTGGTGACTAAACCACTGACTTCCGTCTTTAACTTCCTCAAGCCTTGAATAATATTTTTAGTAGATTAATTGCTGAACAACAAAACTGATCATGTGAATTTGGATGTAAACAGGAAGAATTCAGACAGCCCCTGGGGGAGTTAAACAATGGTTAACTTGTACAGTTGACAAATCAAATCCCACAAAAGCAACCCGCTAAAAGTATATTACAATTGACTAGATTATGAAGTCCTCATGATAACACCATGGTATTTATTTTTTTAAAGTGCTACCTTGCCAACCATCACTTTACATGGTGGCAACAGGTAGCCACGCACCAACATTTCAGACTTTTTGTTATTGTTAACTAAAACAAATGGGTCTACTTCTCAGAATGCAAATGAAAGGATCCAGGAAAATGAATACTTACTTAGTTGTGCACCATAAATGTGAGTTAAGGTCTTTTGAATGATATACATGATATTCAAGTGTCAAGTACAATGTACTACTCATTTTCACAAGGGGCATGTTTCTAATCATGACACTAAATAGAGTGTTTTAAGTTCTTTCACTTTTACTGCATAAAATTAGCTGACCTGGAAAAGGCTGGGGAAAGTGCTTACTTTTCAAAAGCACTTATATTCTCAATTGAATATTAATACGTCAATCTTCAATTTAAATATATTGCAGTTTACGACTACTTTTGTAAATCTCACATTTATACTGGACTGAATAAATGATATCATATGAAATGACAGCTGACAATAGTCCCTCAATATGAATGTCTCTTCTGCTGCATAAAGCATATTTGTTCAAAATACAAAGTAGCAGCTTTAAGAAAATCTCGACCTTATCCATCTGAGACAAAGCCTCAGTTTTCTTTATCTACAGGTTTTGATTTCTTTCAGATGTTCTCTGGAATTAAAGTACCAAACTACTGTATATACTCAAAGATAAATTTTGGCTCATTTTTGTAATAGTTCTCCCTGCGATTGCCAGAACTAAGTACCAGATTTGTCTGTTAATAAAACATATATAAACCTGTGAAGAATCAATTCTCAGTTCTCCAGTATTGGATCTCTTCATATCATGTGCCCCCAAGGTTCAGATGAGTTCCCAACCTAACAGTTTGGAATAAGTACCCCAGAGATCAGTAATTACAAATGATTTCAGCTACTACACTAGGTAGATTAGAAGTTGACAAGCACATATTCATATGAACATGTAGACTTTCCGAACAGCTGGCCCCCATTCACCCTTCTCCAGCCTATGCTAACACAGAGGTGACTGATACAGCCATAGTCTTTGGTAACTTCTCATTAAACTCTTCTTCCACCAACAGCACCACACCTAGTGAAACATCTGCAAACCTAAGACCAAGGTCTTACCTCACCATTGTTAAACATCTTTCTATTAGCTTGGGTCTTGTAGTGAAATATCACTTACCTGTAAGTTACAAGGCCCCAGTTCTCCATAGCACCTGCAGCAAAATCTGGAATGGCTATGAGATCAATTTTTGGGAGAGGATAGGCCACATTGAAGTAATTCTTGTAAAATGGAAGTGTTTTCTTTGCAACCTGAGAAGTGAAAGGCAAAAGGAGATGGATAACTTTCCAGTGACAAAGAAAATTTGCTTTACTCATGCACTCACTGTCCCCTCTACTAGTATACTCACTCATACTATGGTAGATTTGTATGTATTCATACATTACCTGGTATATGTAGTCCTGTACTTGTATTCACAATAAGCCAAGTTGCATTAAGATTGAAGGTAATTTCAATTTGTCTGAAGTTGACAGTTCAGAAAATTTTCAGTTTTTATCTCATCGCTTCGTGAGGAGGATGAGATATTGTAGTCACTTTGCCTATTGGGCTATATATGGCAATGCCAGCTGAAAAATGGTTGCCATGGTAACGGTAAATTTTCCCAGGTTACTAGTCTCGAGGTCTAACCCATGGTGAGGTACCCCGGGTGACTGAAGGTCCAGGGCTGAGAGAGGGGTCAAAACCTGTCCGTGTGTGTGTGTGTGTTGGTGGGTGAGTGTGTGTGTGTGTGTGTGTGTGTGTGGCTTTGTCTTCGTGTAAAACAGAGGACCTAAACAATAGACTTCCAGGTCCTTGGTAGTAATTCAATAGATTTCTCAAGTCCTCGGTTGTCTAACAATAGACAGTCTATTGTGAAGGTTAGGGTTAAGTAAGCAGACACAATGGAGATAACAATGAAGTCCTCAGTTGTGTGTAAAAACACGACTGTGTGTGTGTGTGTGCGTGTGTGTGTGTGTGTGTGTGTATGTGTCCAATTTTGTTTTCTTAATATCTTGTAAACGGCTCGGCCGATTTTCTTCAAACTTGGTAGGATGGTACCTCAGGTACAATTGCATTTTGATACACAACCGGAAGTGAAGGTCAAAGGTCAAATTTGGTGAAAATCACATTTTCTGCTGTATTTCAAAAACGAAACGTTCTCTTGACACGAAACTCTACACATACGATGACTGCATCTAGACCTACCAAAATATGTGGTTGCCATAGCAACAGACGTCAAAGGTCAAGTAGAGTGGAACAAAAAATTTTCAAGTGGTAATTTGTTCGTAAAACAACGTTTTTGTCTCTCAAACTCCTCCTAGTGGGCTGGACCGATTCTTTTCAAAATTGGTAGGTGGGTACCCCAGGGTGGGAACTTGTGTCTCCCAGACCCTCAGAAGAAAAGGTCAAAGGTCAGAGGTCAGAGGTCACATTTTGCAAAAAAACACCTTTTTTTCCCTATTTTGTACTACAACTTCAAAAGAAAACCTTCATTTTACATGAAACTTCACAAGTATAATAGAGTAGACTAGTTCTACCAAAATATGTAGTTTCCATGACAACCAGTGTTAAAGGTCACGTGACAGGGGGTCACATACTTTTTATTGTATTCACTTTAACTCTTAACGGACGCATCCCACAAATCTGAAAGTTTAAGTGTAATAGCCTAGGCATGATACTGTAAGTTGTACCGATATGTGTGGTTGTCATGGCAACCAAGGACATAATTCACGTTACAGATTGTCAACGGTTTAAGTGGGCATGACACGGCCACAAAAATTTTTGTGTATTGCAAGATCAGATACAGTATTTTACAAATATCATCTCACACCCCATTAAAAAACCCGTACAGTTCGGCATAAATGATATTTGAAGGAAAACTGCGTTCAAAATACAATTTCGAAAAATGCCGCAACACCTCGCCTGACTTTTATGACGCAATTGGCGGTAAAGTTATCTTATCTTAGCAACCTCATGAAAACGATTGCATCACAATACAGAGTCCAACATACAGAGTGGAAGGCACAGACCATGGTGGGGATTCGGAGCAAATCATTGGCCAATATGTTCGTGTGTTTATGCGTGCGGGTAAAAATAGTTCTGTTTTATTGCAAGAAAGACGCGGTTCAGTCGTTATAAAGAACAGCAATGAATATGTGTGGGCAGACCAAAACAAGTGCGTCCCCACTACGAGCGCGTCTTTACCGTATGAGCTGTTTGATGGAGATGCTATTGTGAATACTAAGCAGTCACCGCGCAATGCACAATTCACAATGTAGTCAGTGGCCACGCTCACTGCTATCGGAGCACCGGTGTTTGCAATAATGTATGCGCTAACACGCGTTACCATGCACATGATTCGATGATTGTGAGCTCTCTGGTACAGTGTTGCTAATCGTGCCTCCAATGACGTCACCATTTTGAGACGCGTTCACATACATTTTTTCGCTTTCGAATTTCAAATGGTCTGAACCTGGCCTGTAATTGGGAATTCAAAACGTCGTATTTCGGTATTTATGGACATAATTTAGTAGGGAAATCATTCACTTCATGTCAAGGTTTACCCAAAGAACAGTTACCGAGGAACTTACTTTGGCCGTGTCATCCCCACTTTAATGTTTTGTAACTAGCCTATTTTTCATCAATTAATATAAATAAGCTAGACTCCTAGGTTAGTACTTCGTAGTAACAGTCTCAAATTCTTTTTTCACTAGCTTGTATGCTGCAGTGAGATTTTTAAGTTCCTGCTCGCACTTCACTTTGATGGCCCTTATATCTAGAGTGTTCTCATATGGTCTATGCAGACAGTTGTTTTCACTCCAAAGTTGCTTAACTGTTAGGCCTAGTAGTATGAAAGTCAAACCTAGGCCTAGACGTGAAATCTCAAGCTGGTTGACAGTATGTAGGCTAGGTCTGGGGCTAAACCTATGCCATTCACAGGCTCAAGTTATAACCCAAGATATGAAACTGTGGGTGACTAACATTAGGTTAGGCATAGTGCTTACCTATCTTACATATTAGTGCCCTTAAAACTTGTCGGTTCTGCAGCATCGCCAAAAAAAATGTACATGGCAATTTCCTTGCCACGGGCTAGGATTGGCCACAGGCCAGTACGCAGAAGAGGTTCGTGCCGCGCCCGGAAATCTTCTAACGCCACACTTTCAACATCGTGCACACGCCCAATTTTTTAATTGAGACGCACTTGATGTGCATATCAGCTCGACACATATGAAGTTTGCCCTTCCGTCAAAATGGAGAATACGCTCAGCTGGCGCATGAATAATAACAATTACGCACTTGTCTAAAGCGTCTACAAAAGTGTCTTTCTTTTATAATCGTTGCGTCCATATCTAATCGTATCGGTTTAGTGTAACAGTCAAGCTCATTGTTTTTTTTTCATAGTGTTGCAAGGGGATAACAGCATCTTAAAAAATAAATTTGTTCCAAAATCTTAGATAGGCCCACTGGATTAAAAGGGCAAGCGTTACAAAGTTGGGTAGCCTATTTCTCCAGTTCTTATATAATCCGGTGTCAGAATTTAAATATCCAAATGATGTTTTTCGGAATAAGGGGTGCACCTGTTCCAAGAACTTGATTGGTCCATGCCATATTCTTTCCCCTTGCTATCTTACAAAAAAAAAACTCCCGTCCCTTGGAAAGGAAAAAAAAAGTCACTTCCCTTGGACTACAAGATTGTGGCATGGAGTTTGGTAATATTTGTCAATGACATTCTACTGTAGCATAAAATTCAGCACAGATAAAACTTCTAGCTCATACATAGTTCAAGTTCTGTAACCAACTTGCGCACATGTTAACGATGAGATATGCAACTCCGTGGATTGCCCTCTTGTTTTTTTTTTTAAAATTTATTCTTAGCTAAAAAACAAAGAAAACTTTCAACAGTGCCTTAATTAAGAATCCTTTTGCTACTGAAGGGTTCCCACCATAATGGACTATAATGATATAATGGATTTAGAGAACATATGTACAGTCTGTGTGGATACTGCCATATTTGCACTCACTGTAACCCAAGATGGTGCATGTATTTCCTCTTCAAGCCTATTCCATGTCCAAAACACAATTACAAACCACTGGTTGATAAGAAGCTATTTCAAGATGCAGCAATGCAATGCCTCAAAACAATACATATACAGTATAGCAATGGTAAATTATGGTTTTGCCACGGAACCATGTTTAAAGGGGAAGTTTAAGCAAAAATTTAATTTTTACATGTGAAAGAAGAACTAAATGTACACAGTGTGGTGTCATTTTCATTCAAATAGGACATTTATTTCTCGAGATATCAGCAAATGAAGTTACTAGATTTGTGTTCCAAAGTGAGATTGAGGGCAGCAGAGATTATATCACTTCCTCACGTTGACAAGGAATACTTTGTTTCCCTTTGTTTTCAGACTGTTGTGTTGACCTTGAGGTTAATGAGAAAAGGAACTCCCACAGGGATTGCAAAGTTTGAAAAGATCTCATGTCACGAATGCAATTGCATTTTGGTAATATGGGACTGTTGAGGAGAAAATTGGCAGTAAAGTTTAAAGAAAAACAAAAGACATTAATGTGGGGATATGATAGTACATGTGCTTGCTTCAAGTTCACTGTTTGTTGAAAATCTGACAACTTTACTTCTTTACTTACTCATATCTTGAGAACCACACATGGGATTTCAATGCAAATTTCACCAAAATTCTTAGAATAAGTACCTCTCTATCATATCAAAACTTGATATGACCATAAACCTTTCTTTCAATTTTAAGCCAAGGTGATGTTGATGTGTACACAGTTCAACAAAATTGAAATTTGTAGTAAGTCAAATTTTCTCATATTGAGTGTATTCATCCAATGAATAATTGCTTAGACGAAACACTCGCCAGGATTATCACAATTTCTTTTTAACATGAGGTTTTTGCAGTGTGTCTATACTTAGTACAATACAACACATGGCAAGTCTGAAATTTTTCAATTTTTGTTTCGATAAAACTATTTTTCTCCATCAAAGACATACATACCAGTAAGGTTTATTTATACTATGAACATTGGGACAGACTTTGACCTTATTAATGGTACGTACAGTAAATATTTCTCCATCAAAGACATACATGCCAGTAAGGTTTATTTATACTATGAACATTGGGACAGACTTTGACCTTATTAATGGTATGTACAGTAAATATTTCTCCATCAAAGACATACATACCAGTAAGGTTTATTTATACTATGAACATTGGGACAGACTTTGACCTTATTAATGGTATGTACAGTAAATATTTCTCCATCAAAGACATACATGCCAGTAAGGTTTATTTATACTATGAACATTGGGACAGACTTTGACCTTAGTAATGGTATGTACAGTAAATATACACTTTACACCTTCGTTCACAGTGGAATAATACACACTGTACATGAGTCATAAATAAATACTTCATATTTTCTTTACCATTTGTTTTTTGTTTCCACTATGGCAATAATCCCAATCTGAAGGTACGATACAGTGCTGTTATAACGCCACATTTGCTGCACATTAGTTTACAAGAAAAGAAGATAAACCTTACCCCTTAATAGTGGGACAGTGCTAAATCACAAGTGTCTCCTTACCATACTAATCTTTACTGTGAAAGTAAAGGTTTTTGAAGGACTGGCTTCTTATTTGATTTTGTGATTGCCTAAAGAGCACTAGTGTTAGAAGTGTGTTCTACTGTCCACCAGCGTGTGTTTCTTAAATCCTTGCCACACAGTGTAAACCTGGATAGTCAGGGTCATCCTGTTGTTCTGGGAACCATAAATTCAGTTACCCTTCAATGTCAGATTGCAAAATGTGAAGCAATGGTCTTTAAAACCACAACAAATGTGGAGGGTCAATCAGGGAATAGAATGACCACCTGTCATTTATATCAATTAATGAGGGTTTGAATTAGAAGCAACTGAGAGACAGACTTGAAAACAAAAGCTTCCTCTGAACAATCAGCAGTGTACCTTTTTTTTTAAAAAAACTCTTACTGAAATATCTTACCCAAATGTCATACTGCATGGAAATACCACCTGTTCTGTACCTCCATACTTTAAGCATAATGCCTTCATCATTTTAGGTACAGATTAGGTCAACATAAAGGTTAACAACAGCTTCCTCTGAACAATCAGCAGTGTATTTTTTTTTTTTAAAAAAACTCTTACTGAAACATCTTACCCAAATGTCATACCGCATGGAAATAACACCTGTCCTGTACCTTCATACTTTAAGCATAATGCCTTCATCATTTTAGGTACAGACTAGGTCAACATAAAGGTTAGAATTAGAAGCATCTGAGAATGGACTTGAAATTAACAGCTTCCTATGAACAACAACAGTGCATTTTTTTTTTTGTAAAACTTTTACTTAGATATCTAACTGAGATGTCATACAGCAAGGAAATAATACCTGCTCCATACCTTCATAATTAAAGATTGATGCCTCCATCATTGTAGACACACACTGGAAATATTGCAAGTCTAGAATTCTACAGCATATGCATAAAGTCACAGTTAACTGCAATAGGCACCATGTTTGACATCATACTTACAGGTTGAACAATTCCAAGGGACCAACAGTGATTGCACTCCTAAACATGTCTTTTCACTTGAAGCTCTGATTGCACTCAGGATGAAAATGTGTGCAAGAATGGTCCTTTCTTGATGTCAAAGGATGAGTGAAACCAGGACATGGAAGCATTGTCCATCATGGTAAGGTGACCATGGTTTATACCTGGCTTGACCCTTCCTTACTTTCTTAATTTTACAGTCATTTATCATTTTAACCACCTTTAACTATTTAAAACTATTTCTGCCCTGCTTCAAACCCTGTTTAAAGGGAAATATTGCATCTAAAATGTACTATCAAGTTCTGAAAAATAAAAGCAATATATCCCTTTTAAAACTTCTCCCCTTAACCAGCTTTGGCCAGACAAAAAGCCCACCCAGCAACAATTTGGTACATACTTCCTTTCTTGGACTCACCTCAAGAGCAAATTCACCTCTTGCCTTCCTTTGGAGGGGTGTATAGACACGAACAAGAACACCATCATCAGAAGTCCCTTCCACATAATCAAAGTCACCTACGACAAAAGCTACAAGGTATGTGGACATTGTAGGAGTTCTTGCATATGTGACTATCTTCAAATTCTCATTGTCAGGGTCTGCTTTTTCCTGTGTCACATTCTGTAACAGGAAACACAAAAAAATGAAACTGGTGGACAGAAAACTTTGCTAGTGAGATAGGAAGTCTTGGAACTGATTTAAAGGACAGATGTCATGCATTGCAGTAAATCAAACCATTTGCTGAAAGTTTCTACGTTTCTGAAAATATGAAATGGCAATTTGCATGAGAGATGAACAACTTATTACCAAGGCTCAAAATAAGATTCAAGAAGGGCGTAGCCAAAATGAGAAAAATGGACACTGGTCTGTGTTATTCCAATGTGACACTTCCGATGGGCACCATGGCCATCAGGAAGGGCACAATAGCCATGGCTGCTATCAGTTATTTTGAGCTCTGTAACTACCCTGATTATGAAGCATATTGCTAAGGGAAGCAAAGCAGCTACAACATATTTTTGCACAGTAATATTGAGCTACCTATCTGAGATCATGTGAAATAACCCTTTCCAAATTACCCAACACAGAAAAAGTGTAGCACCGCGATCCCTCAGGCTTAAGTAAGGATTTTACTTCCGTGTTTGCAGGATCAGTTTATAGCCACTCTGACACTTACAGTTTCAGATTCTATAATATTTTCCGTAACTTCACAAACTTTTAAAATCGGAATGCCTATAAACTTACTGTGGATGCTAACATCAGGTAAAATTGTAGATTTGAGTAAGAACTATTAAATGTAATAAGAAGAGTTGGGAGGGTGCTAAAGTCCAGCTTTTCAAATCAAAAGAATAATTTTACAAGGAAAAAAGTTTAACCCACAAATAATACATTCATGTACAGTAAAATATGTGCTACATGGATAGAAACACTTCATATTAACACCAAATTTGCTGTAGAATGTGTGTCACATAGTATGTATATGGATTAGGGCTGTGAAGGTTTTAAATTTTACTCGTACTGCATAGAATTCATTAAAGAATAAAATTTGAACTAATTGAATAAAAAGAGCAAACACTACCAATGCCTTCAAAACTTTGTGGACATGTAGATAAAGAACACTCTTATTGTATGTTTTATAAAAAAACAAAAGAACAACAGAAATGTAAAATTCTGTTCCTCCATTGTATATGTTCCTTCTTACCATGTTTGACAAAGCTGTTTTCTCTTTCGGTACTACCAGAGTAATGTCAAAGGTGGCCTTGATCGCAGGTTCGTCCCAACACGGAAAGGCACGACGAGCATCTGTAGCCTAAGAATGGACAGAGGATATTTATAAAAGGTAATCCCACAGTGAAAGAAAATATAAATGGCACTAATTTTAACAAACAAAAATGATTAAGTAAAAATGTGTGCGGAGAATCTACAAGTTACAACACTACACTACAGTATGTGTGAAAAGTGCAAACATTACAACAAGATTACTGCTCTTTCTGGGAAACTTTTCAAGACTTTCCCAGGAACACACGGAAATTTCCCCAACCTTCCTCTTGTCATTCTTCCATAACAGAATATTTGAAGGTGCAGAAAACAACAACCTTTGATACTATGAATGAGAATACATTTTGACATTACAAGTGAGAATGGAACAAAGTCATTTTTTGAAAATTTCAATGCTTCTAGGGGATTTCAAGCAGTTTTCCTCAATTTCAAAAATTTCCCAAGCCTTGAAATATTTTCCAAATTTTCATGTCTTCTTCATGAATTCAGTGATCCCAAATCAATGCTGTATGTAAAAGGAAAGTGAAGAAATGAATGATAATGTTCAAGAGCTAATTCCCTTGCCCCAAACTACAATTAAGAATTCTCAATCGGAACAGGAATTCTCAATTGGTACAGCTCTCTGATTGACAGCATGTACTGCATGGAGCAAGTTTTGAATACATTCTCAGTTTATTGCTTTAGGATGACTCACCTTAAAGCAATTAAACTGAGATTGTATGTGGATGAAGATGAACTTTACACAGTAGTGGACAGGACTTAAATAATTAGGTTAGAATTGGAAATGTTTGGAGTATGAGGATAAGACCTAAAGGTTAAAAATTGTTTTTATGTATGTGTAAATAACAGGCACCTAACAACTGCAGTGCATCTCATTATGAGAGTCTCCAGTACAACAACAAAAAAATGTCTCCAATTTTACAACCTTATAAGATGTATTAACAGAACAGTGCCTTCAGATACCAACCTCAAACTGGGTAACAGCACAAAAACGTTCCTCTCCATCTGGGGTGGTATATTTGCTTCTGTAGAATCCCTTCATTTTATCATTCAGTTCTCCAGTGAAGTCTAGGTGCAGTTGACCGGTGCCAGTCGGAAGGTCATTAGGGAAAGACAGAATGACCTTCTCATCTTCTGGAATGTACTTGATATCAGAAGCAGGAACATCTACAGAGAGAGGGGATTTTTAAGAGCAATCACAACTTCTGCTGTAAAGCTACACGTTTTCAACTATAGGCCATTTTATTTTTCAAGCACTAAGAAGGACAACATTTATTGCATTGACAAGGGTAGTTCATTCCACTCACAATTTAACTATCTTCATCAATCATATCGAATTATTCATGACGTTTTGATGTTACTACTATTCTCAATTTTCTAAAAACAAGAATTGTTTTAGAAAAGAATGTACTTATCTTTAACCAAAAAGCCAAACCAGACTTCATTAAATATGATAAAAACTTGTGATCAAAATGTTCCTGGAGAGTGGCACTTGTCATTTGTTTTACTTTATTTAGGACTTCTGCTTAATTTTAAGATAAATTTCAAGATTTTTCACAGCCAAGGGAACACTGCTATATCCTGAAAAAGGGCAGGATACAGTCTTGCACAGTATATTAAAAACAAGAGGTGTGACCTAATTACTTTATAACAGCACAGTACCTTTACCACCAGTTGAAAGAACAGCATTTGAAATTTTGATGTCAACACAGTTGCAAACAATTTGGCTCGTTGCTGATTTCACCTGATGAGAAAAATAAGAATTAAAAGTGTTGGATATGGATTTCCTGTTTTTTGCCTTTAACCTTTTCACTTTCCGATTGTTACCCTCAACCAGTGTTAGTGCTTGGACTTGAAATTTGGGGGGGAAATTCCCCCCTTCTGAAAAATCTTTGGGGGGATTTTCATTTTTTTGGGGGGGGGGGAATCTTACGTTCTGAGAAGCTTAGTCGAGTCTGCAATCTGCATTTACCAATAAAGAGATTAATGAAGTACATTTTTTAACATTGCCAATAACTGATATGAGTAAACAAGATTTCAACAAAGTTAGATGTATCAGTTGGCCTGGCTTCTTTGCACGTGGCACAGAAAGTTTCTCCTTTCTCATACCGTAACCACGGCCAAATTTTGAGTCAATTTAACTGAAACTTGTCAGCTTTTTTCTTCTTAGTTTTACTACTTTCGTTAGCAGACCTAGGCTTAGCATTAGGCCCAGTGCTAGTACTGTACTAGTATTAGCCCTACTTGTAGTATTGCTATTAAAGTTATTATCGCTACTCCGTAGGGGTTTGAAAAAAAAATCCAACTTGTACGTTGACTTAGAGGCTATTTCACACTTCACAAGTCTAAAACACGATCGATGTTTGCACACAGAGTGATTACTTTCAGTACACACACTGCACAGAGCTAGATGCACGATCGTATGTAGGCCTACAGCCCTACACTATAGGTAGCGCTAGTACATGCATACCCAGTCCATGCAGTATGGGTGTTAGGGTGTACTGTGTAGAGCTTCGTTTTACACGTTCTGTTTACATGACAACCCTACGTGATCATCCAATCGTACACGCCTTTGTAAAAGCTAGGGAAGTGTAAAAGAAAGATGTTTCAATTGGCTAGTGAGCAGTTATTTTAGAGATTTTACGGTTATAAGCCAATCCAACAGATGTCATATGAAAGGAATCTTTAAAAGTACAAAACGCACCTGAAATAAATGATCATCGAACACAATTGGTAATTTGTTTATACTGTACAAACGGTGACTCATCGATTTTCAGAGTTCTTATTCGTATAACAGACAAGTAAATAAGTTGTGCATTGATTATAACCCTATCGCTTATGCAACAAAAACGATGCTGGAATTTCCCACTGAAAAATATTATTCTTGTGGGATTAATGATTCTGTTGCTGGAATCCCCCAATCGTGCAGCTTAGTGCGAACACTGCCCTCAACCTAGATAAATAATGTAAATCATGTTGTATGCCAAAACATTTAGTGTGTGCACTTTCATATGTGCAAGAACACAATTCTGGCATAAAATACCACCATAAAAAAGTGCCATTCCAACATGGCAGAATGGCACTTTTTCTGTGGGGGAATGAGAACATTTTCTATGGCAGAAAGAACAATGGCAGATGGCATGTGTGGACAGGCTAATAGTAATACTGGGTTAGGGTTGCAGGTTAGTTAAGATTAGGACTAAGGGATAGGGCCGCATACAAGCATGTGCATACCAATGCATTGGTATGCCACTTCCGGGTACAGAAACCCAATTAGCACCGAGAAATGATTCTGTTGTGTATCTCTGAATTTACAAGCATAATTTATAGGAAAATCCTTTGCGCTGAGCTCAGTAGGCCTAGGCTAGTTGGGGAACCCCTCTAGCCAAGGCCTAGGCGCGGTTACAGTTAGTTTCCGCCCTCCATATTTTCTGCCCCTCAAAAACAGTGTTTTCCGCCCCTTTTATCTTTAGCAGAAAACATTTTTGGGGGAGGCGGAAAGCAATGGAATGGAATGTGATATCAGTGGTACTTTTGTCAAATGAAGATTCCACCAACTTTTTCTGTGCACACATTTAGCATAAGTCTACCTATAGACAAGCGTACTACTTATGCGTAAAAAAATACAAGTCTGTGACTAGACTTGACATTTAGTAAAAAGGTGGTAAAATTCACTCTTTCCATAATTTTTGATGAGGATGCTGAAAAAGTTTTAGGCCTAGCCATAAATTTCATTGTTGCCTTGTACTTGGCTTTGAAATTTGAAGTTAACGGTTATTTTTATCACATGTTAGTTAAAACATTACTTTCCGTCCGAAGATTTTTAGGGGCAGAAAGTAACGAGCGGAAACTATCAAGGCCGGAAACTAATGGACCCCGGCCTAGGCTAGCCTATTTGGTTACCGGTCGTTTCCCCCCCTTGCCAGTTTGCCCCGGTCTTTTCGCCCCCTTGCCAGTTCGCCCCGTAGTGAAAGTGGTTTCGCCCCCAAAGAGGAGGTCGTTTCGCCCCCAAATACTTATGAGTATGACATCGAATAATAAACTGACCTTTAAATGCAGTTTTTTGCAGTTGTCATAACAGAAATTTTAAAAAAGTTACAACAGTTGGCAAGAATGTGACAAAAACCAAGTCAAGTATGAAGTAAGGGTAGGCTGTGCGTTATCTGACGCACCAACCAGTATTACATTTAGCTACCTGGTATTCTCTTGCACGTCTAGAATTAAGTTTCATAAGCAAGTTTAGCATTTTTTTAAACCATTTTTTCAATTTTTGCCGTTTTTTGCGCCATTTATTGGAAATTATAAATAGAACCAAACAAAACAACCACAAAAGATGATGTGCGAACGTTTACACAAAGAAAGCACACGAACGATATAGCAACGATAACGCAGACAGAGAGCGTCCTACATCAGTACTAACTATCAATCATAATCAACACAATTAACACTCAACAATTGCGCACGAGCGGACGGTAACGTTATGAGTTAGTACAAATGAACAACTTGTTTCACCTTTAAAAATGAACTCAGTCTCATCCTGAAAGATAATTAAATGAGAAACTTCACTTTGTGGGCATCCTTTGTTCTAAAACATTCACTTATTACAAAGGGACCTGCTTCAGAAAGATTAGGGGGCGAACCGGTAGGTCTTTGGGGGCGAACTGGCAGGTCTTAGGGAGCGAACTGGTTTATGCTTGGGGGCTAACTGGCAAGGGGGCGAAACGACCGGCTACCGCCTATTTAGTTTTACTAGCTTACCTCAACTTCAACCACTTCTGTACCTTCGAAGGTGAATTCTGTCAAGTTGGGCTTCAAGCGAATGTTATAGTTCACCGGAACCACTGACTTTGGGAGACGCTCAAATGGTTTCTTATCTGGCATTGTTGACAATCTGGGAGATAGTGGCCTAACGTTATGGAATGCACGGTAGGAGACGGGCAAAAGGCAGTTTTTTGTAAACTTGTTTTTGAACAATCTTGAGGCGAACACAAATTTTTCGGTGGCGCTTTCGAACGAATGATTCAAATTCAAACGGCGTATATTGCAACTTGAATATATTCGAGAAACTTCGTATGATCTTTGGAAATGATCACGAATACTTTGCGTCAATCTGCTACGGACGAGATTCCTGCAGTTACCAAGCATTTCACGAAAGCACACTGACCGACTCGACTACTAGTACTAGCGACAGACTAGACAGAGTGCAGTGTACTGTCCGTGTAGAAAACGTGAAATAGGCTAGGATAATTTCAGTCGCTATTTGAAATTTCTCAACATGTTAGTCTAAACAAAGAGATATTTAAAAATCAAAAGTTGTTTTTGAAATATTTATTTCTTTTTTTAAAGTAAATCTTTACTTTTAATTAAGACTTTAAAAATGTTTTTTGCACACTTTATAGTTGCAGGGCCCTGAGTGATAGTTGTGAAGAGACTATCCACCCATAGGCCCGTTCTTTAAATCAGCTGATCATCCTGTTCCGCGAAACTCGCATCAAAGCATCAGTAGTGAAACAGTGAGAAAAGGAGCTTATTATAAAGGGAGGAGAGCGAAAGCCTTGGAAATAGGAATTAACCTCAAACCCCAGAGATGTGCAACTGCAATGGTTTTATTGTGCCAGTGAAGTTGCGAAACTGAAATGCGCTGAAACAGGATGATTTTCATCACGTTTCAATATCACCGGAGACTTCGAGCACTACTGTACATAGCAGTAGCACTTAGGCCTAACAACAGTAACGTTACTGTAACTTAGCGATTTGCCGTTTCACGGTACAGTGACACTGTACTACACACAACAGTTCAGTGCTGTTACTGTTGGGCATAGCCTGTGTAAAACTAGTGAGGCATACATTACTGTATAAGCATAAGTTAGATCTGGGACAAGATCTACATTATTACTGTTTTAGCATAACTGTTCAGTTATTCTCACCTGGGGGTCAGGCTAATAACTTTAATAGCATACTGTAGTTTAGGCCTGAGACAGCTACAGGCACTGAGTTAGCATTACTAGGCAGGCAACTAGTGCAGAAGCCTACTAGGCTATGTCTTTTTATAAAAGTTTTTGACAGTGTATGTTCTCAAAAAATTTGTGATATAGCCTAAATACAAACAGCCTGCAGGGGAATATGTCAATCTGGACTTCAATTGGTGCCATTGCTTTGAGCTTTGTAGCAGCAACAGGGTGGCTGTACTTCTTATCAGTGAACCTTCCTTCTCTATCGTCAAGTGAGGCTGAAGAAACAAACAGGTAATAAATTGTGATTACAGTTGTCTATTAATGTGTGATACTTCCATTGATTGGAAAAAGAAAGAAGAATATTGGCAAATTACTTGATTGCAGTCAAAAAACTAGAATTTCAAAAAATACTACAGAGCTGGAGAAAGTTTGCTAGATCTTCATATTACACTCTTGAACTGGGATGTAAAATTTCTAAGTTAAGTCTCTTTTTGTGAAACTGCAGCATTCAATGACATTTAATTATTATTTTAATTTCAAAAGAAAACAAATCTTTTAAAGTGAGCTGTACAACAAGAAGTCACAAATTACATTGTGTAATAGACTATTTGGATTTCAATGTTTAATACTTAAAGGGCCAATCCTCTCACCCCAAACTACACTTCTAGTATCGGGTAACAGAAACTCTCAATTGGCTCAGCTTTTTGATTGACTGCCAATTCAAACAATGTGGAGTACCAAAGCTCATATTAAACACTATGAACTGTTCTGAGAGTGTTTTGATTATACTGTACACATTGAGCTTTTCCATACTCACCCTGAGGCAATAAATTTCGATTGTGTCTGGATGCAGGTGAATTTCTGATGATTATGGGAGGGGCTTAATTAAGAAAGTTAGGAGAATTGGTACTGTTTGGAATGAGAGAATTGGGCATTTAACTAATGAAATATGCTGACACGAAATGACAGTAAGACTTGGATGCATAACATTCATTTTCCAACCTATTTAATATTCTTCCTTAAAGGGCCAAACCTGTCACCCCAAACTACAATTTTGGGACAGGGATACCAGAATCCTCAATTGGCTCAGCTCTTTGATTGACAGCTAATTAAAACAGTGCAGAGTACCATAGCTTATTGATTCCTTGCCGTAGGCATGCAAGGAATCTATGCGATGGTGATGTCGTGTGTGTGTGTGTATGTGTGTGTGTGTATGTGTGTGTGTTTTTGTGACACTTGCTTGTAAACATGATATCTTAAGATAGGAATGTCCGACACTTTTCATATTTGGTATATAGATTTATTAGTGTTTGCACGGGTAACCCGGGTACCCGGGTACCCGCCCGCCATCGTATTACCCGGTTCCAAATCTACTACCCGAATCTTTAAAAAAAAAATGCATGCAAAAGGATCATCCCATTTACGCCGTTGCCCACGGTAATGGACTAAAATATTTTGCCAATTTGGTAAACATTCTCCGAGACTGAGAATGAAGAGAGCCTCTAGAAATTATGTGTAAGTTTGATAGTTCTCTGTACTTCATTTCTGAAGTTGAAATTTTTATCAGCGTGCGGCCCGATCGCGCTATCGTCACGTAGTGGGTTACTTCTCACACATCACATGTATATCGCTTATAAACTTACTCGCAAGCAAGCTGTCTGACGGCCGATTCAAAATCACATCGTACTGTTTCACGCAGACATAGCAAGACATACTGTATCACCCCGCCCAGCTCGCAAAGACAGTGCCCGTAACGTTCAGCATGCTAGGTAAACTGAGCCTTGCATGTACATATGATCTTATTATCAATACGGTATGCCACCTCAAGTATAATCCTCGAATATATTTTAATGGTTAAAGGTGTCAGTTTTACGCAAATCAACACTTTGCCGCTATCTGCAAAGTAAAACGACATCAATGTAATAACACCGTAAACATTCACAAAATTTTTTTTTTAAAATAGGCCAGTATATATTACGTTATTTTGCCCCAAAATGGCGCTCGAGCAGACTACGAAGTTTATATGTGAAAGTTATGTTACCGTGCCTGGATGTCGACACGAGGCTAGCTACGTAAGAACGTACATACCCCATTAGCGATAATTCCAACGCACATTGTAAAGTAGTATGAGGGAAGTTCACAAACATGACGTCGTTTGTTTACAATCAGTAATTTTTGACGTGCAAGAGAATAGCATAATACAGGGCTCTGATTAGTTGATATTTTTAAATCAGTGGTTTAGAAGGAGAAGCTTCGAGCTCTTACTATGCTGGCTTTTCGAGTAGGAAAGCGTCCCAAAATTCAATATCAAATTGATTTAGGCCTTAGGAAGTATAATTTTCTTATTTGACTGTTTTCTGTTACGTTTTTTTTTTACTTGTCATTTTGATCTAAAACAAAACGAGACGATTAAACCCTCTAACAAATCAAATGTTTTTGAACTTGGGAACTGTGATCGCTATACCTATCCAATACAGATGTTAATGTTACCATGCATGTCTTATGGAGTATGCCTTACAAAATGCTCATATCTTTTAGTCACCGTATGTAACACCGGGTAACCCGGGTACCCGACGGGTATGGCCATCGGGTACCCGGGTCCTAATTTTTAGTACCCGTGCAAACACTAAGATTTATCATGTTGAGAGGAAGAACCCTATTGTTTTTGGTAGAGGTCAAAGGTCATTTGAGGTCACCAGCGGTAAAATTGCGACAATTTCAAAAATAGCTTGTAAACACGATATCTTCAGATAGGAGTGACCAACACTTTTCATACTTGGTATATAGATTTGTCATGTTGAGAAGAAGAACCCTATTGTTTTTGGTAGAGGTCAAAGGTCATTTGAGGTCACCAGCGGTAAAATTGCGAAAACGCCGAAAAATGGCTTGTAAACACGATATCTTCAGATAGGATTGCCCGACAATTTTCATACTTGGTATATAGATTTGTCATGTTGAGAGGAAGAACCCTATTGTTTTTGGTAGAGGTCAAAGGTCATTTGAGGTCACCAGCGGTAAAATTGCGAAAACACTGAAAATGGCTTGTAAACATGATATCTTCAGTTAGGAGAGACCAACACTCTTCATATTTGGTATATAGATTTTTCATGTTGAGAGAGAGAAGCCTATTGTTTTTGGTAGAGGTCAAAGGTCATTTGAGGTCAATAGCAGTAAAATTGCGAAAACTTCGAAAATGGCTTGTAAACACGATATCTTCAGATAGGAGTGACCGACACTTTTCATACTTGGTATATAGATTTGTCATGTTGAGAAGAAGAACCCTATTGTTTTTGGTAGAGGTCGAGGGTCATTTGAGGTCACCAGCGGTAAAATTGCGAAAACACTGAACATGGCTTGTAAACACGATATCTTCAAAAAGGAGTGACAGATACCCTTCATATTTGGTATATAGATTTGTCATGTCGAGAGAAAGAATCCTAGTACTTTTGGTAGAATTCAAAGTTCATTTGAGGTCACCAGCGGTAAAATTGGGAAAATCCCGAAAATGGCTTTTAAACATGATTTCTTCAGATAGGAGTGACCGACACTTCTCATGCTTGGTATATAGGTTTGTCATGTTGAGAGGAAGAAGTCTATTGTTTTTGGCTGAGGTCAAAGGTCATTTGAGGTCATCAGCGGTAAAAATGTGAAAACACCGAAAATGGCTTGTAAACATGATATCTTCAGATAGGATTGCCCGACAATTTTCATACTTGGTGTATAGATTTTTCATGTTGAGAGAAAGAAGCCTATTGCTTTTGGTAGAGGTCAAAGGTCATTTGAGGTCACCAGCGGTAAAATTGCCAAAACTTCGAAAATGGCTTGTAAACACGATATCTCCAGATAAGAGTAACAGATACGTTTCATATTTGGTATATAGATTTGTTATGTTGAGAGAAAGAAGCCTATTGTTTTTGGTAGAGGTCAAAGGTCATTTGAGGTCACCAGGGGTAAAATTGTGAAAATTCTGTGCCTAAAATGTAAAGAAAAATCTATCAAGCACTGTCAATTTGAAAGCAGGTAAGGTATTTGATGGCAAGGAATCACTAAGCCTTTTGGCTTTCTGGTATTATACAGCATGAACGGTACTGAGAGCGTTTTGATTATTTAAATTGAGTTTTTCTATAATCACACTGAAGCAATAAACTGAGGTTGTTTGTAGATGAGGATGAATTTCAGACAATTGTGGGAAGGGCTTCAGTAAGAAGGTCAGGAGAATTGGTACTGTTTGGGGTGCGAGAACTGAACTGAAGATTTTAGATTTTAGGTGTACTTGTAGTTCCTGGAGAAATGATTGGGACACCAATCTAGAAAATCATCCCCCACCTTTGGAGATGCTTTTTTCACCACAAGTGAAAAAGTGTTCCATACTGTACACTGTATGCAGGTTTTCTAGATCGAGGGCTTACTCCAGATAGCACAGTACAGTAGATGGAATGTTCAGAAGAGGTGGAATATTCCCACTACATTGAGGGTCAATTGGCAAGCCTGAAAGTTGGCAAGATCAAGGATTGGCGAATGCACTTTCCATAGATCTATGTGGGGCAAACTCTCAGGCTAGTCCATGTTCAATCTAGTGCATGTTTCATCAAATGAACCCTACCCCATCTTGTAGACCACCTAGCTGCATGCCATACTACTGTGCTGTACCTGTCAATCCATGGTGGAATAGGTGAATTTCACCTTTTACCTGTAGTATTTTGAACAACTACATACAAAAGCAATGACATATCATTCAAGGAACTTTTCTATGGATTGAAGCAAGTGATGTGTGGACCAGGGGAGTCTAATCCCCACCTCTCGCCCCTCTCTCCAAAGCACAACAACTGCAGCTTAGCTATATCACTTATATGTGAAATTTACAACACCATTTAAGAGTTAAAGTAGCTCAACTTAACCTTTGTTTTAAATATTTCCTATAGGAGATATACTTTGTCATTCTGTAGTCTGCTGTACAGTAGCTCAAAGAAGAAAGTGTCAGTCCAGATTGGGTACTGCAGTGAAGTGAAGTCAAAATTAGTTAAAGGCAGTTATTCATAACAACAGACAACAATTTTTACTCAGAGTCACCAAAATTCTCCATCCCAGATTGACATCAAATTCATAACATGCATAGTAGGGCCTACTGTACGTTTGCATGCAACAGCATGCACTGAGACTGTTCTGATTATAGTTAAGGGCCCTGAACTGTTTGCTCACCAGGGTATTCCCTCAAACAATAAAGAAAAATACTGCTGCAGGATTGTGTCTGGATAAGGAAAAGTTTTAAAAAGCTGTGAGAGGGGCTAGAAGTTAGTAGGTTGAAAGAATATATGAACTGTCAGAGGTGTTGAATAGGCTGTCCCCCTTCAAGTGACCTGCCTACTTTTATACTGATCTGTTGTTGAAATAAGTTTGATTTTCTTTTTCTAAAAATATTCTTCTGAACAAACAGAGTAGAGACTACAGTATATTAAGCAGTAAGCATCACTACTGTGCACGCCCCTTCATTGATAAGATTAGCACACCCATAGGGTGGGAAAGGGGAGTGGGATGGGTTGCATTGAGGGACAAGACAAGTATCACCAAAAATAACCATCAAAGCAAAACCTTTGTGATCACTCCTGCCAAAGGGGAAACTCTTTTACAATTTAGCATGTAAGCTTCTTGCAAAAGGCAAAATTTTTCCAAAGGGGAGGGGACAAATACCAAAAGTGTTACCCCACGTGACGACTGGCCTGAAGATTAGTCAACCCTAGAATCCTGTAAGTAGCATATTAGAGCACTACCATACTCCTTTCATCAGGGAGATATTTTTTTGCCTTTTTGCCTGAATGAAATCTACAAACTTATCAAAATTATTGCAAATGTAAACTTTGCGTACAGCATGATACTGTGTATGCAATTTTACTATTATTTTTTTCTTTTTTTTTAGTGTGCAGCAGAAGGAACTTCACTTTCCAAAGGATTTGGAAGATCTGAGTGAGACTGCAGAATTATTGAAGCAGTATAAAGCAGATCATTTTGGTTACATAACACTATTGTTTTGCAGTGCCTACCTCTACAAGCAAACATTTGCAATTCCAGGATCTGTATTTATGGTGAGATTTTCATTATTTCCTTGATGTTCAACAGCATAACCTTTAAAATTGAGTGAATACAATAAGTGCCTTTTCTACAGCACAGCACTGACCATTATCTGGAATTTTGCAAAATGCTCTACAAAAAAAAGGGGGGGGGGGTGAATCTATTACTGCCAAAGGACAAGGTGGGGGGTACAAATCCCTCCTTTCTCCCACCCCCCCCCCCTCCCCATCCCACCCCTTTTTTTACAGAAACACTGGTTATAGTGTACATCATGTTTAGAGTGCTTAAAATTCTTCTGATAGTTTTTAAAGGGGAATTGTAGTCAAAAAGATCCTACAACCACAAACGTTTGCATGTCATTTCCTTGCCCATCATACTGGTTACTGCACTGTACATGGCATTTTTATGCTAACTACTCTCCTTCTTTCAGTTCTTTGAAAAAATTGGGAAGCTGGGAGGCTCCTTCCTGGGAATTTTGGGTGTGCTACAGTATTTGGAGTGGACTTCTGGCAGCCAAGGGAAATTTGCACTTTTTGTACATGACAATACAGAAGATATCAAGGAACCTTTAACTCCCTTTGTGAGAAATCCATTTTTCAGCTCTGGGAAACACTTCAAATACAAAAGAGTTAACCTTATGGTAAAACAGTTTGCTTAAGCCTATTCTATTCCAAGACAATGAAGACATTATTCTGGTGGATAGACAGACATACAGACAGACAGATTTAGAGACTGGCTCAGAGATCCAAGGCTGACAGAAAGAAATTTGTACCTGTAAATATTGTAATGGATATAAAAGAGTGAGTGACCCAGTAGACTGGAAACCAAGGATCATTTAAACATGGCATGTAAAATATCTTACCCCATCTACATCTGACTTTTCACTTCTAATGATGGATCATTTTTGTTTGTTTTCATTTTGTACAGAATCTTTTGGGTGGTGCAATATTTGGTGTGTGGACTGCATTTCCACTTTGCTGTGTCCTCTCAGCTATAGGAGCATCGTCATGTTTTTTACTTTCCAAGTTTTTTGGAAGAGTCCTCATCATGAAATTCTTTGCTGAAAAGCTTGAGCCATTGCAAAAAATGGTAAAAATTTAAATACATTTTGTAACCTACGGTAATTAAGTACAACTTTGAAATGGTAAAATTTGATGAATCAGTTGATTAAAAAATGTACAGGGTATGCAAAATTTATGTAACATGCTCTGTGAAACAGTCTTTGCACTAGACTTCAGAATTCATGAGAAAAATTCCCTTGTTCCAAAAATTTAAAAGGGGTTTTCAATTTTAAAGTAAGGAAGGAGTAGACCCACATTAAAAGTAACCTGCATGCATTGGCAGGTAAAAGTGATGTGTGAATTTTCCTCATAGAAATTTTAACTTTGTGTGATATCCAAAGCCAGGTGAGGGAATACTGCAATCATGATTGCACATTAATGCTGTGAAGCCCTAACATTGCAAGTTCAGGTGTTGAATATAAAGTGCAGTAGAGGTTTGCCCATTTTAGGCTATTTTCAACCTCTTTCAGGATTTTAGGTATTCAAAATACTTGTAAAATACAATGTGTCCATTGATATCAATCTACATAAGTGCTGTATAAGTTTGGGCTTGCACAAGTGGGAGGACCTTAAAAGAAGGGTTTAATGCCATACCAAGTGTTGATATGTTAGGGAGGTACTTATTCTGCATTTTGGGAAAATCTGCATTGAAATTCGTTGTGTGGTTTTGTAGATATGAGCAAGTAAAGTTGTCACAATTTCAACTAGAAGTGAACTTGAGACAAATGTTTCAACAGAAACATGTAACTTTAAAACCTGAGAATTTCATGGACCCCTACCAGGGCTTTGCCCCTGGACCCTCTAGCTACAGGAGCATGTCCTTCGCTTTCAGTTTCCCTTTGTGTACGAAAATTCCCCCCCCCTTAACATATTCTTCTGCCCCTAGTCCCCCCCCCTTCCTCAAAGTTTGATGTTCTGGCACTGCCACTGCAGGTCCCTATTATGTATTGCAAATTACTCTACAAAAGTAAAAACTTTTTATAACTTTTCTTTTGTTTTTCAGGTGACAGAAAACTTGGAGAGCCTCTTTTTCTTCCTCCTTTCCATAAGAATTTTTCCAATGACTCCAAACTGGTTTATTAATATGGCTGCACCAATACTTGATGTACCTCTTATTCAATTTTTCTTTTCTGTTTTAATTGGTAAGTTTCAAAGGAAATACTTTGGGGGTTGGGGAAGGGAGCAAGAAGCAGTGGATGTGGTTACTTGCATTCAGATGCAGAAAAAACCATTACAGTTTTTAACTACTGAATATCACTGCATGAAAGTCAGTGTATTTGGGGTAATGGATGAGATGTTAGTTGATTGATTTAGAATTTCTCAGAAGGAGCAAAATGGGGGCAATAAAAAGAAGAAAAAGGCATTGAAAAGAAGAACAGGGGCACTAAGAGGCAAATATCATGGTTACATTCTTGTTTGTTAACCTCCAAAAATAGTAAAAGATAGCATCCTACAGTTTTTCTAAATGATTTATTTTGAAGGTCACTTTATAAACTTAAAACATGGTAATGAAGATTTTTATGGGGCATGATCAGATTTACAGTAGAATAAATATCTATATTAAAGTGGTTGATATTATATTAAAGGGTTTGTTGCATAACTGTCATTTCTTAATAAATGATTGTTTTGTATGCTGTACATTTTATTCTTGTTTTGCCAGGTCTTATGCCCTACAACTTTGTGTGTGTTCAAACTGGATCCATTCTAACCGAAATAAACTCTATCAAAGATGTTATGACCACCTCCATTATGATGAAGTTTGGGGCTGTTGCTATGGTGATGCTTTTACCAGGAATTGTGGCAAAGAAAGTAAAGCAATCTAGGACAAAGGATTCATGATGATGTACATGATATATTTCTGGTTATTCTTATTAATATCATCAGGTGCTGCATTCCATATTTCCTGTGGCATTTTTTCCTGACAATTTCCATTTGTCTTCACAATATTGGCTTAATTAAAATGTATTTGTTGCAAATGGCAAAAAGACCACTAATTAGTGGATTTGAAGACTGTACCCCATAAAAAAATATTGGGGTAACTTTTTGTCTCCCCCAGAGATATTACAGGCATAGATACCTAACTAAAAATGATGTCATGACTCCACATGAAGGCCAGAACCTAGGAGTGGAAGTGCTGATCAGTATTAACTTGTTTTGGAGGCCAGCAGGTAAATGAATGTCATATAATAGTAGAAATATGTGTGATTTGTAAACATTGAAAATCTTACAGTACAAACATCATTCTTCAATACATTTCCCTTACTTGGAACAACTGTTTCCTTCTTTGAGACTTAACCACTAAAAAGCACTCAGACATGGATGCACAATGATTGGTTTGATGTCCATGGGTTTTCTGATTGTTCAGTTTCCATGGTATCTTCACATGTGTAGATTTATACAGTATAGACAAATCTGGACAGTCTGATTTAAGTCGGCCATTACTGGGGTCCATCACCTTTAATCTTTAAATTTCCTTCCTTACCTGTTTACCTGTGTACCTTGATTTTCTCAACTTCACTGAATATGAGGATTTGAGATTCACGTAGACAATAAATGAAGACAATTAAAGGCTGATGGACCCCACTAATGGCTGCCTACAGTCATTAAAAACAAGCATTAATCAGCTTTGTCTATACATTTACAATCTTACATGCTTACAATGGAAAAACAACAGTGTGTTCATTTTCCAAGCATGCAGAAGTGCAGGTCAATTGTCTTAGACCATGAAAAGTGTATTGTGCTAGTACAGAATGGGTTTAAAAAATGCACCTACATTAACATCTCTTGACAATGGGATTACAGCATTTGTTACCTGTCCTTAAATATGTTTGCAGATTGTTGAATAGAACAGTGTGCAGGTCAAGTCAACACTTCTGCCTTTCAGTTACAGCCTCCATAAAGAGTCAGCATGCATAATAGTGTGGCACAGGCCTTAATTAAAGATTTCCCAAGTGTGCTACAAATCACAATCCTCAGGAAATTAAGGAGTGTGGTAGGTGTGCAGTTTTATTAAACTTAAATAGATTTATATGAGCTCCCATTCTACATCTAGATGTGCAAAAATTCACGTGTCTCGGTGATTTGAGGCGAGTGATGGTGTATGATCACATTAGCACACCTCAAAATTCAATACATGGAGAAAGGAGTGTGGAATTTATGTTTATAGTATCTTTGATCCCCCAACCCCTTCACCACCAGTTCTCCTACCCATGAAAAGTATTCTGGGTGTGCCACTGTTGTCACTATTGAGAGTTGAAGCCAATTTGCAGTAACTTGCCACTACACAAATGTTTAAAATTTAAGGCAGGTATCGACAAAGTGATTTTAAAACCATTTTAAATTTTTGAGACATTTTAATTTATTAAATCAGAAACATTTAAAAGTCTCATTAAAAGTTGGTCAGATTCAAAACCACAGACTTTGTAAGTTGTTTTTGCAGCTGATTAATGAACTTTTTTAGACCAATGGCATTGTGTATGTATTGCTGGAGTTTGTGAGATTTGCAGGATTTATCTCAGGGGAGAGGGGGGAGACATGCAGAACGTGGTTTGGGGAAAGGGTCTTGGAAAAGTTTTGAAGAATTAGGAGTCCTTGAAGGCAAGTAAACAGGAGTGGCCCAATTCCCCCTAGCTACACCACTGGGCAGTGACATTCCATTTTACACCCTTAGTGCTCTTGGCATTATTAGGCAATATATAAAACACCTTATTATGCAAGTCTAAGTTCAAAGGTACCAGGTCAAAGAAACTGCCTCAGCTAGGGTGCAGCTCCCCTGGGAAAGCTGCAGGTATTTCATGACGACACAACATCTCAACAAATAAGCCTTCAAACTTTTGGGATGGGGTTGGCTCCTGGCACATGAAATCTAGGGGTCAACAGAGAAATCAAGAGCTGAAGATAAATAAATAGGGACTGATACACTTGACCAAAACCAGTTTGTCCACATCTAACATACCATAATTTAACAACTTCACATTGAACATGCAGTGTTTATTTTCATGACAAAGTTTACCCTAATTTTTTTGTCAAAATTTTCTTGTCACTCTTATGTGATGCTCTGTACACCAAGCACACAGGCTGTGTGATGCATGAGGCTAGAATTCAATAGGAGGTTTTAGCCATCAGGCGACATAAGACATCTATATATTTCACCCGAGAAAATGGCCTTTTCCCGGGGAAGTTTGGCTAAACTTGAATTCTAGCGGCATGGTACGGAGTGGTTATCATGTCCAAACTGCACAATTAGACTTGAATCATTTTGGAGCCAATTGGGCTCCTTTCCTGTTGAAACTGCTGGTCCGGCAAATTTCTAGGGGCAATGGGCACACACAGACTCCTGTTATTTTGACCCCTGAATCTTGCTGTTGTAACTTTGTACTGTAATTTATCATTAAAGCATGGTTGCAACTGCTACGGCTTAACTGAAACAGCTTGCCAGCACATTTTGACATGTTTTTATTATATATTGGAAGGTGATTTTTAAAATTCTGGTGAAATAACCGTCTCTAAGCTACTGCATTAGTCTTCTTTTATCGAAAGGAAATGACATCAGGTTGCAATGCTTCATTTCAAAATGTTTCATCCCAAACTTTCTCAACTTATAGTGAATTTTATAAAATTTATGGCAAATTTTGGAATATATACAGGGTTTTCAAGAGTCTAGAGCAGTCACTTTGCTTTGTTGTGTTTTTATATGATAGCTATGCACTGAACAAGCACTATGCCACTTGTAGTATATAGAAGTAGATAGAAAGGTGTATGCAGTTTATTATTACTAACTTGGGCTAAACTATGGTTTCTTTTGTGTGATTTAATGAGTTTACAAGCATTTTTCTTCAATATGAACATAATGTAACAATTTTGTTGGTTTCTCTACGGAAAAAAATTGATATGAGTTAATGTTAAAGTTATTTCAGATTACTTTCTTCATCTCTCATAATGTCATCTGTCATCATACTGTGGTTGTATTGTCAGTATTGTCCAGATACACTCTGTTAGAAATGCCAAGCAGGACATAGGCCAGTAGCCAAGGGGGGAGGGGGGAACCAGGGGGATGAACAAGCTAAAATATTTTGCCCTCCAGAGACTGAAGTTTGCCAATGGCTCCATACATGTGGGCACATTTGCCCCCCCTGCAAATATTGTTGCCCCCTGAAAGGTTTAAACCACCCTTCAGTGCCCTCTCTGGCTACGCAGGACAATGTAGCCTTCATCAAATACTGTAATTTTTCCAGTGTTTCCACTGGTACTACTTTACCGGCAGTGACAACAATTAGGCAGATTGTGTAGGATATGAGTTGACAACCCATAGCCTGCATGTCCATTCCAGCCCTCCTCCACAAAATTGAGGGTAGCTGAAAGGGGTACATTTAAAAACAAGCTCCTTATGCCCACTTTGCTGTCTTTAAGAGCAATGATGCATTTTTGTTCTGTACAGTAGATGAAGTTGTTACTGGTTACCATATTTGTTTCAAGAAGTTTTCTTCCACAGTGAATATGATTGTTCTTCTCAGAAGTTTGTGATCATCTAGGTACCATAAAAAATGCTATTCTCTTTTATTGTTAATAGAGAAGACTATCACAAATTCATCACACTTTATTGACATTTTATTGACAAATTACCTCCTTTTTGTATCAGATATATTACATTCACTGTCTACTTAAAAGAATATCACATTTCTGTGTCATATATTGTGTGTACAAGTGTCTTCCTATATTTATATCTCACATGTAAGCTTGGAGGGTACTGTATGTCCCAGTGTAAGCTCTAGCCTAAAGTTATTTTTTCTTTGTTTTTCTTTTTTCTGGGGGGGGGGGGGGAGGGGAGTCCTGCCTAATACTTTGACTCATTTAAAGAGGGGGACATGATAAGTTGCAACATGAACAGTGTACTTTTTGCCACCTGATTATCCTAGCTAGATAATCCATCCTACATGAAAATTTGAATTTTATGATATTCTTGAGCCATGAAAGGGTCTGGATTCAAACATTCATATGCATATGGTACAATGAATGCATGCTAGACTGCATGGTGGATGGCACAGGGTGGCTGATGCTTGACAGTTAACATTGACAATAAGGATGGCATGATAAACTTCACAACTTGTAGCTGGATTTTATTACTACAGTATTTATTTTCTTTCAAATTTTGTACATGCCTAAATTTCATGGAATTGCCTTACTCAAAAAGCCTACCATAAGACATCCTAAAACCTATAACCTCTGGGCAGAACATTTAGTGGCTAATAATTTGGTTGAGCTGCTATTTTACATAATATAATCTTCTAGAATATGTAGGCCCTACATACTGTGAAAATAGGAGGGTGAATTCTTCTTTGTATGGAAAGGCTTGTATAGTGGCCCTTTGTCGCAGTACAAAAGTCAGTCACATTGTGGCTAATGGTACACTTGCTTTCAAGAAAAAAACAAAAGAAATGGTGATTTGCATTATTCAAGAATAGCATCACATTTTATTGCATAGTCTACCTGATGTGTACAGTAGCTACCAACATTTACAGCAAGTTCCCAACTGTTTGTAAGCTTTTTTCATTTGCTTTAATTAGTTGCATGAACCCTAATAATATAGCTCTTATGGCCATTTATTGGAAGTACAGTAGTACAGCTCTGCAACGAAGCAGGTAAAGCAAAATGCAACTTACACTAAATTCTCCCCTGAAAATGGTCCTGGCATGTTATTAAAGGGTAGACAAACTTTATAATGTAATCTGAGATGAACTGCCATCAAAACTCCTGGGTTATTGACGCACGCTTGGAGCACGTAATGACAGTAACCCATACAGTAACAACCATTTACAAGATTTGGAAGAGGTGCTGTGAAGTGACCATTTCAAATTTAGTTATGGATATAAGTTTCTTCTGTTACATATATTCTCAGTTATTCAAAGTCTTCATCACTGACTAACAATAAATGTAGAATATCTACATTTGGATATTATTAAATTATTAGAAAGTTCTGGCATTACATAAAAGACAACTGGAAGTGTTAAATCTTTCAATTTTGAAACATTGTTTAATTTATATGAATGCCATGATGTCGCCATTAGTATAAATCTTCATTTTTTCTTCATTTGAATAAAAAGTTGCATTAAATTTCATCAAGACCAACCTGGTAATGACAACGTAACTGCCAAGAATTCATAGATTCCACAGCAGATTTGCAAAATGCACCAAAATGTAGAACATTGCATAGAATATATATAAAATTATATCTGCTCATGCAGCAGGAAAGACATTGCACCTCTGCAGATGGATGTATTGTGGTAACTCCTTCATCACTCCTACATAACTGTTAAACAAGTAAGGAGAGGAAAAAATCACACACTGAGCCTCCCTGTAGCTGTAACACCCATCATTCCTTGTACCCTCCAAATAATACTGTGACTTAGTGATCAAGCTACTTTGGTCACAGGATATGAAAAGCCCTCTGTTTATAATTCGCAAAGAAAATTACAAGTGTAATTTGTGAAGAAATTCTAGCTCGAGAGCAGAATTGAACCAGGCAGGACTTACAATCAGTAACATTTGGATTGTAGGTATGATGCCCCCATCAATAAGGTCATCTACAGTTACATTACTGGACGGCATTGGTTAGCATAGAGCATGCGCAGGAACATATGCTTGAATTTTAGGTTTGTAGAATGTTGACAAATTGGAATCTACATTTCATTGTGATGAAAATGTAAGCGGGTCTCATCAACTCTTGTCAAGCGAGCTGTCATACTTTAACTAGCCCCAATAAACCTCTGGTCCTTGGACCCCCAGAATCACTGGATATGCGGGTTCAAGCCAGTCCCTCTCATGCAGTAATTGAATTTAGAGGCTCACTTTTATCTGTCATTCGTCAAAAACTGATCTTCCTCTGCACCATGGCACCTGCAGAAAGGGTAATTTTCTTACTTGATGACACAGTTATCCAGAGTTTTGTTCCATCAATCAGATAATCAACTGAATAAAGATGGACAGAAAAGCTACTGGGAAGAAATAACCTCATGGTGACACTACTTGCTTGCAAATGTGGACGAGACACTAGTCCAGCATGCTCTCTAACATAAAAAAATGCAAAAATAGAAGTTCCATATGCATGTACAATAACATCACAGAATCAGATTCTTAAATACAGTAGCGATAGAAAAGTTAATCCAACTCTATTGGAGATGTATTTGACTACAAAAGTTGTCTGAAAACAGACAACTTCAAAAACAGACAAAATTCAAAAACAGACAAAATTCAAAAACAGACAAATTCAAATTTACTTGAACCTTTAAATCAGTTTTCAAGTTGATACAATATCCCACACATGTTGCTGGTGTTTCATTTAGTGGTAGAGCATTTACCTCTTGCCACAGAGGTACAGGTTCCATATCCCAGGACCAAGTCATGCAGAAGTAAAGGGCTAATCTGCTCACCCCAAACTAAAATTTTTGTATTACTTAGTCCACACAAATTGTCAATTCGCACAGCTCTTTGATTGATAGCTAACTTGAAAAAAAGCTAAGCAGCTCATATTACACAGTGCATACTGTACTGTTTTGATTACCAATAGGGGTCTTGTATACTCACCCTGAAGAAATCATAAACTGAGATTGTATCTGGATGAGGATGACTTTTAGACAGTTGTTGGGGGGGCTTCAGTAAGTAGGTTAGGAGAAATGGAATTATTTGGGGTGAGAGGGTAAGACCTTTAAGATATCAAAAGTAGGAGTTCCTGCCACTGTGCATGATGCTCTGCATATGCAATGGAGTTGAAAAACAATCCAGAGACTGACAACTGGAAAAGGGTCCTGGGTGTTGGTAGATTAAATCAAAAGATTAGAAGCTGGGGGATGAAACTACAACAAAACATATCAGACCCACAATGTTTCTTGTGCATCAACCTTTCTTGACGAATTGAATCATGAAACAAGAGCCCAGGCTCCAAGAACAAATGCACCAAGAAACATCACACTCAAGCTGATAGAAAACAAACTATTTAACTCACATTTTATTACATTCTGTATTTTAAATAATAATTGTAGCTTTGCTTCCTAAGTAATCTCAAGAACTTTCATATTTTGAAATGCACCTTTTAGATAATACAAACAACTACACACATTTTAAAAATATTTTAAATCCCCCAAAACTTGAAAGTTAATGAACTGGAATTTTATATTCAGGAAGTAATGCACCAATTTCATTTTAGGTATTGCAAAAAACTTAGCAATGCAAACTTTTACTAGAGCACTTTCATTTCAAGGTGAAAAAGCCCAAAAATTACACACTCTAAACACAGAGCGTCACAAATTGTATTTTTACTGCATGGCTTTTACATTCCCTTTCAATATTTATATAAATCCCAAAAGAGGACCATATACTATCAAATCTCACCCCTCAACTGTGGGGCACACAAGCAACCTGATAAAATATGCCTGGAAATCTGGTATGAGCACATTTGGTGTATCAGCTTCCATTTTCCTGTTACGCCTTGCCATTTTTGATTCCTTGCCAAAGGCTGGCAAGAAATCTATGCGATGATGGTGTCGTGTGTGTATGTGTGAGCCTGTAAAAAATGCCTTGTCGGGGAGCCGCTCACAGGAGCTGAGGCCTCGCATGTCTTTCCTCGCTCACGCAGAGGTCGTAGCTGGCGTAGCTACCCGAAATTGGGACACTGCAATGAGTTCTGTCACTTGATATGCAAAAGCCCGCCCTGGCTCCTGGCATTCACTTGCCGCGTGACTCAAACGACTAGGGAAATTCTGACCATTTCCTTATGGGGAACAGTTCTGTGTACCCTATAGGGCATTGAATATGGATATGTCCTGTGCTCATAGTGTGTACACGCCAATTTATATGCGTGTATGAGCCTGTAAATGATGCCTTGCCGGGTACAGGCCGCTCACGGGAGCTGAGGCCTCGCACGTCTTTCCTCGCTCAAGCGTAGCTCGTAACTGGCGTAGCTCCCCGAAAATTTGGACACTGCAGTGAGCTCTGTCACATGATATGCAAGAGCCCCTCCTCGCTTGCGGCATTCAAGTGCTGCGTGACTTAAACAGCTAAAGGGGAATTCCGACCATTTCTTTATGGGGAACAGTTCTGTGTACCCCGTAAGGCATTGAATACGGGTATGTCCTGTTTGTCTGTGTGTGTATGTGTGTGTGTGTGACGCTATATTGCATAGATGATCCCTATTGTTTTTGGTGGATGTCAAAGGTCATTTGGGGTCACAAAAGGTCAAAATATTGTAAACATGATATCTCAAGTACTGTACATGTGACTATTCTCATATTTCCTGTGTAGATTGGACACATTGAGTAGATGATCCCTATCAATTTTTGTGGAGGTCAATGGTTATTTGGGGTCACGAGAGGTCAAATAATAAATTCCTTAGTGATAGCTTGTTTACACGATATCTCAAGAAGGGTAAGTGTGACTAATCTCATATTTGGTGTGTGGGTTGGCCATATTGAGTAGATGATCCCTATTGTTTTTGGTGGAGGTCAAAGGTCATTTGGGGTCATGAAAGGTCAAAAGGTAAAAATATCTTAAACACGATTATTCAAGAACGGTACATGTGACTATGCTCATATCCAATGTGTAGGTTGATCATATTGAGTAGATGATCGCAATCAATTTTCATGAAGTTCAAAGGTCATTTGGGGTCATGAGAGGTCAAAAGGTCGAAACGTCTTAAACACGATATCTCAAGAACTGTACATGTGACTATGCTCATATTTGTTGTGTAGGTTAATTGGTCCTATTGAGTAGATGAGTAGATGATCTGTATTGATTTTCATGGAGATCAAAGTTTATTTGGGGTCATGAGATGTCAAAGGGTAAATTCCTTCCTAAAAAGGGTAAGTGGTGACTAATCTCATATTTGATGTGTGGGCCATATTGAGGAAGATGATTCTGTTTTTTTGGTGGAGGTCAAAGGTCATTTGGTGTCAAGAGAGGTCAAAAGGTCAAAACCTTGTAAACACGATATCTACAGAATGGTATATGTGACTATGCTCATATTTAATATGTAGGTTGGTTATATTGAGTAGATGATCCCTACCGATTTTCGTTTAGGTAAAAGGTCATTTGGGTCATGAGAGGTCAAATGGTAAAGGCCTTAGAGATAGCTTGTTTACACAATATTTCAAGAAGGGTAAGTGTGACTTATCTCATATTTGGTGTGTGTATTGGTCATATTGAATATATGATCCCTATTGTTCTTGGTGGAGGTCAAAGGTCATTTGGGGTCAGAGAGGTCAAAGTCTCAATATCATGTTTACACAATTTCTCATGGTTGGAGTCTTGGAAACTGCTAAATTAAGTAAGTGGATTAAGTATGTGGATGTGATATAGTGAGCAGGATCCTAGTTCTAGGTGGTCAAAGGTCATCCAGGGTCTCAATGTGGGAAGCTTGGATGCCTTCCATGTATACTTTGTGGGTACATTACGGAGCACTGTCACTTTGAAAAACATAACAGAGCACTGTCAATTTGAAAAAAAAAAGCTTACATTTCAGTGGCAAGGAATCACTAAGCCTTCTGGCTTTCTGGTTGTCCATTTTTTTAATGATTCATGTCTGGCCATTGTATTAAACTCTACAATACTGCAATGGGTTCAAAACAAATTCAGCTGCACATTTTGCATAAACCTTACTTAGCTCAGTACAGCTATGGCTGTACTGAAGATCTTGAAGTCGGTGGGTCAGAAAATAAGTAAGTTTTGAAAAGCCTAAACAAAAGTATGAAAAAAGGACTTGTTTACTACTGTAATCTAACTTAGCTAATTTCTTCCTCTTTTTCTAAGCTAGACAATGAATAGTTTGCAATGATCATTGGCTATTGATATCAATTATTGTTTCCCTTTTTTTTAAAAAGGCAATCAGAGCTTATTTTTACAAGTTTTCCATGACCTATTTTTCATCACAATTATACACCGAATTAAAACTAACAAAAAATGAACTGCCGTGATGGTCTGATGCTGTGATTGGAACCGCTTGTCCATTACGCATGTGGCTCGGTTACTTGCGGTTTGGCCTACCCCCGGAAAATAAAACGATATTCCGGGTGTCACATGATCAATGCAGACACCAAATCTGCCTTCGCTATCTCCACTGTGTTTTTGGTGATAGCCAAGGCAGATTTGATGTCTTCGTTGATCACATTACACCCGGAACATAGCAAAGGCAGATTTGGTGTCTTCGTTGATCATGTGACACCCGGAACATCGTTTTATTTTCTGGGGGCAGACCAAACGGCAAGTAACCGAGCCGCACGCGTCATGGTCTAGTCTTGCATCTTGGTTGAATTGCTTTACGAGAAAGTATTACAAAATTTGCATTCAACAATGAATGGTGCAGAATTAATGTTTCTTCTCACTTGAAAGACCTCTTCGATGTTTCTTGATTCTGGTAAATAATCAGTACATGAACGATAAAGTACTGTAACAAAAGGTAAACCTTCCTTGTCAAACTGTGATTGCTCTTTTGTAAACCTGAATGATTGAAAGACACATCATTCATGATATTACCAATCACTTCAGCCCACATTGTATTAAACTTAACTTCAACCACCTAAGCTGTCATCTCTCCTTTCTCTTTCTGAGAAAATACTTTGGACTTTCAGCAATTTTGTTAGCAACTGTCACAGCTGCACCTTTGTCCTGCAGGTTTTCTGACACTTCATCACAAAACACATCGGCTGCAAGTTCAATATCCTGTCAAGACGAAAAAATAGGCACAGAATAATTTTACATCTTGAAGGAAAAATGCAAGTTTTTAGAAAAAGTTACAGAAAAAATCAACAATTTTGCATTTAATCAGTGGCCATGAAAATGACAACTCTGTTGTCAGTAGAAAAAGAGTCTTCTATTATTTCTGAAGTAATTGGAATGACATAGACTGTCTAATCTCACCTGACATTGTAGCAATTCTATGTGCTTGCATTAGGCACAAGGTTGCCTCTATACAATTTATACCCGACACCCCACTTTTTGTTCAAAAAGTGATGTTACAGCAAGGTCAACCCGACTTCCTATTATCAGCTTTCTGTCAATAGTAGCTGCCATGTCCAGCACTATGTAAACAAAGAGTCCCATTGAAAACCTCATTCATAAAGGCAGAGACTGTTTAATCAGTGCAAGCTAAGTTTGCAACCAGAGCTGCCTCAGCAGATCAGGACAATAGACTTATCTCTTTGGACACATGTAGGCTGGGTGTGCTGCCACTGAAGCTTGATGAATTATGTAAACAAACATTGCCCAGACTTCATAGAGGTAGCTTATGCCTAATGTGGTTGAAATGTAGTTCAGTTTAGGGGCTTTTTCACGTGAGGGTAAATCATGTGTACACCTTTCACACAAATCTGATTCGAACTTTCAATTGCTCCAGGCTGTTTTAACATATTAATACTGTGTGCAGCTAGCATTTGTAAGAAAACTGATCACAACAAATCTAGAGAGCAGTCACAAATTAGATCAGATTACTTTGCTAAAATATGTTTTGTTAAAAATTTCAGGGTCTCAATGGCAGATCTGTTCTTCCAAAAACGTTCTGGAAGAGCCAAACAATTTCTAACCAATTGGTTCGAGCCTGAACTTTTTAACCCCGTCTGCACCTAAATCTAAGTAAGTTTTACTGCATTACTAATTATAATTATTATTAAAAGGCACTTGTAAGTGCGCTTTATCTTTAAAAGCTCAAAGCGCATAACAAATTAAAGAGTACATAATACAAAAAGATAAAATGCAAAATGAGGTAAAACTAGAGGTAGATAGAAAGGATGAAAGTGATAAAAGCTTAAAAACCTAAACAAAATACAGTGTCTGAAGCATAGATAAAAGCAAAAGACTCATTAAGATTATAACTCTCTGTAAAAAGGTGGGTCTTAAGGGAATGTTTAAAAGAACTAATGTCAGTGACATTTGAGATGGGGCTAAACGGCAAATACCCTTGACTTTCAGGGATGATCACAACTGGCTAAATGGGAAATGATGCTTTCTAATGGTCAATATAAAGGCAAATGGCATCCTAAGATTTCAGAAACACCTGTTTTTGGATATCAATTGGAAAGAGATCTAAGGAGTTTCAATAAAGAATTCTCAGGGTGTCATTGTTTGCTGCCCTGAAAGGCAGTCCCATTGCAGGGGGTGTCCCCTTCTTTTTGCATTTTCAGGAGGGCTGACATGCAAAATGGTGCTACTGTTAACACACTTCTGAAGTATATCTTAACACTCGTCATGCATGCAACCAACAGAGGGCATGCTCCTGTTGCTGGTCAGGTGACATCCAGAAATTGTGCATGCTACTGCTTCTGACCCCTCTCAAATCTGTTTTGTTTTAAGCTCCTTCTTGGTGAGACACAAACATATATTGCTGAAGGTCATATTCCTGGTGAGCATACAAGGCACCAATGTTTAATTACAACACCCTCTCTGCATTTGACATTGTATGAGCTACACTCAGTCATTCAAATTTGACTTCAATCAAAGAGCAGTCACTAACACTAAATTTTTCTTAAAGAGATGAGTATGTGTCTTAGAAAGCAGTAACATAGACAAAAAATGACCATGATGCAAATATTTTGAGAAATCTGTAATTCCCATAGCTAACCAGCAGTTCCCAACCTTTTTCTGCAGGCAACCCCATTCCACGTAAGAGCATCAGATGGCCACCCAGATGAACCCTTAAAAGAATCATAAATTCAACTCCCAACTCACTCTTTCTAGTCTGAGATTCCATTCATGACATAAGCATATTCAGTGTTAAGTTTTCTCAGTCTGCCATTTCTAGCAATACAGAATTACTGGATTACGGATGGGCTATTTACTTGTTTGATTAGAGAGTGAAACACTTTCAATATTTTGGAACTAGTACCATATAGTAGAAGTAGTTTACAGTACTGATTGACAGGGGGCCATTTTGTTGTTGATCTCAAGATTGTAGGTTATGGTGCAATACCTCATTTCCATAAATTTGGAATGTTACACATGACACCTTCCCTGTCTGCTTTCCGCTTCCCTGTGATTGGTTGTTAATTTATGGCATAGTCCTTTCAGCCAATCAGAATCCTATCCCATAAATTTCCTGTCTTTGGTACAAGGGTCTGTAGCCAACACCACTCCTGGAGCAGACTTTGAAGCAGAAGCATGTGGTCAAACTTGTAAATAGTTTACTACTACTTCATGAACATTTTGCTGGCTTTTAATGTTTCACTTTCACAATTATTTTGAGAGGAGAATGGAGTCAATAATAATCATGAAGTGAATCAAGAACATTACATGTTCTCACTTTTCTGCTGTAACATCATGGAGCATTAAAACTGCAACCGCCATACCCCCTAGATCCCCTACCTAAGCCTTTGCATGGAGCAATTGGCATTTGGCCCAGCAACATATCACTCCTTTGTGACCCCTTGATAAATGGGGTTGTAATCCCATGGCTGGAAAATCATGCACCACGGTGACGTTCTAGAAATTAGTCCATGATATAAGCAAAATGTCTTTACTCCTGTTTCAGCAGAAAAAGGTGTTAATGAAATCGAGAATGGTCTTGATCAAAACCACTTTCTTACCTTTCTAGGACACAACCATTCCAAAAAGCAATAGTACAGAAATTCTATAACAGCAACAACCATAAACAGAAATGCTGGAAAGTCAAAACCATGGTTCCAATATCGCCACAAACGATCCCCAAGGTCCAGTTTATCATCCAATGAGATGGAGTCATAAACCTGGCAACAGTAATGTTAAGATGGAAGATGAACATAACACTGAATTTGCATGACTAATTGGCATTTTAAATGGAACCTTCTGGCAACTGACTTTATACAGCTGGGAGGTCTGGAGTTCAACTCCTAGATGGGTCATACCTTAACACTGGAACCTACTGCCAATTTGCTTGGTGCTCACCATTAGCAATGCAGTCTGGGAAAAAAGGCAGCAGTGAGCCACAACTGGAAAAAGGGCCAGGGTCAATCTGGCTTAAACCAATCAGTTAAAACTGAGTGGCAAAACTCCATCTAACCTACCAACTACAGAAAGTTGTCTCTTCAAGAGACAGGGTGGCCTGCTAAATGAAATAAGAGCTTTCTGTAAAACTATGATGCAGACACCTATGATATTAGAGTCACACAGTGTACATGAAATGATAGCATTACATGAAATGTCCCTTACTGAAATTGTTTACCACTAAAAAGTCTAAAATCTGACCTGTGAGCACAAAGTCAGGATTTTACCTGAAGAACACATCTACCTTTTAAAGCCACTCTGACATTTATCTAGTATGATCATAGTTTCTAACTTTACATAATTGTAAGCCTTGAAATAGAAATAAACTGTAGGTTTAGATATCCAATTAAAATTCCTACTTTTTGCTCAAAGGTCTGGTTTTAGACTGTTTATTGGCAGGTGCTTGGGCTTTTTCACAAAATGACAGAGGTACACAAGCTTAGCATCAATGAATTACTCAATTTTCAATTTATGCTGTTTGGAGAAGTCACAGACAATGAGCTGTAAGTAATCCAATCTGCAGCAAACTAAATGTCTTTCTCTGGTCCCCCACCCAACCCCCCCCACCCAAAAAAAAAAAAAAAAAAATTATTTTAGTCTCAATGAGTAATCAAGTCATATTTATGCATTCAATATGGAATTTGACTACAGACATGAACTAATACAGCCACATTTGTGAAATATGACACATAAAAAGTAATTCTTGTGAATTTGTTTTTTTAAAATACCACATATACAGTTATATCTGTTTGCTTTTCCCACTGTACATGCATGTTCTGAACAAAAAAGACAAGTTCCAGTACAATTATTATAATTATATTAAAAAACTGATATTCATCTTTCCAGAGGACAGATGAAAGGTAAAATATGTTAGGCAAGGAAATGGTTTTGAAATCATACCTTTTCTGTTCTCATGGCAACATTCTGCCAGCTGTACACATCTCTCATCCTTTTGTACATTTCCTCTGGAGGCAGTGCTGTCCCGTCTCTTTTTCGTTTTATTGCACATTCAAGAGAATTTACAAGAGCTAAAAAAGAAAAGACAACAATACAGAGTAGATACGAAAATAACTAATTTTTTTATGACTAACAAAGAAACTGGCTGTTGTTATATGGTATGTGTTTCCAAAAAAAAAGTAATAACACTTGCTGTTGTAGTGCAATGGCACTCTCTATGTTTGCTCTGTTTCTTTGCATAGTTACCAAAATGTTTGCATAGTTACCAAAATGCAGTTTGCACCAAGTCATGTCTTCTAAGTTCTACAACCCTTTGCCTTTCACCTGTGGGCTGGGGGTTGCAGAATATACCCAAGGTACTTCCCGCCTGTCATAAGAGGCAACTAAATGAAAGAATTTGCACTGTATTGGAATTGCATTTGAAGCCGAACATGAACTTTAACTAAATTTGAAACCTAACTTAAAATTTACCATTTTATCTAGCTAATACAACAAATCTACACTACCACTCTCCTACCTCCTATTTACCTATGTAATCCCAACTTACCAGTTACTAACCCTGGTAAACTTATAGCACAGCCAAGAGGGCGCCCTCACACCTTGTACCTCAGTACGAGAGCGCCGTCTTGGCTGTGCTATAAGTTTACCAGGGTTGGTTATGGCTAAGTGGGGATTGTACAGAGGTTAATAGGAGGTAGGTATAAGGGCTTGTAGAATCCCAATCCAGTGAGTTTTGAGGAATTTCTGTTGTTTTGTTGTTGAATTTGATAAAACTCTCTAACTATCAAATCTACTAAATTTGAGGAAGGTTCCTACAGAATGCAGCAAAAATTTTCAAGTGTTCAGTGCAAAAGCAACATGACTTTTGTCAAATTCAGTTTATACTCTGTCTACACTACAAAAGCAGCCACCCTCCTTCAAAAAACGTGTGAAAATAATTACTCACTCCAACAGCTATGTCACTTAGCAACACTTAACTATGAAAGTCATACAGGGTCCACTGCAAAGTGCAAAATGCTGTATAGCTCTCTCACTGATATTTTATAGGCTAGTGCAAATGTCCTTCAAGCTAGTGCAATAAGTTTGTCAGAAGTCTGCAGCAGTAGTTCCCAACCTTATTAGATATCTGACACCTCTTTGCAATAAATAAAATACAGCACAGCACCTCATTAACAGTATCTGAGGGTTACCAACACTGGGTACCGAGCATTCCCAAAACCTCAAGCAATCCATATAAAAAATCAATAAATGCATCTTACATTTTACACTAGGCTCTGCTAGTAGTATTAATTCATCTGGCAATACTTCTGGCACACCCCCAACTTTAGTACTGACAACTTGAAGCCTGTGTAAGAAATCACATCAAGTAATCTTTCAGCCAATCACACACTTCCAAAATCTGTTCATTAAAACAAAGTTACATGGTAAGACATTTAAACTGAAACTGAACTCAACACTTACACTATTGAAGCTCTTGACTCTTTACTCTGATGTCTCTTTGGCTAAACCTTCTCAAAACTGACATAAATTGATCTACATGTAGACCAGGGATGTCAGAACACCACAGCTTAACACCTTACCTCCATGTAGACCAGTCTTATTAAAGACACTTTGGAAAGAAATATACTTTCTGAACAGGAAGGTGCAACTTAAGGATAAAAGCTAAAATAAGTTTTGAGAACCAGCCCACTTAACAATTGCAAAAAAAAAAAAAATACAAACACAGAAGAAAAGCTCGAAACAGCCATGTTCTCTGGTATACCTAGAACCTTCCCATTTTGCAAAAATTGTTTGTTACTTCTTCTCAAACGCTTACTAACAGCATTTTATCAGCGAAGTATGTGAAGCCTTGAATAGTAAAGAAAGATTTTCATGGCAGCTTAATACTTGATATTTAAGGTACACTAAAAGATTTACAACCAATCTTGAAATGAAATACAGAACTAACAGACAAAAACTTGAACAGCCACACTGGCATCCAGTTCATAATTGTACAATGGCACAACCACAAGGGGCCCGTTCCACAAAGAGTTACGCACGATCTTAAGTATGATTTACTGCTGGCTTAAGTATGGTGAATCAAACTTAAGATTGTGCGTAACTCTTTGTGGAACGGCCCCCTGGGCTCATAATAATTAGTTGTCCAATTGCCCCACACAAAAGATATTTGCCTGAAGCAACTATTATATACATCATAGTTGTCCATGGGTCAAGCACATACACTTCATGACAGTCTACTTCATGCTAAAACGTATTGTTCAGAAGCAACATTTTCCTGGCAATGTTTTATTAAAATGTATGTTATGTATGCAACACTCTTCCTGATTAGGCCTACACTATACCACTAGCCTGTGAGTTTGCACTATAAAATGAAACACATTACTTTGTGATAGGACAACCTACAATATGGAGGTACAGTACAACCCACTTTGTATAACAACTTGTCCATAGGATTATTTTTTCACCCTAACTTCAAGCATTGATGTGACTGTAGCCATGGAATTATACAATAGGCACAGTTAGAACAAAATGGTACTCATTAAGCAACATTTTCTGCTCTTTGATAAAAAACCAACATAGTTTGAGCATGTCATAGATTAAACCCCAAACCTTCCAATTGCTATAAAGCTTCATTGCTTCAAATACCATTTGCTTTTATCTTCTTGACCACAGCACTAGATTTAGGTGACCTCATGTTTAATACATCAAAAGAAAAAAAAAAGAGTTATAAAACAAGCCCTACCCACAACAAGCACCTTCAACTATTGCTATACAGAATGCTTCTGTCAGTGAAGTATTCAAGAATATATCTCCTTGGTTTAAAACCTGTCAATAAATGAATGCAAAGAAAAATATGTATAATTTTTAAAAAAAAAAAACACCATGTCAATGAATAAATCTTTTCTGTTAGAATCAGCTATAAAACTTAAGAGACAGGTATGGAATCTCTGACTGATTGTCACTCTTGCATGCTGGATATTCTTTACAGACCTTCTTAAAAATCAGTCATTACAATAGATCATGGGATTGACTTTTGGTGCACATCAAGTTTACCATCATATTTTATTATGGGGTTGGTTGACAAATACCTAAAGTCTATCCCACAATCCTTTGTAATTGCTGTTTGGTAAGAAGAGGTCATTGGGTAGACCCAGTCCAAAGGCTGCTGGCCATTTATGGCCCACATTACAGCTTCTTGCCTTCACTGATTTCTTGTACTGCACTTGCATTCTTTGCATAAATTGTCACCAAAGGTGTATATTATGCTATTAAGTTAGCCCGATAAGGTTCTATGGCTCATTTTCTAACCAATTGGATTCAGTCGGACCAGCCGTGGTCTTTATTCCACTTGTGGCTCACAGGCTTGTTTTATGCTATTAAAGCAACATGGCTGCTGGCTAGGAAGGGGAAAATATTTTTGGGTACAGCACAAAACTGAACCCAAAGTGCCTGTTCCTGGGGGTAGAGGTCCATGAGGCAAAGCTCCTAAAAGCTCTGAGGGTTTAGTACATCTCTGGATGAAAAATTCAGCCTCTAGAGAGGAATATTTTTTATTTTTGGGGGTTATCACAACTCCTTACTGACTTAACTTGGGGGAGGGGAAGGGCAAGTGGGGGAAGGCAAGGACAAAATCTGGGGGAAAGCCCTTCCTGCCCCCTTCCCCTGTAGTGCCATTATTGTTGCTCCCCCTCTTTCCCAACCCCACTGCCATAAGTGTAATAATATCACTACACCAAGCTTCTATTATTCTTCTAGTAGTGGAAGCAATGACACTGTGGATTGGACAAGGATTGAAAGCTTCTGTATGCTTTGCATTCTGAGACAAGGGTTTCATGGAGCTGGTTGTGATATCTATCCATCAAATATTATTGTCTGTCTATCATCAAGTTGTGTAATTGTACTAGGAAAGAATTCAAGCAGATATTTTAAAAGAGAACAATTCATTATGTCAGCTACAAGACCCTCCATGTTGTCTGGCAACAGGTATTGGCTATTCTTTGATAATTCAAGCAAGGAGCTTCAGAGAAGAGACTGGACTAATTTGATATCTATGTTTGATATCTATGTTTGATATCTATGTTTGATATATATATGAGCAGCCTGGAATGAGTTTGCAATTAAAAATAGCAATAATTCAGCAGATTTAATGTGTCACTTTAATAAATTTCAACAGACTTACATTCTGAACCTCTGAATGAGGTAAAGCTCCCAGCATAACAACTCTGTCTTGAAGCTGGTAACTTTCCCGTACTTCCTCAATGTCGACTCTCTTAGGTCCATCACCACCTTAATAAGAAATAAATTAAGAATTGAATAAAATTTCAAAATGCAGGAACAACAATTTGATAAAACTGCACAAAATTGTGACATGAAAAGTGAAGAATGCAGAGTAACTGTTTACCACTTAAAGGTCAACACAAGAGCACTTATTTTGAGAGACAACAGCCAGATTCCACAGAATTCTCTAATTTCCCTTCCATAGAGTATATCTTTCATGACATTTCAGGAATTAATGCATGTTCAAACCAGAATGCAAAAATGCATTGAGGTTTCGATGATACATAAATTTCCGTTTCAAAGAGTGCCATCATGCACCATTATCTTCTCATTCAAATGTTATACTAGCATGTTCAAAAAATAATTTTGTCATTCCAGATGACCTTTTGACCTGCATAAAAGCAATACATAGCTAGAATGACAAACAACAGACAGACAAATGGACAAACAGCTATCTTGAGAGATCACATTTAGAAAGGTTTCCAGGCTTTGACCCCTGGAGACCCCAGATGACCTTTCATCTCTGCCAAAAACTATGGAGACCATCTTCTGACAACAATGCATCCACATACAGTACCCAAATATGAAATCTATCCAAGTTTCCTATCTTGAGATATTGCATTAGCAGGATTTTCAGACATGGACCAGCAGTGACCCCAGATGACCTTTGACCTCCATCAAAAACATTACGCACCATTTCCTGACCATAACCCATCCACATAACAAATATGAAATCTATCAAAGCTACTTAACCTGAGATATCACATAAACAAGGTTTTCAGTCTTGACCCCTGGTGATCCCAGATGACCTTTGACCTCTGCCAAAAACAATAGGGACCATTTAATGACTATAAGGGGTTCACATACCAAATATAACATCTATCCAAGTTTCCTACCTTGAGATATTGCATTAACAAGGTTTTCATACTGTGACCCCTGGTGACCCCAGATGACCTTGACCTCCACCAAAAACGGTAGGGACCATCTCCTGACCATAACACATCCACATACTATATATGGAATCTATTCAAGCTTTCTACCTTGAAATATCGTGTTAACGAGATTTTCAGATGTTGACCCCTGGTGACCCCAGATGACCTTTGAACTACCCCAAAAACATTAGGGACCATCTACTGACTATATTGCATCCACATACCAATTATGAAATCTATCCAAGCTTCCTATCTTGAGGTATTGTGTTAACAAGATTTTCAGACTTTGCCCCCTGGTGACCCCGGATGACCTTTGACCTCCACCAAAAACCGATAGGGACCATCTTCTGACCATAACGCATCCACAAACCAAACATGAAATCTATCCAAGTTTCCTATCTTGAGATATTGTGTTGACAAGATTTTCAGACTTTGACCCTCGGTGACCCTAGATGACCTTTGACCTCCACCAAAAACAATATGAACAATCCTCTGACCATAACACATCCACATACCATATATGAAATCTATTAAAGTTCCCTATCTTGAAATATCGTGCTAAGATGATTTTCAGACTTTGACCACTGGTGACCCCAGATGACCTTTGACCTCCACCAAAAACAATAGGGACCATCTTCTGACCATAACACATCCACATACCAAATATGAAATCTATCCAAGTTTCCTATCTTGAGATATCGTGCTAACAAGATTTTCAGACTTTGACCCCCAGTGACCCCAGATGACCTTTGACCTCCGTCAAAAACAATAGGGACCATCTTCTGACCATAACACATCCACAAACCATATATGAAATCTATCCAAGTTTCCTATCTTGAGATATTGTGTTGACAAGATTTTCAGACTTTGACCCTCGGTGACCCTAGATGACCTTTGACCTCCACCAAAAACAATATGAACAATCCTCTGACCATAACACATCCACATACCATATATGAAATCTATTAAAGTTCCCTATCTTGAAATATCGTGCTAAGATGATTTTCAGACTTTGACCACTGGTGACCCCAGATGACCTTTGACCTCCACCTAAAACAATAGGGACCATCTTCTGACCATAACACATCCACATACCAAATATGAAATCTATCCAAGTTTCCTATCTTGAGATATCGTGCTAACAAGATTTTCAGACTTTGACCCCCGGTGACCCCAGATGACCTTTGACCTCCACCAAAAACCAATAGGGACCATCTTCTGACCATAACGCATCCACAAACCAAATATGAAATCTATCCAAGTTTCCTCCCTTGAGATATTGTGTTGACAAGATTTTCAGACTTTGACCCCTGGTGACCCCGGATGACCTTTGACCTCCACCGAAAACAATATGAACAATCTTCTGACCATAACACATCCACATACCACATATGAAATCTATCCAAGTTCCCTATCTTGAAATATCGTGCTAAGAAGCTTTTCAGACTTTGGCCCCTGGTGACCCCACATGACCTTTGACCTCCACCAAAAACAATAGGGACCATTTTCTGACCATAACGCATCCACATACCAAATATGAAATCTATCGAAGTTTCCCATCTTGAGATATCGTGCTAACAAGATTTTCAGGCTTTGACCCCCGGTGACCCCAGATGACCTTTGACCTCCGTCAAAAACAATAGGGACCATCTTCTGACCATAATGCATCCACATACCAAATATGAAATCTATCCAAGTTTCCTATCTTGAGATATCGTGCTAACAAAGTTTTCAGAAATTGACCCCTGGTGACCCCAGATGACCTTTGACCTCGGCCAAAAACAATAGGATTCTTCCTCTCAATATGGCACATCCATGTATCAAGTTTGAAAACTGTCAGACATTCCTATCTTGAGATATCGTGCTAACAAGCAAAGTGTCACAAACACACACACACACACACACACATACACACACACACACACACACACATACACACATACATACACACGCCATCATGATTGCATAGGTTTCTCTTATCATCGAAACCAAAAAACCGATGAGTTACTTATCTAGTCAGAAAAATAGTCACATGACTCTCAAGAACCAAGCATCAAACACAACAGACAATACTTGTCAAGATTTATCTAGCAGTCTACAGTTTGACTTCTTGTCAGAATATCCACGCATCTGCTCCCTCCAAGGCTACTTTCTCTACTCCATTGCTTATGCTGAGCACCAAATACAGGCAGTAAGTTCCATTTTTAAAGTCTTCAATTCTGACCTGGCCAAGAGAGGGACTCCAGAACTCTTGGCTGCAAGTTGGATGCTCTAATCACTTGACCATGACTATTGCAGAGAAATCCTTACCGATTATGAAATCTACATCTGGGTGCTTACGACAAATTTCTGGAATGATTCCTGCTAGTAAATCCATCCCTTTGCGATAAACCAGCCGGCTGATTACGACAATGATGACTGGGGAAAAGAACACAAAGATACATCATTTGTTTAGTTTTCATGTGACAATGTACTGTACTTATTAGAAAAAACCAAACTTATTCTAGACCAGGCAATCTTGAATGACTACAGAGACCAGCCAAATCTGTAATTTTTCTTTAAATTTACTAACACATTCAGAGCTTCCTTTCACACCGTACCGCTAGTTTAAAGTTTGGGTTTTTGTGGCCATTTTACATATATCGCAAGTCAAAACTGGCCCAAGGACTGCCACTTGAAAATTTCAGTTGAAACTGTCCAAAGCATACTTATAACCGATGTATGATTTCAGGTAACTTCTTCCAAGTACCTATGTATATTGAGTTGGCTCACCAAAATTCATAAAAGTTTTCTAAACTTGTAAACCTGCAATAACACTGCAACAAAGTTCTCCAGCCATGACAATTTTATCAAGTCAATTTTCATACTTCTTTTTATATCAGGTTCAGCTTAACAATGTACTCTTACTGCACAACACTAAAAGATTGAGTCATTTAAAAAATATCTATTGAAACGGAAAAATTGAGTGAATCCAAATGGTCCAACTCCCACATATTAGAAGGAAATTCCTGATCTGACTGATGTCATGTTTAAAGGGCAAGAGCAGTCATCCCAAATTGAAGAAGTGTAGTAGACTGTCCAGTTTCATGATTGGTTGTTGGGAGTCATGTGATAAGGTTTTTTCTCTTCAAATGTGAAATTTACTAGAAGTTTCTGTTTGGTTTACCTTGAATATGCAATAATTAAATCATAAAATGTAGTGAAAGATACTTTGAAGAGTTTTGAGACAAAAATTGTGCTATTTAGCATTTTCTTCAAAATATGTTTGGGGGGACTTCTCTTTACCTTTAAGTTTATTCACTCACGTTAAAATATGGGCTTGGGTTTTAGACTTTCCAGGTGTGCTACAAATCACACTCCTCAGGACCTTAAGGAGTGTGGTATGTGTGCTGTTTTAATAAACTTTAATAGATTTATATGAGCTCCCAATCTTCATCTAGGTGTGCAAAAAATCACACTCCTCACAGTGATTTGAGGTGAGTGATTGTGTGCAATGGCACTCACATGCCTCAAAACCTCAAAATTCAAGGCCTGAAAATGGAGGATAATGCAATGATTTGTCATGTCATTGTTGCACTACTCAAATTATGTTCTTTGTGTTTCTTTGTTTCTTGTAAAGCTAACTGCAGCTTGTGCCAAAATGTGATCATAATTTCACTATTATGGGATGACTTGATTAAACAAGAGCCTCTCAGTACAATATGCTATGCAAGCAAACATGAAACCTCTAAGGTAGTAAAACCATTTTAAATTTCAAAAGAAAACAAAGAAGGTAATATAAGTTGGAAAAAAAAGTCTGCATTACTGCACAATGGACTATACAGATTAAAGTGAATAAATTGCAACACTTTGATTCTCAGCTATGGAACTAGCTATGACAAAATGAGCTGGATGAGCAAGATGTATTTTGTAACTTCTGAAATATGTACAATATAACAAAAATTCTAGACTTAAGATTTTTCAGCAAACAATCTATTCACAAAATTTGATGCATTATGAACCAGCAAACAACACATATTCTGCTCTAATCTTTCATGTATGAGCCACAATGTGAAAACAATAATATCATGCATTTTCATTTAAAATTTATGGTTCTCCCTAATTTGAATAAGCAATAGCCAACTGTGGATGATTAGGGGGTGGGGGAGGGTGTTAAACTGAGTGCATGTGCTCCCCAGAAGTTTCCAAGACTAAACTTTTCACATGTATACTAAGGCAAATCCAAGAGGACACTGTATTCTGACAGTTCAACTAGCACCAATTCACTACACCTATGTGTGTCATGAACTTGTCCTACAGCAAGCCTGGAGTTTTAGATTTTCGAGGAGTGCTACAAATCGCACTCTTCATGAAACTAAAGAATGTGGTAGATGTGCTGTTTTATGAAATTTAAATAGATTTACAAGAGCTCCCATTTTTCATGTAGGGTGTGCAAAATATCACACTCCTCACAGTGATTTGAGGCAAGTAATGGTGTGTGATCAGACTTGCACACCTCAAAATTCAAGGCCTACTACAGTGTTATCATCATTTTACCCCCCCCCCCCCCCTCCCGTGTGCCATGGATATACTAATTTGTGAATCTAAGGCACCCTCAAAAAAATCGTGGATCTGCCATGGACCAAATGCACAATAATTACAAAGAACTATGTCAAGACAAAAGCCACTCAGCTGTATGTTATTGACACCAAAAATACTTTTACACAAAGCAATATAAATAACAGGTTTTTCACTTCAAATGTGTAAATATTAGTATCATATATGTGTTAGATAAGCTGACTCACTCTTATTACGGTTTCGCTTGGTCAAATCGGGAGCAAACACAGATGTATCTACAGCGTTCGGGATGACAGAGACCAAAGAAGGAACAAGAGCTGCTCTGAGAACAGTGTTCTCTTTACTGCAACGAAAAGAAAAAAATTCTGAAGGGGCATGGCTCAAGAAGCCATCAGCATAATATTTTAATTCAAAACAACAGCACCACATCAAAAATAATTCCACCTTTTGAAATCTACATACAGTACTCAAGAATCACTACATAGGGAATATTATAGCCAACTTTCAAGGACATTGAGCACTATTTGTGGGAGGAAATACACTTAAAAGATATTCATAAAACAGCCATTAATGACCCCTACATGACCTTTGACCTCAACTCTCTGAATACGACATAAAGCCCCATATTCAATGACCAGTGTTTCCAAGTTTCATTAAAATCCATTGATAAATGTGCTCCTGAGAGCGTTCAAGGCAATTGCAAACAGACATGATAGATAGACAGACAGACAGACAGACAGAGAGAGTGAGGATGGCACAATAGCTCAAACAGCTCTTTGAGCTAAAATAAGGTGCAAAAGATAGATAAGCTCAGAAAACCAGAAAGCCAAATGCCTAGTTTTTCCTTGACTCTGAAAATAACTCCTTACTACATTATGTTTGTTGGTCATCTAAAGTAACCTCTGACCTCTTTCTTAAACTAGAGGAATCATTCCTTTAATATGATAATCCTGTATATCAAGTATGAAAGGTATGAATCAATTGCATCTTGAGATCCTTGGATTAATTAGCAATTAATAATGACAAAACAGAAAGTTTTTGCAAACCTGCAAACTGCAAGTAACCTTAAGTGACCTCTGACCTCTTACTTAATAAACTACAGGATTCATACTCTTATATTATTATTCTACATATCAAAAGTGAAAAGTATTAATGGATTGCATCCTGACATCTTAGGTGTATTAGCAATTAATGATAAAACAGAAAGCACTGCAGCTCCTATTTTTTCAATATATTTATATTCACATGGGGAATATGAAAGTACAAATTTATGTCGCATATCAGAAATGATCCACTAAAATGCTCCCTTTTCAAATCATCATCTCATCTCAACTCAGCAATAAAAGCATCATCCACAATTTCCATTTTAATGACGGGAAGAGTCTTGGGTCTTGGCCTGTGACTTCCGCTGTATATTTTTGCTGCAAATCTCCTCTCATTTTAGGATGTTTTACCCCTCTACTCATAGATAGACATATCTGAGAGCCCTGCAAGTCAGTAAGGGATAGATGGAACCTCATTCACCCAAAGAAAAAAAAAACTTGTTGTAATTGAATATCTTACCTAGTGTGTGAAACACAGATGGCATGGTTTGAATCTGCTAATGAGAATTTCAGAATTTCATTGGTTAATAGGGAGCTAGCATCAGCAAATCCAAAGAGAGAATGGTCCGTAAATATTGTCTTAAGTTGCATAGTCTTGGCATGAAACATTGTCTCATGTGCTAAAGCTGAGAAAGCCTGAGAAATGGAAAAAAAAATGATAATGACCTTAAAATGCTGAAATTGAAGCCTGAAGGACCAAATTCCCTCATCCCATTCAAGTCAAAATCTTCCAGATATTCAAAGATTACTTTACTAGACCAACCTCTAAAACAAAAATATCACAATCAGGCATAATAAAAGGGAAAGCTTTTTTTGATTGTTCCCAAAGGCCTGATGCAACTGAGTTCACTTTAATCTCACTACTCAAGTCATCATTGACCTCATCACTGGCTTATATTTGAAAGGTATGGTATGTTAATCAAAAGACTGCTTGCAAAAAGTCAATAATTGCAGATACTCATAAACTAAAAAAGACATCCTTTACGATAGGCTTATATACACTGTAGATTCTGTAGCAGAATATCATAAACCTTCCAGTTTAATTTGATTTTATTTTGATTTTAACAACATTTATTTGAGTCAATAGTTCCAAGCAATAATAAATACATACAGCTGATACTTGTTCAAATAAAAAGACTTGGGAAGAAAATTTCCATGGAGCATGCGGGAAAAGCTTTCCCTTAGCAGTCTATTACAATAGCAGAGACATACAGACAAAATTTTATAATAAAAGAATGAAAATGCAGTTGACAAAGAAAAAAAAGTCAACTACTGTATATTTTCTCATAAAAAAAAGTTTGAGGGGATCTTTAAATGGCAACAAAAAGTGACTACTATTCCATTATTACTGAGCTCTACAAATTTCCATATTAAGATGTGAAGTTTGTAACTTTATATAAGGAAAAACAACTCACTGAATGGCCATGGACGATTGCAATTTGTTCTCGAATCAGAATATTTCTTATTAGTGGTAGGCTGGTGAAAACAGTTGGAAGAACACACTGGTTATAGAAAGGCCCCATTGGAATGTAGTACACCTATATTAAACAACAATAGGGAAAGATTTGGAACAACTTCAAATGAAAATGCATAATTCCTTAATACCTGGCAATAATTTCTTGGTGACTTTCTAGAAAATGTTTAAGGAATTTCACCCACTCGGTGGACTAGCATTTCTCTTGTATCATTATTGGCTGCACAGGTAAAACCAATATCTGTGAACTTTCAGAAGCATTCATTGTCAAATTGCGTAAAAATGTAGCCTATTAAGTAGTAAGTATACATAAACTGTATATCAGGGCTGGAAAAATGTTTATTTCCCAGGAAGGGAGTGAAAATATTTTCCTGGAAGAGAGTTAAATTTTTCATAATTCCCCCCATGTTTTCATGTACAGAAATAGGAAATTTCTCTACAATTGCCTAAATTTCCCTCCAGATGGCAAAATTTCCCAGGAAGGAGCCTCGCAGCTTCCCAACTTTTTCCACCCATGCTGTATATAATAACAACAACACAAATCACAAATATTCAATAAAAACAATCAATCTTCCAAGTCTGATTACAAAGTAGACCAAACCCAAACAATATATATATCCTAGGAATAAAATAAAATTTGCTGTCCTCAAGCTCACTCTCAAATACAATGAACATATAAAGACAATGAGCTTCAGCCTAATAGGAATATAATTTTGAGAGGTATATTTGAATATAGTATTATTCAAAAATGAGCTGGTAACTTAATGAGTTTGGAACTTACTGTAAGTCTTTCAAGATGCCTACTGTAGTCATAGCATTAACCTGGGTCTCCACAACCTACACTAATTCTGATGTTGGTTAGTTTGAAGGAGTTAATGGAGAGGGCTAGTTCAAATCACCACACAAAAAGAAACAAAATTTTCAAAAGGCCTTTGTCTCTGAACATTTATGAAAGGCTGAATATGACCAATGTTCACCTAACTGCTCTTACCTTTAACATATTTGTAAGATATCGGATGCCAGACCTATCACCATATGCATGAGTGATGATGATGACCTAAAAAAAAAATAATCAACTTGTATTAGGAACAACTTCTGAAAAGCGGCCACAGAGATGGGGGCAGAAACTGCAGGGGTTATATCCCTGCATTTTTTCTGCTGAGGGCATTTTGTAATTCTGCAAACTGGATATTTGTTTTCTTGCACATATTAAATTGCTTCAATGATTACACCCAATTACTCCCCCACTTCATAAATGGTGGGCAATGTCTGGTGGTTATATGCTATTCAGTTTTGTGTTGCAAATTTTTAGTTCTCTTCAACCTAAACTCGCTTGAAGTACTGCATCTCTCCTTCAAAAACAAAGAACAAAAAGTCTTGTACTGTCAATCAAGGAATCATACAGTATCCGAAACTTGACTATATCAAAAGTGTATGTAATGTGCTTCATTTCCTTCATGAGGTGATTTAAGGTGTATAATGACATGACATGACATGAGATGACATGACATGATATGACATGACATAACAGGTTAGAGGGCAAAGGAGGGCTATAAAGGCCCCATAATATGCCCTGTAATCCAACCCCCCCCCCCCCTGAAAAAACATAAAAACAAGCAAACCACCAACACCTAACGAGCCCAGAAAGATTAGATTCTACCACAGTCATGGAAACACTTGTCAATGTTTACCTTTAAGTGGTGCACTGATGTGGAGCTAACAACTCACCCAGGCAGGCTATTCCATTTCCACTCATTAACAATTAAACCTATGAGACAAACTGAACTTCCTAATGTCAAGTCTAGCAAAAGACTTATCAAGCTTTTAACAATGGTCTCTAACCCAATGATTACTTTGGACCTTTAAATAACTACAAGTTAACAAAGGACTCCCTTCAGATGTTTCCTGATTCAGTACAACAAAGAGTTAACAATTAACAGTGATTGCAATTTGGATCAAAGTCTTCTTCTTGCTAACAAATATGCCCTTGACATTTACTTTAAAAAAGTTCTCACCTTGTGACCTCTCTGAATCAAGCACTGTGACAGTTGATAGATGTGGCTTTCAACTCCACCCATATTTGGGTAGAAAAAGTCTGACACCATGCTGAAGGGAAAAATATATAACAAAGTAAAAATTGGATGTTAAGAATACATAGAACTCAAGTAAAGAAGTCCCAGTAACATTTTAAGAATATCCTTGAAAACTAATATGAATAAATTTTTCTTGCAGTCTCCAAATCCCAAAATGACTTCTTGTTCATCATTAATAATATTACCTAATTTAAAAAAAATACCACCATTTGGTTCACTTGTCTCAGATTCACAAAGTCATTTGAACCACTGTACACAATAGGAATTTCCCTTCATGAATTTGGTTCTCCAGTTGAATACTGTAGTTCTGCACTCAATAATGATGTAACAACTTACAGTAACAACCTCAACCAACAATCAACGGTACAGACTGAACCTTGATGGTGGTTTATACTGAATTTAGTGAAATTTTCTGCATTTTATTTTGAGGTTTTTGTTTTGAATAAACAGAAAAGGTTATGAGAAAGTTTTTGAGAAATTTAAAGAGGCATGGCACTAGAAGCAAATAGCAAGTTTTAGCCATCTCAAGCTGACAACTAATAATCCAGAATCAATCAGAGAACTTCCTGTCCAGGTATCTTGAGATCAATAAAGTTAAAGGCATTTGCCCCCTTTGAAGACTATTTGCTAAATAGAGCAACAAGGTTGGTTTAAACGGGGTGAACTGCCGCAATTACAGAGACAATCTTCACTCGAGAAAATGCCCATTTCTCGGGCAACATTGGCTAAAACGTCCTATTCAATTCTAGCAGCATGGTAAACTTAAGTAGGCCTATACAAGTGATAAACCATTACTAATTTTGTGCAAAGCTCTCAAGTGTGTATAGCAATCTGTGCAACCTTTTCATTTTAAATAGCATAGCGCTGTAGCCTCAATTAGGATGGACGCTAACGTTTGACCTAACTTAGGCCTATCGGAAGGTAGGCTAGGTCCTGTCATAGCTTCTACATTTTTTTTCAGCACAAAATATTGACGCATATTTGTGTGAATATTTGTGAATAGTTTGCTAAGTCCACTCAGCCTCCACTTTTGAGTGGAGGTGCAGTCGCAGTGGCAGTGACTGTTTCTAAATTTGTCATTATTTTGCAGCACAAAATAATGAGGCATATTGTGTGAATATTTGTGATGATTTGCTATGTCCACTGAGCCTCCACAAAATAACATAACATAACATAACATAACATGACATGACATGACATGACATGACATGACATGACATAACATAACATAACATAACATAACATAACATAACATAACATAACATAACATAACATAACATAACATAACATAACATAACATAACATAACATAACATAACATAACATAACATAACATAACATAACATAACATAACATAACATAAGTTAAAGGGCAAAGGAGGGTAAAAACCCCATAAGATGCCCTATAGAACAGACCCAAACCAACACCTAATTCAAACAAAAACCAAATTAACCCAATACAATTGGATCCTGCCACTGTCATGGTAATACTTGTCAATGTTAATCTTGAAGCAGTTGACTGAAGTGGAATTAACAACCCACTCAGGGAGACTGTTCCACTCATTGACAACCCTATGAGAGAAGCTGAACTTTCTGATGTCAAGTCTAGAGAGACATTTCACCAGCTTCTTATTATGGCTACGAACACGGGAATTAGCATAAACCTCTAAGTAGTTAACTCATCAAATTTGCTGAAAATGCTACGAACATTGGCAAACATGACTTTGAGCCCAGAAGCTAGCACGGAAGAGGGATTTCCCCTATTACTGAAAGAATCCCTATGACTACAGTTAGCCCCCCCTGCACTGACAGCCCTCGCCCCTGAACCTAGTTTGACAACTGAGAGTCAACAGCCCTACAAACCATCCTACCCAGCTCATTAGCACCAGCACCAGACAAATGCAATCCATCTTTACTAAATAATGACGCATATTGGTGTGAAAATTTGTGAAGAATTCACTTACTTCACTAAGCCTCCACTTTTGAGTGGAGGCGCAGTCGCAGCTGCAGTGACCGTATCAAAATTTGTGTATTTTGCACTTTTGTTATCTTCACTGTGACTGCGCCTTCGGATGCGAAGTGAGGTCTCTTATTGGCGCGGTATTCTATAGTTTTACCGAATCTCCAGCACTTTTACTGAAAAATATGGCGAGTCTTTACTGTGTTCCTAAATAATTACTCTGGTGCATATTTTACAATGAGCTACTGTAAATGTCTTCTTGACATAGCATAAACATAGAAGATTTAGAGATTGTTTAATAGTGGGTGATTTTAATTTTAAAGATATTGGTTGGGGCACTGAAACTGCCTCAAATATTAGGGCCAATCGTTTTCTCTCCTCGGTGAAAGACAATTTTTTATATCAACATCAGAGGAGTGAGACAAGACATAGATACAGCCGGGTTTCATCCTTATTAGATCTTGTGTTTACCCAAGATCCTGATATTGTGTTGTCTGTATCTCAGTTTCCTGGACTAGGTAACAGTGATCATGACATTTTATTAGCAGAAACTTGTGGGCAGCCAGTGACTTAAATTCATCAGACTTCTAAATTCTTGTATATTAAGGGTGACTATCAGGGACTAAGGAAGTCTTTGGCTCTAAACTGGGAGTCTGAACTTAAAGACAAGTCTGTTGAGGAATCTTGGGATGTCTTTAAAGGACATCTTTTAGCTGCAATGAATGTCAATATTCCTAAGGCTACTAACAGTGATACAGGGATTAAGCATACGTAAAAAGAAACCTGTTTGGATGACAGGGCGGGCTATTGCTAAAGTAAAAGCAAAGAGGAAAGCCTGGAGAAATTACATAAAAACTCAAAGTATGAATGATTATAAAATTTATCCGAAGCTATAGAATCAGGCTAGATGGGAAACAAGGAGGGCCAATAGTGAGTTTGAGAAAAAAATTGCAACTGAAGTTAAGCAAAATCCAAAGACCTTCTGGAACTATACTCGTAGAAAAACAACAATTCGTCAGCCAGTTCAGGACTTAGTTGTGGAGGGTGAGGTTGAGGGTAACAAAATTACAAGTGCTAAGGGCAAAGCTGATGCCTTGAACTCTTTTTTTTGTAGTGTCTTCACTAAGGAGGATTTGTCTTGTATCCCTTCTCTGGACTGTTATAGAGGTGATTATCTTTTGGATAATGTGGAGATTTCTGTAGATGGAGTTCTAAGTAAACTTAAAAATTTAAATGTAAATAAATCTCAAGGGCCTGATCAGATCCATCCTAGAGTTCTTTTTGAAGCTCGTGATGAAATAGTGGCAGCCTTGGTGATTATTTTTCGGGGGACTCTTAGTCATCACACCTTGCCTAGTGATTGGAAATCTGCTCATGTTACCCCCTTTTTTAAGAAGGGTAGCAGATCTCTGCCTGCAAATTATCAACCGTTTAGCCTCACCTCTGTGGTGTGCAAAATTTGTGAGTCGCTTTTAAAAGATAGTATTATAAAGTATATGATCAGTAATGATTTACTGTCTGCCAATCAGTATGGATTTGTTTCAGGTAGATCTTGTGTTTCACAACTTGTGGATGTATTTGATGATTGGACGAAAGCCTGGGATGCAGGCAATGGCATTGATGTTATTTATACTGATTTCATGAAGGCTTTTGACAAGGTACCACATGAAAGGCTGTTAGCGAAATTAAAGTCTTTTGGTATTAAGGGTAATGTGTTGGAATGGATAAGGCAATTTCTGATGAATCGTAGACAGAGGGTTTGTGTGGAAGGAAATTTTTCTGACTGGGGAGACATCGCAAGTGGTATCCCTCAAGGTAATGTGCTTGGGCCAGTTTTATTTCTCATATATATTACCGATTTGCTAAGTTGTGTTACGGATTGTAGGGTAAAAATTTTTGCTGACGACACTAAACTATGTAAGGAAATCCAATCGGAGAGTGATTGTAGTGTTCTTCAGAGTAATATTGAGAATATCTATGAGTGGTCAAGGAAAGGGCAACTTCGCTTTCATCCTGATAAGTGTCATGTTTTGAGAATTGGTTGCTCTCATCCTGAGTTTTGTTATGGTATGTTAGACAACTAAGGCAAGCGTCATAGTCTAGAAGTTGTGACTTCAGAGAAAGATCTTGGAGTTATTGTCAATCGAGATCTTGTATTCAGGGCGCATGTTGCTCAGATTATCACAAAAGCAAACTGTACTCTTGGTGTAATTAGGAGGTCATTTAGGTTTTTGGATAGAGCAACAATTATGTTTTTGTATAAAGCTCTAGTAAGACCTGTTTTGTAATATGGATTACCTGCCTGGTCACCTTTTTACACACATGAAGTAGAGGCTATTGAATCTGTGCAACGTAGAGTAACTAAGTTAGTGCCTGGATTAAATGAGTTACCATTTGAGGAGAGACTTAGAAATTTGAATTTGTTTTCACTTACTCATAGGCGTCTGAGAGGTGACATGTGTTTCATGTATGAGTATTTCCATGGACTGATTACTAATACTACTGACCACAGGCTGTTTGAATTAGTACCAGCATGTTCTGTTACAAGAGGGCATACATATAATATACATAATCCAGGTTTAAAACTTTATTGCGGCAAAAGTTCTTTACTCAGCATTCAATTGATCATTGGAATACTTTACCAGATGATGTAGTAACCTCTAAAACTTTAGATATATTTAAAGGTAGATTGGATACTGATTGGAAGAAGTTGCCTGGATTGTTTAATTATAAGTATTAATTTCTAAGCAGTACTTATTGCCACTATATGGATTGGTTTTCCTTTCTTTTGGAGCGATGAATTGGCTTTTGGCCAGCAACATCGAAGTCAATGTGATGTGATGTGATGTGATGATACACGGGTAAAAACTTGTGCGAGGATTATCGGTATGTTCATTTCCTCCTTTACTGCTGGGTGGTAACCCGATCCACGAAACAAGTGTAATAGACGACTGAAAGGAATGCAACCAGCGAAGCGCTTTAGTGCACGAATTTTTAATTACCATATGCTGTGTTTCATTTTGGAAATCCCAGCTGAGTACTTCTATCTGATGAAATTTTGCCACATATTCTTGGGTAATGAAAACATCGAATCCTTAAGAGGCCAAGCTAAGTTGAAGTTGCGAAAGTTGTGAGTGTTGTGCAGTATTTTTCCAGATCCAGATCCAGCAGGTAGTTGCTTGCATTTTAGGTACTACACCACTGTTACAACACCTTAGAGCCACGTCGTTTCTTTTTTGGTAGCGGACCACTAATTTAGGTGTTTTTACATCCAAAAATATTGACTAACAAATCCAGTCCCTTTAAAGTTCTGCCTATGATGTTTATAAAATGCTATCGGCTTTTCAAATTGATTTTGTTTACAATCATCCTAAGTCCAGAAGGTGTAAAATAAAAGGTTATTTCACTAATTTTAGTGCCACTTTTATTGTATTACTCCACTGTGTCACGGCTGGGAACATGTATCTATTATTGCACCCGATTCTCCCAGGAAACTTAAAGGCCCAGTTCTCTCAACCCAAACAGTACCAACTCTCCTAACCTTCTTACTTAAGCCCCTCCCACAATTGTCTGGAATTCATCCTCATCCAGATACAATCTGATTTTATTGCTTCAAGGTGAGTACAGAAAAGCTCAATTTTAAAATCAAAACTCTCTCAGTACTGTTCATGCTGTGTAATATAAGCTTTGGTACTCTGAATTGTTTGAATTAGCTTTCAGTCAAAGAGCTATTGAGAATTTCGGTACCCGGGTACCAAAATTGTAGTTTGGGGTGAGAGGTTTGGCCCTTTAAATGGTTAAAAATGATCTGTGTTATAATTCTCCAATCATTTAAGGCCCTAAAGCTCTAAATTTCAAATGTCACGACATGGATATTTGAAAGTGCCATAATAACTCACATTCTGAGTTTTAAGCAGAGCCCGGGTGGCTGTCCCGTTCGAAAACATCATCAACAAGATAATGGTGGAGAAGCAGGATCTTTGTTAACATGACTGTGATATACCCAGCATAAGCGTACCCGCAGACGGGGAAGAGGAGCGGGATGTCCCCAAATTTCCGTAAAATTTAAAATTCAGGCAGGAATGTGGAAAAAATCTGGCAGTCATTTCACAGATTACACGAAAACTAAGAGTGCACGAAATATGAAAAAGATATGCCAGAAATATGAAAAAACATCTCAGTCACAGTAAAATTTTAATGAAAACTCAACACGAGTACTAAAATTAGCTACTTATTCGGACAGCCTGAGCTCAAAAAAGCTATTTTCGTAAGATTCACTTGTTAACATGAATGGTAGTGTTTTGAGTAATGTCACCTTCGAAAAAGATCTGGGTGTTGTAATTACTGGAGATTCAAAGTTATCAAGCAGTGGCGTAGCTAGGATTTTTTCCAGAGGGGGCAAAGGTATGAAATTTCCCCAAAACTTTTCCTGGTCAATGTGTATGTATTTCATATAAAATATGCAAATTAACAAGTATAACAACATTACCATGTCATTTTGTAATATTACCTGCATTTTAAACTTTAAGTATAACAAAGAGCAATCGGAAATAACAAAGTATATTATTTTGGTAAACAATATCTAGTTTATTTGTATGCAGTATCGCAGTGGCGTACGCAGGATTTCTCTGAAGGGGGCGGGGAGGCATATGGTCTAAGGGGAGGGGTGTCCGGAAATTTTTTGACGCTTTGAAGGAGCCTAGATGTAAAATGGTGCAAGATTTTCGACTTTGACAGGAACACTAGTGTTTAAAGTTGAACCGTGCATGGTGGTTCATGAGGATAAAACTGAAATTTTTGTGTCTTTACGTGCATTCTTATGCCATTTATACCTTACGACTGAAGTAAAACTTGTCATTAAATTTTAGGAGTCCAAATAAAAGAGCATTGATCGGATATAGGATTGGCCACAAAACGTTATTTTATCATAAAGATTATCTAAGCGGAGCGCCACCATTAGTTGGCGCGGAGTGTTGAGAAAATTTCAATAAAAAAACAGACCCCTCAGATGGCCGGAAATAGCATTTTCCGGACTTATACGAAGAATCTAATGAGTCGCTTTCTTCTTTTGCCGTTTGCACTTAAATGGTCACTTCAAAATATGTTCACAAACTGCAAAGTGATCAGAGAGTTAAAAGCTAATTTGACTCCAAAAATGTAATTTTGCCCAAAAGACTGAGTAAAGCGCCACCATTGGTTGGCGTGGAGTATAAAGAAAATTTCGAAAAATCAGACCCCTCAGATGGCCAAAAATAGCGTATTCATGCTTGTAAAGAGAATCTTAACATGTACTGAGTTTTATTTTAATCGATTCCACCAGTGGGATACAAAGTCCACCTTTTAAGTAAAAATTGGAATTTGACAAAACTTGCCTATTTGTTGGAATTAAAACAAATGGCATCACTGAGGGGCCTTGCAGAGGCAGTCCTTCCCCTTTGAGAATTTTTTAAAAAATGGGTGTCCTTATATGCAATCTGGTGCTACATATGCTATCTTTTGAAGCACAATCTGTGTTACTAAAGTTTGACTCCCTATATTTAAGAACAAATAAAAAATGGCATCGGTGAGGGGGGAGCATTGCCCGATGGTCCCCCTTCGTACGCCACTGAAAGGAGGCCTAAAAGTGGCTCGATCACACAGGATATCCTGTTAGAACAGCAGTCTGTCAAGGGTAGAGGCTGCAAGGTACTCATGGACCCGTCATTGTTACACCCAAGTAAGCAGAAAGCTATTTTCCCGAACTAGCCTGCAAGCCTCCAAGAATTAGGCTAAGTAACAAAATATAAGTATGCCTATGGATCCCGTTCGTTATAATTTTTAGACTAAAGTTAAGTTTATCGTTGGCCATCATGCCAAGACGATCGTACAGAACTCACTGCATTTGGAGATGGGGGTAACTGAGGTAACACTAGGGGTAACTGCGGTAACACATTAGTTACGCTCTGCACAGATAACTTTCCCGATCTAAGTGAGGCTTCATTTAAACGCATATAGTTTCTTAAAAACTCAATCAAAGACCCTCAAAAGTGGCATAGATGAACTCTGTGGGAATTTTACCTGCAGAACAATACCTTAAACTTTGAAAATAGTCGCAAAATACCCCCCAAAAAGCATACGAAAAGTCGAAAAATCTTACGCAATCTCTCTTTCTTTTGCGAGTCACGGTCTTTCTTTTGCAAGTCTCACTCCAAGATGTGAGAGCTACTCGAGCTAAGCCGGATATCAAGTGACACTTCTTCCTGGTCCTTTTCTGTACAACGATGGAGGCAAATGCGTATTCTTTATGTACTTTACAACCCTGAAGCTATTACGTAATAGCTCCGTGCTCTCACACACACTCGCGTGGATTTCACGTTCAACAATGATGAGTCATATTTCTCAGTGTTTTTCGAAGTCAAAACTCGCGCTTAGGTGGAAAAAAGAATAATTCACTTGCAAGGCATTGAGAATTTTCGTTAACTCATCTATTGTTCTTAATATATTTTTATAGTACATAGGTTAACGGGAGACAATCAGCTTTTAGGATATATTATTCTGGCACTTTCTATCAATTTCAAATCTCAGTGGGGTGCTAGTAATCGGATTGTACAGTAAGTGAAGCTCGGAGAGATACCATTGCTGTAGTGATACCAACATCTGTTCAGATAGACCTAGAAACTACGGTTTATCAATAGAAACGGTGTCTATAGGGAGGCAGCACATATGTGGAACAGCCTGGTCAGAGTCATCAAACGAGATAAGAGCGGTGTATCTTTACACCTTGAGTAGCGCAGGCAAGCAAATCCCAAAAGCAGTGAGTTCTGTACAGTCAACTTCTCATGTGGATTGTTTCAGCCCCTTCCATCGTTATGTACACAGAGTAAAATCGGTATAGTTTAAACCCCTCCCGCTTCTAGCTTGTAGGACAATATAACCTCGGGGTCTACGTTAGTGACTTGTCAGTTTTCACATCCTTTTACTGAATTCCCAAAGTGTACAACGCAGAGACTGTGTACAAGGGGATAAAATCCAAAATTTTCTTTGTACGCTCCGCGCCAACTGATGGTGGCGCTACGCTAAGATAGTAAACTCCAGCCACCCCCTACAAAAGTATCCGGTCCCCCAATGAACCCCTACCAAGGTTTTGCCCCCTGAACCCCACCAGGGGCCCTCAAGCGGTCCCCTGGATCCCACGCCGAATGGGGATTTGTGCTTCGCGTAAAACCCGACGCCGTACGGCGTCACAATTTTGTCGGCTGCCGAAAACTTGTACCCCCCTCCCCCATAAAAACATCTTCGCCGCATATGAATACGAACATACAGTAGAAATATTAAAAAATGAAATGTGCTTTTAAGCCTGGCATAATTTCTAGGATTTCGAAGAAGATACTTTTCTGTAAAAATAATTCTAAAAAAAGGCCTCACTTTTCCGTCAGCGTTAATGGTCCATTTTGTTAAATGCCCTCCGTAAAAGTTTCTTAAAAATCGTTTCTACTCTTTATCCCAGCCCTCAAGTTGGTTAGTTAATTAATTAGTTCGTTAATTAGTGAGTTGGTTAATTAGTCACATTATCCAGATACATTTTCCATATTCTGAGCTGAATTTTATATATGATGCAACTTTTGTCATAAAAATCCGTACGGTACTTGTTACGATGTGAGATATTTCGCAGCACCTTTTGGCTTAAAATTCATGTCAAATTTAAGGCTTTGTGTAAAGGCATAAAGGTTAAAAAATTATCCTAATTTTTCCGTTCCACAACTGATGGGCCTGTCAGTAATACAGAGAAACACTATGTTTCTTCAAAATAAGCAATATCATGGGTGTTCCTGTTCTGCATTACAAACCTTCCACACAGCAAGGAAAAAAACAAAATTTCTTAGTGATTCAAAGTAGTGTCAAGCCTGCCTAGTTTACATGACAGTGACGACATCATGCCCCACCCCTCCATTGAACACAGTTTGTCAGTCCACTAGATAGTACCCCAATTCTTTGGAGAAATATTATTCGGGATCCACAGCAAGGATTTTCCGTCCCATGTCAGATTCCCAACAGGTGCATTGATAAGACCTTTAAGGATATTTGAATTTTCAACTACCCCATGGTTCGTGGCGCCAGCTGTCATCGTCGAGACTTATATAGGGCTTTGTCCTTTGACTCCCACCAGGGACCCTAAGGAGGGCCCTTGGACCATACGTTGAAGTCGAACTCCGAGTGAAAATTTTCCTCTTCCAGATTTACCGTTGTCCTTCATTTGCCCCCACTCTCCGAAATTGTGTTGCCTCGCCGCATGATATACGGCGTCTGCCAGTTCAATATCCTGTGCTGATTCTTGGCGAATCAAAGCTAGCTTCGCCTGCTAGCTTCAGACCGGTCAACTACTGATGCCCCTTCGTGATTTCACCTCTCAGGGATATGCTACCAGGTTCATCAGAAAGAAATACCAGCTAAGAATTTCAAAATGAAACACAGGATATGGTAATCAAAAATTTCTTGAAATGATTTTTATGCTCTGCTGTCTTCATTCCGCAGGATTAAGCCACTGCCGTACTGGCTAGCTCTGTTGCACTGTTTCGTGGAACAGGTTACCACACAAGCTTTTACTATTTTCGTGGAACGGGTTAACACACAAGCGGAAAGGGTGAATTAAATAAAGTTCTGCACTTAGGCAAGGCCTGAGGGCCAGCCCCAGCCCAGATGCCACAGGTCGTCCTTCTGTAATTATATAGTAACCGAAGCTTAGCCTATAATCAAGAATGATCTAGTGAAGTTGATTGAATGATCTAGTCACTGGGCCTCCACTTCTGAGAGGAGGTGCAGTTGCAGTCTCAGTGACGGATTCTAAATTTGTGTATTTTGTACTTTTGTGAGTTTCACTGTGTCTCCGCCCCCTGAGCCCAAGTGAGGTCTCTAATTGGTGGGGTATTCTACAGTTGTGCTGAAATGTGATCTCATAATTAACTGTACCACTAATAATATTCTTACAGTATTTCTGTTGTGCTTTTTGTAGGCCAAGTCCATTTTGTAACGATTACTCAAAATAATTTGGGGACAGAGTAATTACATTTTAAGCAAACTTCTTTTTTCAAAAGGGGTAAGCTAGGCCTAAATTCCTATTTCAAAATGGTGATCAAGTGCTACATTTAATCATATATGCATTGAAAACCACCTCCTGCAATAATTTCAGCACATGCCCCTTGGTTGGGCCACTGACAAATGTGAAACAATGATATTTTGGTTACTGGTGAAAGTTGGTTTGTTGCAGTCACTCTTCATTAAGGTGCTGGGGCATGTTTGCATATTGCTGTTGTTTGTTGTTGTATTAATATCTAGCACTGTGGGGAGACTTTAGAAATCTTAGGCCATGTAAATAAATTTGAAATTGTAATCAGCAGATAACAAGATGTCTAAAAACTCAGATCAGACGCAGGAGCTGCTGGTAGAAGTTGAAGCTGCTGCACCAGAGGATGGAGAAGAACAATCTCAAAAAGGAGGTGTAGAACAGGAGGAACTGGAAGAATCATTTGGAGCAAAACCAGAACCAAAACCAGAACCATACATAAGAACAGACAAGTATGATAGGTTTCTAGATGAGGGGATTTCACACAAAGTTTCTGAGGAGTTGGACAAGATATACCAAAAGAGTAAGTTACCGCTTCATGATGCATGCGGCTCGGTTACTTGCTGTTTGGTCTACGACAAGAGAAAGAAATGATATTCAGGGTGTCATGTGATCACCAAAGACATCAAATGTGCCTTTGCTACCTCTAAAAACACAAATTCACATGATTTGGTGTCTTGATTTTGTGTTTTCAGAGATAGCAAAGGCAGATTTGGTGTCTTCGTTGATCACGTGACACCTGGAATATCGATTTTATTTTCGGGGGGTAGACCAAATGGCAAGTGACCGAGCCACACACATCATGTGTTACATGCATTCATTCTCAGCTATATGTCAAATTCCATGGTGGGCACAGTTATCTGGAGATATATGTGTAATGTGACAGAGTTGCTGAGGTGAATTTCTTACTTTCAAATTTAATTCAATTATTTGGCCATTTTGGCATGGTAAGGAATGCAATTGACACCCACGTCTGTATTCCATTTCCACATTTGGTAATTAATCAAAAACATCAAGCAAATAAGGTCCAACTGAACCTTCAGACAACTTTTGTCTGATCTTTAAAATCTTGGGCTTTGCCAAAATTCATTCTTTGCCAGATTCTCCTTTTTCAAAGGGGCTTCCAAAAAGGTCAATCAGATTTGTTATTATTATGAGCTTTTAAGATGTTTAAATAGTAAACTAGTGCAGAAGTAGTTCACTTTGAAGCAGTTACAAACCCCCCCCCCCCTTCTTTTTGTTTTTGACAGAATCCCTGACGTCCCTGTCCAATAATGGCTTCAAAATGTAATTAGTCATATATTCACTTCCAAAAGTCAGTATTCAGTTCAAGAGTCATCAAGTCTTGAAGAAGATTATAAACATTTCATGTAATTTTGGTGTCTTTTCTTTTTAACTATTCAGTGCAATTTTTGTCTTTTTATTAACTATTTAATGCAATTTTGTTTTTCTTTTCCGACAATTCAGAACTGTCAGAAGGTGATGAGTTGGATAGGAAAGCTATTGCTGCTGTGAAAAAACTGGATGAAGAAACAGCACTGCAAGTTTTAGAGCACTTTTATGAAAGTGACTTATCCTGTGTCCAGAACAAGAGTTCATATTTACGTGATGCAATTAAAATGTTCAGAACTAAGAGGAAGAATGTAGGAAGCAAACCAGAACCTGACAAAATCACTGTAGCAGATGAAGCCAAAATAAAGGTGCCTTTTTATATGGTTATTTTTCCAGGGTTGTTTGATTTGAATTACCCTGGTTAAAATCACAAAAATCGTAATTTTAACTGAAAAATGATTCATCTGACTGAATCACTGATTTATCTGACAAAATCACCAGCTCTGATTTTCCCCCTCTAGGGAGGGGAGTGGGGTTGGGATGGATATAGAGCTTAAAACATAATTTTGTAGCCCTCTGCACGTGTTAGACATTGTTTCAATTTGTGAGGAAAATATTCCACACTATTAAACATTGGCACATTCAAACATAAGCATCTGTTTATCTTCTTGAATGAACTTGCTGGTAATGAAAGTTACTAAAAGGATTTCCAGAGACCAAATTTATTCACTTGAAAATATTCAGAAATATTTGCTAATAAAATACAGTTTTCACCTTCTGAGAGACACAATTACTCTCCATATTTTCAAGTCAATGAATTTTGTCTCTGGAAAATCCCTTTACATACATGTAGAAACTTGTATTGGGAATAGAAACTTTACCCGTAGAAATGTTTAACTTTTTCAGGGTTATCAGCCTAGTTGAAATTAAACTAAGATTCTGTAACGCTTTTATAAATTTTTCAAGGGGTTTGCTAAGGGTAAGAAAAGAAGGAAGACTTATTGTGGCAATGCAAAATATTTTACAATAAAGTTTTGACCGATAGGGATGAGGTCACAAGATGAACACAAGCGGAGGCAATTTTTTAAAGAAGATAGCTTAAAATTGAAATTAAACTGCTCCTCTTGATTACTACAGTAGTACTGATAAAACACACCCAAAACACATACTGGCCTGTGGTTTAACTTAGGATTATTTTGACCCTAATATTTTTTAGCTCACACATGTACACGTGTGAGGTTATCAAATGGGGCAGGAGGCATCAACTTTTTAACAAAAGACTTCTTCTTCCTCATTTTTGGTTCCTTGTGTGACAAAGGAACCTATGCAGTCACCTTGGCATATGTATGTTTGTGTGTGTGTGTGTGTGTGTGTGTGTGTGTATGTGACAGATTGGAATGCGAAGTATGTAGTGCGATAACTCAATAACCGAGTGATCAATTTTTTCAAACTTGGTATGTATGTAGATGTTGTGGAGTAGATGTGCCCTATCATTTTTGGTGGAGGTCAAAGATCACTGGTGATCACCAGAGGCCAAAAAATTGAAATTCTGTTAGTAGCTGTAACTCAGTATCCGTTGTTCAAGCAGTGGCATAATTTTAGGATAAGTTAGGGACTTGTAGAAGGTGAAAATGTTGGTACATTATTTAACCAAAATAATTGGAAAGGGTCAAAAGGTCAAAAAGTTATGTTTTATTGATATCTTGCCACTGAAACATTTTAGAGGGGTGGTGTAATGGAGATTTGTGTTCGTCTAAGTGAAAGGCACATGGTGACCCCTGTGACCTCACTTGACCTCATTTGACCTTTGTGACTTTTTTGTGACGTCAAGATTTGTCTTGATCAGAGGAACCAAAAAGGCTATCACACTACCCTCCTACGATGTTCGTTACTTGAGTTACTGACATTTAAGTGACAGGCTAGTGTGTACATGTAGGTCATATGTAGGCCTATTGCAATGCCATGTATGCGGTGCAATTACTCAATAACCAAGTAAGAAAAGGGAAATAATGGAAAGTTGTGATCGTCTAAGTAATGTGCACGAGAAGACTCTTCGGGTCTTTGTTCAATTGGTTTAAAAGTCCAGCTGAAGTTTAATGCCTTTAGACAAATGCAACGTATAAAAGAAAAGAGGAATTCCCCCTCTCAGTCTAAAAGCAGTTAGGTCAACAATCAGGACAGTAATGCAGTTATCATTAAAAAAAATCTTTTCCTCACATGCAGTATTGAATAAAGTTATTCGCAATGCGAGCTAAGATTCCAATTTCAATAGAAAAATATGAAAGCAGTTTCTCTTCTTTACCTCTGCTTTTACCCTAGGGGCTACAATGCTGTTTCTACTAGTAACCGCTTCTTTAGGTTAAAAGGTCAAGGTGAAAGTCATTTATTAGATTCTACAGAGCTATGTTTGTTTCTTGGTCTTCTAGCCAAATTGTGAAGAAGAAATTGGTGGTAATAAATCACTCTCCGGCTGCCTTCAGTAGCAGAATTGTGGGCTTTTCCTTATTTTTGCTTTTAAGGCAAACACATTGGGTAGTCTAAAGGACAACCATGACATAATTTCTAGTCATCCATCATAAATTTTGGTGGTCAGGGATGACCAGATGACTGTTAAATTTCTTTGGTGCAGAAGAGACTGTGTTTATTTAAAATCAGTTTTGATCTACTTTGACCGTATTTGACCTTTGTGACTTCTTTTTAAGGTCTGGATTTGAATTGTTGAGATTGACCAGAAAGGCAATTAACTAACCTCCTATACTACCCTAAACTCAAGTAAATGACATTTTAGTGAAAGGTGATGAATGTATTTGTCGCATGGAAGTGGGCGGTGTGCAGTGTGATAATTTGAAAAGTTCAGTGTTCTGTTTCTCTCAAACTAAAAGTGTTTGTATGATTTTGAAATTTAATGTATCCCTTTGTTTTGGGGTGATGGCTAAAAGTCATTGGGGTTAAAGGTGCAAATTATGCCTTACTTTGTGACTACCTTAATACAATATCATCTTAAATGCAAGGAACCATAGTGCCCTTGCTCTCTTGTTGAAGATTTGGGACTGAAATTTTGGTGTATGATTGCTTTGGAGGAGAGCATTCATACCTACCTACCTGCATTCTAATATAGGAAATTGGAAGTTGTGTTTTAAAGCTGTTTTTTAGGGCTGAGTTCATTTTGCCTGCAGATTGGTTAGTTGTTTATTTTTTGCACTAACAGCAGTGTGCTTGATTGCGTGTTCAGTTCTTATCTTGCACATATATGCAGGCTATTTAACCTGGTTCTTTATGTTACAGCTGGTTGAACACAAAGCATTCACAGTACTGTCATAGTATGCTTGTGCCGGCAGTCTCATAATCAGCTGTGGTCAGCTAGTGTGGAGAGAATAAGCTTTAACCAGAGAGTTACAACAGACCCTGTTGTAACTTATCTCAGGGAGGTCTTAATAACACCTCCCTGCTTATCTATTGTGGAGATACCTTTCATTCTGTTCTGTTCAATTTATCATGAATTGGCCAAACCAAGCAATACCAACATAACTGGTTGAGTTCAATGAGCACAGTACAGCAGGAACTTCTTGAGTATCTGTGTCTTATTTTGATCAGTACAGAGCCAGGCAGGGTTTACTTGTGGATTTGTAGGTGCAAATGAATGTACTTTGCAATACCAGAGCTGGCTGAGCAGTTTACAGGTACACCATACATAAGTTATTAATTTTATCTTACTGTCTAATGCCTTAAAGAATACACAGTCCAGGCTTTCATGATTCCAGAAAATACTGTACACAGTGGTATTTTGATCTACCATAAAATTATATCTGATGTAGATTTACATTCAAAATCACAAATGTTTTGTCTTCACTATTCTTTACTTCCTTGCATATAATTTTGTAATGTAAGGAGGTTAAGAATCATAACAGATAAAATTTGGTTGAACTTTGAATTCCTGTTTTTTAACAGACAAAACAGGTTGTGTGAGCTTCACAACAGCACTGCTGTTCTAGTTTAAACTGGGATCAAATTATTTAATGTACAGTAACTGAAGGGAGAATAGTAGAATTCTTAGCATTTATAGAAAATCTAGAAGCTTCCAGAACAGAGGCTGTTTGTTCCATCAAGAAACAATTGCATATCATCAGCATACTGCAATATACAACAATCAGTTTTATAAAAGTTTTTTGTATGCCCATCACTGCCTGGTACTGAGTTATCATTAAAAGCCCTTGAAAAGAAGGCTTGTGAACACTCAGCTGGACTTAGAAATCTTTTGCTGAAAATGTAAATAAGAGAGCCCTGCATGTGTAGTATCAACTGACAGATAAAGTTCAGTACCTACCAAATTCTCAGAATATAGACAAATCCTATCAGCCCTTGTTTTCAGTGACTGAAGGCAGCCATTAGTGGGGTCCATCAGCCTTAAATTGCCTTCATTTATATTGTCTTCATGCATTTCAAACCCTCATATTCAGTGAAATTGAAAGAATTAAGATACAATTTAGTGTGCTACCATCCATGATACAAGTAAGCAAGGAAATTGAAAGAGGTAATGGACCCCAGTTATGGCAGACTAAAGTCAGACCATCACTTGTCTGTCAGGATTCATCTATAGTGAGCAGAAGAATGTGATTAAAAATAAAAAGCTTTGACTTTCTTCATTTATTGTCTGTCCAATTACACTGTTCTGTTTATTATGCACTTAAAGGTGAAGTTAATGTTTCACATATTTTTCCTTACTGTGTCCAGAGTTCAACAAAACTGATTGCCAATTCACCAGTACCAATTTCCAAGATGAAGAGCTCCATTTACACTTGCCTCTCTGGTTTGGTGAGTGGTTCATAAAACTCACTTTGTGTGTAGGTTATTACAGGCAAATAGATTCAGACCTATATATCATTCTCGGGAGTAAATTTAAGAATACTCCCACCAGCTGGTGAGTTGGTCTTAAGATATTTTACCAAGGCCAGACCCTATTGTACCCATCATGCTCTTGATCTCAATTAAAATTACTGTACACCCAACAACTTATAAATTATGATAAGAGAGTGATTTATTGTGCATTTTGTTTACTGTTTTTTTTTTCGCTGAATCATCCTTAAATAATTCCTGTTCAATTTTGTACTTCCTTCAATGAGCTCTTATGGCAAAAGAATCTTGTATTTATAAATTTACCCTGATTACTCCAACACTTTCTTCTTGCTTTTCCAACAGGGACAAAATTCCAAGCGCAAACATACAACTGAGAGGAATCGCGCTTTGCGAGAAACAGTAAGTAGGAATGGTACGTGCTTGTATCCATAAACTTCATATCTAAATAATGTACCAGCCAAGTTGATGAATGTTTAAAAAGAATTTCCAGCTTATTTTTAAACCACGGGCAAAATCTATTTTTCCTCCTCTTTCCGCTGTTTTCATCTGTTTTCATCTGTTTTCATCTGTTAACAGTGCTATGAATCTCCTGGATAAATGAAATATTAAAATGTTTTATATGCTTTTATATGTTGAACTGTCTATGGACCCTGATTGTTAAAACATTTTCTTCATGCCTTCCTTTAATAATAGGATGACTCCTCGGAGCGCAAACGTGCCAGTAAGAGGAACTGGGCAAGGCTACAAACGGTAAGTATCTTTGGTGCTCAAAGCTCATGAACTTACAGGTCATGGTGACATGAAAATGACAAATTTGAGGGTTTGGTGGAGACAGCACTGAAATCTTCCAAGCAATGTCAGCACCTTTGACTGGCATGTCACTCAGTTAGTTACACAGTTGTCACAGTTAGTTAGTTTGGTAAGATTTAACGACACACCAACACGAATGTGTTATATAGTGTCATAAAGTTCAAATACTGTTCAATTCCTCCCATTTAGTCCCCTCATACGACAGGCAGGGAATACTGTAGGCATATTCCACAGCCCACAGGGGGATCTACTTAATTCAGGCCTTGAATTTTGGGGTGTAGAAGTGCGATTGCACTCATTTTCTTTCATCTCAAATTTCAGTGACGAGGGCAATTTTTTGCATACCCAGATAAACAATAGGGGTTCGTAGAGTCATATGTTTAATGAAGTTTTTTCGTAATACTGGTTTGTGATCGCTGTAATCTATTTTTCATTGATTGCCATTGGTAAAGAGTACAGTTATTTATGTTTGTATATTTTTGCAATGTTATGGTTTCATTGCAATGCGCCTGGAGCACCTTTTGAGGTGGATTTGTGCGCACTATAAATCCACATTATTATTATTGTTATTGTTATTGTTATTGTTATTGTGATTGTGATGGTGATGGTGATGGTGATGGTGATGGTGATGGTGATGGTGATGGTGATGGTGATGGTGATGGTGATGGTGATTGTTATTGTTATTGTTATTATTATTAAAATCTATTAAAGTTTAATAAAAGGGCACATCTACCACAATTCTTAGTTTTGGAATGAATGTCATTTGCAGCACACCCGGAAACTCTGAAACTGAAAGCTTGTCAGTTACTTACATTATTAGCATTCAGTACAGGTTCTCTTTCTGTATTGTGTGGTAGTTATGCAGTTGGAAGCAGTACAAAGCAGCTTCAGTTAAGGACTAGTTTTTCCCTTCTCATATCAAACATCTCATTGCACAGAAAACAGAAATTGAAGACACTACACATAAAGCCATAATCCTAAGTTTTTGTCTCAAAATACTCTGTAATATTTTTTTACCTCCCTTTGAGGTCTCAATTAAGTTTCATATTTAAAAAATATCGTGGAATAGTCATGGAATCCTCCTATGTATGTTTGTTTGTATGTATGTATTGGAACATTTGTTTTTCTATTCCAATAGGGAGAAAACTTGGAACGTATACGTGAAAGTAAAAAGAATTGGGCCAGAAGGCAAAGAGTGAGTATGAATGGTACATGGGTGTGTCTGACTTCCATATTCTTCAAACCTTTATCTAAATATTAATGAATTCTTTCATTAATAATTTAGCAATTAGTCTTCATATTCATGAACTTGATAAATGTGCATTCTACTATTTAGTGTAGGTTTCATCTTTTCCTGAATGAGATAGTTTTAGAATCAACCAATCACAAAGCAGCCTCTGTTTAACCCTCCATGATGTTCATATAGTACAGTTCAGGATAAAGTCGATGTTACTACAAGTTAATCATTTAGAGATCTATCTTTTTCAGTGTTAGTTGTGTTAGACTTAGTGTTAACGATATGATAATAGCCTTCGTAATACAGCTATCAACACTATCAACACTTCCCTTGGCAATGTGAATCATTACCCTTGTTAGTTCTTTTGGCCAGAATGAGGTGGTTAAGTAAGTGGTTACTGTATTGTTGTTTACATCAGTAGAGGAAATCGCATACAGCTGCATCCACCTCCAGGTAATCGTACACCATATCCTGTGGAATTTGTAAACACTACTTGTGATACATGTGTTTAGTAGGTTGGGGAGCAGCTGTAGCTAGGTTCTATGTTCAACACTTAATCGAATTACATACAGAATTGCAAGTTGTTTTTTCACCTTCTTAGAAGGTGGTGACTCTTCTTTTGACTTACAGCCTCAAAAGTAATATGAGTGCAGCCAATATTACAAACAGGAGAACTGCACAGCTGCTAAGCAGGCAATTTGTTCCCAGTGGCGCATAGCAGAAACAATGGTGTTCCACTTAAACTTAAATTCATGGAAATATCATTGCCCATATGCTAGCTGCACACTTACATGTCTTTGCACCCCACAACTCAACTCGATCGTCAGATCTTCAACAGTCATGTAATGTGCGTGAGTTTACAACTGTGATTGGCAGTTGCAAGACCAGTTTAAGTCACGCCGACTTCAGTCGGGAAGAACCAACGTATTGGTTCTTTCTGACTGAAGTGGGTGTGACTGAAACTGATATTGAAATTGCCAATCACAGTTGGGGCCAACATCAAGTTGAGTGTGCAAAGTCATGAAGTGTGCAACTAGCTTTACAGTTGCTTGGGAATTAGAACTTAGGATTAAGAAGAAAACATCGGGTTTAATTCTGCCTTTCCCCTTTTGGTACTCAACTGTTACAAAATGACCAAATGTTAGCATAAAGGGTAGCACACATTGAGAATTTACCTCACGTTTCAAGTAAACTTTCAGAGTACTCCACAAAATATTCCTTTCAGGTGTAGAAACTTTTGCAGAGAACAAAGGCTGGGGCAACAGAAGAATGCCTCTTACTAGAGGACTGCCTCTTCTTACTAGTGTAAATTAAGGTATAACATTTTTACAGTGGTTGATTACAGTTACATTGGCAGATTCTACTTATTTAGTCTGTTTACTCTGATTGTTGCTACATTTTTCTCTACCTATTCCAACAGGGAGAAAACTTGGAACGCATACGTGAAAGTAAAAGGAATTGGGCCAGAAGGCAAAGAGTAAGTTTGAATTTTACATGTGTGTTTGTATCTGTCTGTTACTTAAAGTCATGTTCTGGAGACAAAATTCATTAACTTCAAAATAAGAAGAAAAATTTTATCTTTCAGAGGGTGAAAACTGCATTTCAATAGCTTACAGCATTTGGAAGATACAAATTTTTAAAGAATTGCAAATTTTTCTTGGGATTTGCTGCATCATGGGAAATCTGTGATGTCATTGTGGCACATTAATTTGACGGTGCATTCAATTTATTTATAATTATGATGCCGCTGCGGACAATATCAAGCAACATTGTTGGTTGTGCTCTACATATGTTAAAGGGTAATGCTAGATCTACAGGAAAAGATATTCAAACATTCCAGCAGTATCAAATTTCAAGGACAAACAGGATGTTCAATTTCAAAGAAACACAAAAGGAATTTGAAGCAATGTGCCCACATTACATAACTTTCTGTGGCTTTGTTGAAGAGCAGAGGTATTTTTTAACAGAAGTAACCAATCTTCAAAGTGAGATATCTTGAGTTAGGAAAATGGTATTATGACAGGGTTTGAAGGACATGGTGTGGAATATTTTTGTTTTTCTTACAAGACAAAGACAAAAAGCCACCAGAACATGCCTTTAACTAATCACATGGGTAATCTTACTTAGATTCTAAATATTACAAAATAGAGTATTTAAAGACAACATATAAACAATCATCATTCTAAAATTTTTATCTGAAATAAACTGGTCACCGTTTTCCAATAATTTTCATCCTTCCCAAGTCAAACCCTTTTATACAATGTCCAACAACTTTGCTTGGAGGCCTTGATGAATCTTCATATTATGTGACCTTTTGTGACTAACTTGGAAAACTTTTCCATGCACTGCTTTGACTTCATTTGGAGAATGTAGTACACATATTTGATTGTAAATGCAGCACTGGATGCGTGCAATGATTGTTAGTTGACAGCTGAAGACCGCTGTTAAATGTCATAAAAAATTACTGTGAACACTTGCTTAATCATTTTCATTTTCATTTGACCAAGTATCTCTGACTGACATTACAAAAAGACATCTTGGAAAGAATCAATGAGCTTGTGAGAAGTAACATATTTGGCTACCTAGCTTGTTCAGTCAACTTCTTTTCAAGCCATAGTTGACAGTGTGTTTGGTCTAAGGGTAAAAACATCAACCACTCATGCGGAAGGCCCAGGTTCTATTTCCAGGTTGAGTAATACCAAAGACTCTAAAAATGGAACCCACTGCCATTTGGTTTTAATGCTTTGCATAAGCAATAGACTAGGGAAAACGGGAAAACAAGCCAGTGAGCCACAACTGGAAAAAGGCTGTGACGAGCTCGACTTGAACCAATAGGTTGGAAACTGGGCCGTAAAACTCCATCTAACTAACTTCAAGCCCTACTTTAAGCTCAGCCTGCTCAAACAAAAGACAATTCTATACTACTAAGCTTTCTACATTAATTGATTTTCAAGTATGCATTTCTTAGCCTGATTTGCTCCACATGATGAAATATTCCAGTTAGATTAAGGTAGCCATCAAATACCCGCCAACTGGCCAACTGGGCAGGTATTTCCAGTTGACTGGCTTAGAAAACAGTTTTCATGCTTTCTTACTTCAGTCAGCAGTCAATTGAGCTGACCCTCTGTTTCCCTATTATTCAACGATGTAAGAGTTCAGAAAATTTCCTGACTGAGAAAAGTAAAAGTATTGAGCAAATTCTCTGCAAATCCAGTTTTCCAGACATTTAGCCCCTAGGACTCCTTCCTGATGTGAAGTAATCTCAAAGGGAAACCTTACCCTTAGCCCCTTCTTCCAGGCTAACAATCATGGATAACTTTTTTAGGGAATGGACCCCTCCCAAGGATTCCACCAGAAATACAAAAAAAGGAAAATTTGAAATATTTAAAATAGCATCATCCTCATAAATTATGTACCAAGCCAAACAGAAAGCCACACCTACCCAATTGGGTATGTTAGTAGCTAGCCACCCTCTTCCAAGCACAGAAGGTATGATACATAGTTCTGACAACTTGTTTTGCATTGTTGACATGTTTTCATAGAGGGCTGTAAAATGTGATGAAATTGTTAGTCTGACTTGTCTCAATAGCTCTTTGCAGCTCTGTCATAAAACAGTTTTACAATATTCATTGACAGGAATCCAAACGTGCCACCTCTTTAACAAATGGACATGCATCATCAAGTGATCCTGTGTCTCCAGGAGCTGAGAGCCAGTAGAGCAAGAAATTTTACCCATGCCAACCATAGAAGACTTATTCACAAAGAAGCTTTGATGAATCAATGGACTTTTAATGAATATTAATGAAAATTTATAAATATTCACATTAGGCATAAGCTACCTCTTTGCCGATTAATGCAGAAATGTTTGTTGACCAAATTCATCACACTTGTTTGCCAGCACTACAAGGATGTTGTCCAGAAAGATAAGCCTATTCTTGCCTGTTGGAGCAGCTCTGGTCGCTAACACTTGACTTGCACTGAACAAACAGTCTCTGGCTATACAACAGATTTGACCATTGTTAGGATTTTGAGGTTGGATTAACAACTAAGGTTCTTCAGAGACCTCTTTGTTTGAATACAGTACTAGTGCTGGACAGTGGTGGCTTCCATTAAAACAGATCTGACAATCCTTCGTCAGGTTGACCTTGGTCTAACAGCACTTCCTCAACCAAAGGTGAGATGTCAGGTGGGGATATAATAGGCCTTTTCATCTAATGTACATTCCTTAACAATTTTTGATAGAGAAACAAAAGTATAATCTCCCAAATTTATTTTTCTTGAGAACATGTTTCTTTCCTTCAAATATTAAGCCCAAGAAATATAACGTCACCTGATGTAATGAGCATCTTGCATTCATGCTGCGACATCTCTTCTTAACAACTCAACATTAATACTTCATGGGATGAAAGGCAGAATGATGTATATCTCGTATCAGACGTAGTCACTTGATGTGTGCCTTACAGTGATGTTTCCTATAATTGTGCTCAGTGTTTTAATTTTTTTCTATAATAAGGTTTGATAATGTATGAAATCTTATTCATGCAAACTTGAAAAGCCTGTTAGCTTACCCCAAAGGTAATGTAAATTTTTTTTTCATCTGGTACTGTTGATAAATTACTCAAATGTAAAAGCTGCCTGTATCAGGTGTCTATTTTAGTGTGCTTCATCTCCTTCCAATCAGTTGTAAATAGGTAGAAAATGAGGATGTTACAAATTTTAAGAAGGAGAGTTTCATCATGTCCACTAAAATTTTTTTATCATATAGGTGTAACACAAACCCAAGACATGCTATGAATCTGCTTATTGTATTTAGCTTGGAACATTTAATTTAAGGTTCAGCAATGATGGAGCATACAATTGAAAAGAATATTAAAATGGTTGATGCAAGGCTTAACGCAAGAGATGTAAAAATTGACTGTAATCGGTGTTTATGTAGTGCGACAGGATAGTGTAACAATTTTTTAAAAAGAAAGTTTTTTCACGTAGGTATAACACAAAGCTAATATGGACAAAGATACAAAGGTGCTAACGGTATTACTGTATTGGAACATTATTAGGGATCATAAATCACATCTTTTTTCCTCATTCACAGCAACTGTCCATTTTCTAAGTTTTTTTTTCAGTTTATCAAAAAATATTTGATCTACAAGATGTATATAATATTTAAAAGACTGCCCTTGTGGAAAATGAATATCTGATTTGTAGGGTTTTTAGTCTTTATAGTACAGTAGTTTATTCATTTTATGGTTCAAAATTTACTGTGCGTGCAATTCAGACAATATATATGCAAAACTTTTTGTGAAGTTGAAGTAAATGACCTGTTGAAGTAAAATTTTGACTTAAAACTTTGGAATTTTGATTTTTGTTGTCAAATTGTTTTTGGGAAGTCACACTCATAAAATTAATTTTTACAGTAAAGTGCAAAATATTAAGAGGAGGAATGAGAAATATTTAGACATTGAAGCAAAGGCCCTTGGATGTGTTGAAGGAAAATATAAAATGCAGTACCAATAAGCAAGGATGCATGCAACAAGAAGTGTTTCCTCTAAGTAACCCCCCCCCCCACCCACCTATCAACTTCATGCCATAGGCACTCATTCAATAGTTCTCTAAAAATGATAAAATCCAAATAGTTTGGAGGCTTGCATAGGGTTCATGTGATAAGACTCTAATCTGAAAGAACTGCACTTTATAGTAGCCTGTGCATGAGTTGAAAACCTACAGACTTGGCAATGCGTTTTGTCCCTTTTGAAAGAAATGCTTTTCTGCCAGTAGCGCGACGCCGGAATTTCAAAACTTAGGGCAACTCAAAACAAAGAAAATGTTGGTGGCAAACATTTTCGGGCGCAGCACGAAACTGAGGCAGGCCCAAAACGAGCCCTCTTGCGTGTGGAGCTCAAAAGGGCAGAACCCTCGGAAGCTCTGATGTGTTACCATAGTACTGGATGAAAAGGAAATGTTAACTATTTGTTTTTCGGTTAAAAGAACTCCTTACTGACCTGACTTGGGCGATCCAAGGGGCAATCCATTCGCCACTTCTCCATTAGCGTCGCCGAGGGGGGGTGACAAGGGCACGTTCTCCCCTGAAAAATCGTGCGCCCCCCGTGTTTCCCCCCCCCCCCCCCCACTGAGATTTAAAAAAAAATATGTCTTCTGTAGTCAGAGTGTGACCACGAATCATTTTAGGATTCAGTTCTCTGTTAAAAAGAAAAGGCAGTAAATTTTCATGTTTTCCAAATGAAAGTACCGCAAAAAAACCTTGGAAATGCCATTTCCGGCTGTCTGAGGGGATGCGTTTCTTTCAAAAAAGGTGGGGCACAGCTCAGGTCAGTAGCGGATCCAGGAATTTGCAGTGGGGGGGGGATCTGCATGTGGATGGGACATCAAATGTAAACTGAGCAAAGCATCACAATATGTATGGCTGTTGTCTATTAGAATTCAGGAAATGGAAAATGGGGGTGGTAGGCAAGCATCCAAATTTTACCATATTTTTGGGTGTCATTACCACTCTACTAGGGGCTAATTTGCAGCACGCGGAGCGCCCTGAAATTTTCGCCCTTTCCAAATATTTAAAAATATGGGTTGTATTAATTGCAGAAAAGATTGTGATGAGTTTGGGGGGATCTGCATGTGGATGGGACATCAAATGAAAACTGAGCGAAGTGTCACCATATGTATGGCTGTTGTCTAATTTCATGAGTTGTCAAAACCACACAGTAGACTGGTCTCATAACTGGCAAATTTCCGAATTCTTCATTTTCGGACCCCTGCCCCGCCTGGCTAATTTCACCCTCTACAGCCTCCTCATTGGTCATTTTTTAGATCAGCACATTCCTTAATATTTATTTCATTTAGTGCGTCACAACTTTTAACCAATCAGGGAACTGCATGTGTTCCGATCTCCCGAGACATGAAAGCTCCGAGCTTGCAAGTTTTGGTTACACTCACACACTGGTACAGCAGACCTCAGACGACGAGCACCTGAGTCAATCTGTATGTAGTTAAATTTTAATATATATATATATATATATATATATATATATATATATATATATATATATATATATATATATATATATATATATATATATATATATATATATATATATATATATATATATATATATATATCAACAGCCGGCCAAAATAACAGATTAACAGCCGGCCAAAATATATATATATATATATATATATATACATATATCCCCTCCCACCCCCCACAGAAATTTTGGGGACGCGATGGGAGATGTTGAAAAAATGAAGGAGGGCCAAAAAATAAATAAATAAATAAATAAGTAAATCAATCAATCAATCAATCAATCAATAAATAAATCAATCAATCAATAAATAAATAAATAAATAAATAAATAAATAAATAAATAAAAAAAGATAAACGGCAAGAGGAGGGAGGGAATCGGGGGTATTTTTTTTACAGTTTTTCGGGGGGGGGGTCTCTTAGTCGTTACGATAAAGTATGCAGTCCCCGACGACGACTAGTCTCCCCGATGGTTTACCTGTATTTTGCTCTCAGGGGACAATTTCCCTAATAGGAACCCCAAATTTTCGGCGCGCTACGCGCGCTGTAGGACTCGCTCCACTTTTTCAATACTTCCATTCCACATATCTAGGGAGTGTAAGTCCTGTAAACCTTACCAAGTAACAGGTGGGCACAGTACACAGGTTATGTAGAGGTCGAAAATTTCATCCCATATCACGAAGCCTAGTTGCTGTACTCTTGTGTGTGTCATGCGATAGGTCAGTTGGTGAGCGGCTCACGGAGCATAGTTTGGCTGTTTTATCGGGTATTCTAGGTGGTTTCGACACAATGTATGTTATCCCCGATACGGTCTACAACCCCTATAGTTTTTATTTTTTCTTTTTGTTCTTAATGATTACATAGGCTATGTTATTTTTGTAAGATTACCAAAAATTTTCGCGCGCTTTGCGCGCTTTGCAATTTCATGATTCAGACTCAAAAGAACAATATCAGCAACTCGGCTTTTAAAATATTAAGTGATATTGTGCAAAATGTACCCCAGGCTGCAATGACATAAAATAGTAAGGCTCCTTCATATTCCCTTCTCACCACCCCCTCGACATAGGGGCTGTCGGAACTTGTGGTCGCTGGCATGGCCCGCCCCCTGTCGGGAATAATCTGTCGCTTTCCCATGGTCGGTTTAGTTATTTTGGCTTTCAGAAGAGTTCTTTCTGCGATAAAACCCAAAACATTCGGTACGCTTTGCCCACTCTTCCTCAGTTCCGTTACCTAGAGCTAATAAAGCACAAACCCTTCCCATCTTTTCAAGTAAATTAATAAGTAGAATAAATGGATTAATGTACATGTCGGGAATTTCATCTCATTTCGTTAAACTTAGTACATAATCTCTTTTGTCAGTCGTGCGGTACGGACTCGAAGAAGGAAGTACAATATAAGTTGTGCCCGATAGGGCCCAAATGCCGGAAAAATTGACCTATATAAGCTTCAAATAAATACAGATTCTTTTTAGTGTAGGCTAACCCCTAAAAATTTCGCCCGCTTTTCCACGGTTAAATAAGTACGGAAATATCTTCCTCCAGCATATACAAATTTTATGTCGTATGTGACTCGCAATGGCAGGTATAGTGCACAGGTTTTCTTCAAATTTCCCTCACCAACACATCGATGGCATCCTGGCTGTCGGGGCTTGGGGTCGCTACCCACCCTACCCCTCCCCCGTTCGGAGAGTGGCCGTTCGTCGGGCAAATCCTGGCGCCAAGCTTGGAGGGAAGACACATTTTTCCAGTTTTTTTCCATTTATGATTTATATGTGTAATAAAGCAATGAACTAAAAATAGAAGCTGCATTTTTTGGAGAGCGGCAACTATTTTGGAGGGGCGGCCAATTTCACTAGGAGGGCGTGTCGCCCATCTAAAACCCCCTGTGGAGAACACTGGTATCTAGTATAAAAAGAACAAAATATAGCACCATATTGCATCTAAGCTATTCGAGACAGCAAAAAATTCCAAAAGTGGAGGGTGACATTTAAATGGAGTTTTGGCGTTTTTCAGGGCAAGATGTCAATTCCGCCGGTTTAGCCAATGTAAGTCTTATGAGTAGCTGTTTTGTTTCAGTGCAACACAATTCCCTAGGGCCCATTGACTCGTACAGTAACCCTATTACAGCCACATACTAACTCTCGAGGGAATAAGGAAAACATATTGATACAAGATTGAAAGTGTCCAAAAATTCCAGCTTAGGTGTTCACCAGATCGCTCAATTTTGATGTAAAATTGCAAAATCTCCTCGGGGTAGGAGGGGTGAAGCACGCCCTCTCCCCGTTCGGTCGCTGGGCTCCTCACTTGGGTGCTTCGCTCCCTCAAGAAAATGATGCCGCACCCTAGTGGTGGCGGTGAAAAATGGAAAAGTGGGGGCTAAAGGTATGTTCAGCCCCTCAGTATTTGACAAGTGCTCCAATTAAGAAGCAGAGAAAAATTCGAAGTCGGGCTGAACATATTCTTGCTTAGAACATTAAGGAAGTGCCGTTTCCGGCCATCTGATGGGTTTGTAAAGCCAAAAATTTTCTGTTACGCTCCGCGCCAATCGATGGTAGAGTTCCGCTTAGAAACATGTGTTAACATTTTTCATAGACTGATTTTTTTTTTTTTTTTTGCATTAATTGAGAAATCTCGGAAATGAGATCCATATTTCCAGGCTGGGAACATGCAGCATAAAACATTCGGGAAGTGCCGTTTCCTGTCATGTGTGGGGGTTTCTAAAACCAAAAATTTTCTTGTACGCTCCGTGCCAACTGATGGTGGCGCTCCGTTTAGATAGTCCTGTCGGTCAAGATTGGGGACGATGAGTCGACTTTGCCCCCCACAAGAAAATCATGGCTACGCCCCTGCCCTGACGAGATTAGATATTTGGACTTTTGGAACCCTTAGCCTAAGCTACATTGTAGCAGAGGCTAGGTGGTTCTTCATCTTCTGTAAATGTTTCACAGGGAAATCGTAGAAATGCGTACACATCAAACCAGTTCTTCAAGAACTCCATTGGTTACCTGTACGAGAGGGTATAATTTATAAAATCGCGGCACTGCTCACTTACAAAGCTCTACATGGCATGGCACCTTCTTACATTGCTGATCTTTTATCAGAATACAAGCCTTCCCGCTCTCTTCGCTCATCTAGTTCCCAGTGCTTTCTTCAACGTCCACAATCTGTCTGTACCTCATACTATGGTGACCGATCATTTTCTGTGGCAGCCCCGACAGTGTGGAATAACTTGCCCATATCATATTCGAACTGCATCTTCAGTGAACTCTTTGAAATCAAATCTGAAAACCTTCCTGTTCTAACTCTTATTTGTTAACTTTTGATGCGCTTTGAGATTGTTATATGTAAGGCGCTATATGGATCTATATCATCATCATCATCATCATCATCATCATCATCATCATCATCATCATCATCATCATCATCATCATCATCATCATCATCATCATCATCATCATCATCATCATCATCATCATCATCATCATCATCATCATCATCATCATCATCATCATCATTATTAATAGCCTTATTATACACAATTCACTATAATTATACACATTCACCAACTATAGTTATACACAAAAGTATGCCTAGGCCTATTTGATTTCCCATACATAGGTTTGTTGCGCAGGTAGACTCACTGTCGTTTCTTGTGAAAATAAAGCGACTTTTGGCGGGTGAAGCTTCAAAGAACTACCATGAAAACGAAGATGATCCGAGAATGATTATCTGAGGACGAATAAAAATCCGTATGATAGTTTGAATTCGAGGATGAATCCTGCGATAGCTTCAAATAGGTCAGTAACCAAGGACGCATACTGGCGAAGTTTTGTTGCGGTCAAAATTGGTCAAAAAAGTTAAGAGGTATACAATAATATTAAATTCAATCGAATAAACCTTTTAATACACCTCTTTCCATGCGATTAAGCTACAGTACATGTTTTGTTGTTATTCATATCCGGGATTTTGTTTCCCGTTGGACGTTTGCCTCAATTGCAACCGAGTACCACTGACTTGGCCTTACCTTACTACGTTAGGCTAGCACTACTAGCCATTGCAGCTGCATCATTCATAGGCTAGGCCTGTGTTATACTATAGTGTGCCCGTGTTTCCTGAGTTGACGGAGACATTGTAAATTGAAGAATACACTGCAGTGCAAATGCTGGTAGGCCTAGGCAATACCATATCTTGCTGTATACAGTATAGTTGCCTATGCAGGCAAGGTCCAAGCCTAGCCTCTCTCCCTGCTAATACGTTATTCCTTAAGAGTAAGACATTGTTACTAACAGTAGGGTTGTCGCACTAAAAATACGACTAGCCTACATGAAAAATATCAAACTTCAAGAATTTGAATGATTCACATTGTTAAGAAATGAACAAGTTACTTTATACGCAAAACAATTTGTGCCAGATTTGCCCTTCTTAGGAGAATAAAACCACTTTTAGATAAAGATGAAGCCATTTTATTCCATTAACAGGCCTCAATTTTCAGAAAAATTCATGGTTATCCTTTGGGCAACCATGTCAGTATTTTCAGTTGTCTGCAAGGAAATTTGGTTGTCCAAAACATTTTTTGCACAATTACATAACAGTTATTCTGTTTTATGTATTGTTAATCTCAAAAAATAAAGAGATATGATTTTTGGGAGAAAAAACACTTGAAGTCTGAAATAGTGCATAATATAAATAGCTGAAAGCCCTGATCAGCCAGTAGTATACTTTTCAATCAGATAAAGCAAGCTGCTGTGTAAATCATTGTGAGAGAAAAATGGTTGTCCATGGGACAACCAACTTTTAACTTTTGGTTGTTCATATGGAATTTCAGGTGTCCTGGACAATCGGACAACCACGAAAATCGAGCCCTGTATAAAGGATACATATTACCATTCTTAGGTTATTGTTGTCTTGTATGGGCCAGAACTTTTAAGTTTTTTAAAAATTTGGTTTCCCGTGTGGTATGATTGTTTTTTTTTAGTGCCATCACCTGCTATTACTATTTATCTATTTATCTTTGTCCATTTCCTTTCCAGTGTTCTATAGGTTTAACTTTGCCTTATCCTTTTATTTTTTTGTTTTTGCTCTTTAGTTTAAATTTACAACATACATTTTTTTTTTTATTATTATTATTTTTTCTAATTCTTCTTATTAAGTGATTTATGTTTAGGGCCTCATGTAAGATTTGCACTTTTTATATTGCTACATGAGTTTTACCCATGAAAGTTGAAATAAAGTAACAACATTTGAAGGGTAGCCCTTAGTCTAGCTAACAGTAACATTATGCTGTGGAGATTCAGTTCGCATTCTACATACATACCTGGTGTGCCATCAAACATCCATCAAAGACCTTCACTTCAAGCATACAGTTCCAGCAGTATTACATATGATATACTTACATTGGCCTATGACAAGTACAGTATTATAGAGAGGGGCCTATCCATTTATTCTGTTTGTGTCAGGCTTCAACAAATCCCCCGCTGGGCAAGTACCCCAGCCTTAAACATTTGAGTTGGGCAAAATGGCATTTGTACTTTTAGACTTTAAAAATTATATGTACTCAACAGATTTGAATTGGACGAGAAGATATTTATGCGGGCAAGTAGATTGAGAAAACAGCTAGCCCACAGGACAAGTACAAAAAAAAAATTTGTCGAAGCCTGGTTTTTGTACCATGCAATGTAAGAAGTAAGATTACTGTAACAGTGGCATATAATATTAGCATCAAGCCTCATTAAATTTTTTAGATCATTTCCATAATTTTCTTAATTATTTGTGAAAAATGTTGGCCTATTATCTTAAACAGAAAGTGTTGACAAAGTGTGAAGGCCAGAAGATGGTAAACTATGATAGGAAAACCACAAGTGTGTCAAGGTTGCTCATCACAGCATAGTTCCTTCTGAATCAAAAAATGGAAATGGATGAAACGGAAGATCTGCCAGCTTTTGCTGACCTTGTATCAGGAAGTTTTGAGACAGTTCCTTCTCAAGAGTCCAGTACAGTTCGGGTTTTCCTGAGTTCTACATTCACTGGTAACAATTTATGTGTGTTGCATACTCATGTACATACTATGTATTACATTATTAGCAGCCCGATGCATACAGTACAATGTATTAGAACAATTAGAAATTAACCATAGTATAAGGTGCTGTCAGAGACATCTTTTCTTATTTTGGTGCCAAATTTTACTTCTTTCAAGTTGTCTCTTTTTCTTCTGTTTGGTTTAACTTACAGTACAATAGAATCTGATGGCTTTGCCTTTTGTATTAATAACACATTACTGTACTAATAGTGCATTAAAATGGATTCAAACTCTCTTCAATCAGTGCTGCCTGTATACTACCTTCTTACAAGACAAGATGTTCCATTTTCAGCACTTTTGCTTCAAAACACTGTTGCTACTGTTCCACATCCAACCCTTTTATTTGGTATTAATATTTTGCATGTTTTCTCTCATTTTGCTGCATAATAAGTTAACCACACTACCATTATATGAAACAAATTTTTTTCAATTTTGGCAAAAAAAGCTATTAGATAAAATATTACTACTGAAACGCCAACAGAGATACCAAGACAAAAAATTTACAAAAGGCATACTGTAAATGATAGTTCCAGAGGGTATTGTCTTACCCCCATCAATTCTAAGTTAACAGGTTTGTGGGCATTTTTATTAGATAACAAATGCTGTGGACAAAAACTGCTATAATTGTCATTGGATTGCTTTGTTTTCAGATATGATGCACGAGAGAAACAAACTGCTTCGAGAAATATACCCCAAACTTCAGAGATACTGTCAGATGAGAGGGATGGAATTTGAGGTTGTGGACATGAGATGGGGAGTACATGACAATATTACAACTGACCACAAGACCACCCATTTGTGCATGGTTGAGATTGACAACTGTAAGAGGCTATCTCAGGGACCATGTTTTGTGGTAAGATCTGTTTGGAGTACAACACATTTTCTAAACTGTAAATAATTACTGCTCTGTTCATAAAATTTGGGAAAGAGAGATGATTTACTGAGATACTGCAACTAATGTTTAGTACAAGGAGAAAAGTGTGACTTCTTCAAGCTTTACACTAACATCCAACAAGAATTTACTAGGTCAATTACATGTAAAGTTTGGAAAAAGGCTGAACAGCCGACATCTTAGAAGCTCAATGATGTGACTCCTGTGGTCATAGGTTTACAAGGCAGGGGTGCAGGAGGGGGGGGGGGCACTTCCATTCGGGGAAATAGTAGTTGATACATTGGGGAAAAGCATTACAAATTGTGCCATTGACAAATATTTGAGCAAAAATTTCTCCCACAAAAATTACCTGTACACCTATGCCTGTGTTTGACCAAATGGTTCATTGAGTCAGAAAACTGGCCAGCCCAAACAAGTGGCATATGCAGGCATTGTGGCATGGGGGGCAAAACAGTGAATATCCCAGACTGGCATTTTTGGGGAGGGGCCTCTGGAAATTTTTCAAGATCATAACTGACTATACAAAAAATGGTTCCTCCTAGCGACTGATGGTATCAAGAGGATATAGGAAAGTGCTGTGTGTTTTCTGGTGGCCAATTGGAAGGAAATTTTAACTGAAATTAATGAGACGATTCAGTAGAAGGTTTGCATAATGACCAATGGAGGCACTCATGTTGCTCAGTTATACTTGGAAAGACTGGTTCTGAGTGATTCCCAACCAGCCGATTCTCCCCGCCTACTTTCAGAGTTGGCAGAACGGCCCTCACCCCCAGCTACTGGCCCAAACATGTATTATTTTGGTTATCCATTTTGTGGAATGTCATGTGACAACATGACCAAACCCAAATGTCTGGTGTATTATTTTAGGCTGTAGCAAACCTTCATGTGTCAGGAGATTAATGAAAGCAAGGGTTGTTTTATTTTAATGAAGCTAATTAAAATTGCTTCAATCACCACGATTTTAATTGGAAAAATTAAAATTTATATTAGTTGATTTGAATTACTGACTCAAATCATGGTTTTCTTTTAATAAAGCAAACATAAAAAAAAATCATCAACCTTGGAACTTGACATATTTAAGTTTTTGATGTCCCATAATTCTGAATGAAGTTAAGTACTACTACTGTAGTCTGCTCTGAATAGTACCATTTTCAGGGCTTGAAATAAGCTTGGAAAAGAGCACTGCCAAAAATGGCTCTTGGTCTATGCTGTTTCAGTAGACATTCACCCAGGGGCATCTAAGCCATCAGAAAGGGCTAGATGGCCATGGCCGTCAGTGCCTTTGGTTATTTCAGACCCTGCATTTTTGAATCCCTGTGGGTAGTGGTTGTATTTCTAAAGTTCATTTTGTAATTCTCATTTTCTTATTTCAGGCTTTCCTCGGAAACAAATATGGTTATCGACCCCTTGCAGCTTACATAGCAGCTGATGTTTTTGAAAAACTTTGTGAGTTATTGGAGGGGAATGTTGAACCCACCACATTACAGCTTGTGGAAGATTGGTATCGCAAAGATCTCAATTCAGTGCCTCCTGTTTACATTCTTCAACCAATCACAAGCAAATTCCATCACTTTGATGACGAAGATGACACCGAACCGCGTAAAGAGGCAAGAGACAAGTGGTGGAATGAAAGTCAAAAGATGCAAGAAGCTTTAAAGCTAGGAGCTGCAAAGGCTATTGAACAGGGAATTTATTCTCAAGACAAATTGCAACATTTCTTTAGTTCAGGTGAGTTGTTTGGTGAAAGAAAGGTCATTGTACTTTGGGTTCCTCTTGATCATATTTACTTATAGCTACTGTAGCAATATTTCTCATGTGATTATAATTCTTCACCATCTAAGTGGAGTGCAACGATGGGTTTGTTGTGCATAGTATACTTGAAATTTTTTAAAAAATGAAGATTCCCAGATTGCAGGCACTGGTGATTGCATCTTATGCTGCAGTGGAATTCAGGGAACTACAGCTTACTGTGGCATTTGGAGCCCCTGGTATGAAAATCACTGTCTTGGAAACAGAAATCAACATTATAGAAAAAGCTACTTTAGATTACTAAAGTAAAAATATCAAAATCAAATCAAAATCAAATCAAAATCAAAATATCAAGCTGCTCCCCATGAGTAAATGGTACTATTAAAGCTTGTTTAAATTTTTAACATTTCAGTCTCACCATTTCCTCTATTAATGCTAAATTCTTGTATTGTATAAACAGGAACTTGCCTTATCCACAGGTGGTTGCTGAAGACCAGAATATTAAAGACAAAGACAAAATATTTCCTTCGTTTGAGCTGTCTGGAAAAAAAAAACACTGTTATTGTGTGGGAGATCACCATGGTACTGGTTTTCTTTAGGAATTGTTTGGTTTCAGAAATTTCTTATTGTTTCATAAATGCTCCCGTAAGACTTTGCTAAGTACATACAGTACCCACCAAATTGGGCATTTCAGCAGAGAGGATCGATTACCAAGTGCTGTTGGAATTCACTTAAAATAAGCACAAATTGCTTACTTTGCCATAGCTAAAGCAAACAGTTTTCCAGCACACTGATAGGAGAAAGTAAGGGATTGCAGATGAATACTGTTGGGATTCTTGTTTTGGATTAGAGAAGTTGTTTCAAAACTTCTTCCAGAGGTCTGCCTAATGGATTGTCAGCACTTGATTTAAGGACTCATGCACCTTCTAGTCTGAGCCACAGTGCTATATGTCCTTGTTATGATCATATGTAGGTGTGGTCTATTTTTTTGTGTTGGTGATACAATGACATCCATATCTGCATTCATATTTATTGTAACTCGTAACACAATGGCTTACAGTTAAACAAAATGGTAGGTCAACATAAAACTCAGGGGAAGTACCAAAGCATTTAAGGGGGCAGTGATTTTGTAAAAAGGAGTGTACCTGCCATACCACTTTTGCACTCTGTGTGAGTTTGTCATTTGCTGCGATTGCTTTCAAACAACAGTATGTTATGTATGTACTTCACGTTGTATTCACAGTATTAACATTAGTAGCAAACTTTCTTTCTCAGTGGTAACCACCATATCAGCAATCACAAGTAATTTTTTTCCTTTCTAAAAATGAAGTGACAGAACAGGAAGTGGTTCAAGCCGTCACAGATAATCCAAACCCAGAAGAGAATGTACTGATTTTCTTGAGACAAATGGAAGGCGTTGAAAACAGCAAAGATCCAGTGAAAAGAAGGTACATTGACTTGGATGATAATGGGTATGTACTCTGAAGTTATGATTAAGATAGTTAGGTTTTACAACTTAGTTTCAAATCATTTGGTTTAAATTAAGTCAGGCCGACCACAACCTTTTTTCCAGTTGTGGATCCCTGACTTTCCCTACTCTGTTGATTATGCTGAGCACCAAGCACAATGATAGTAGGTTCCATTTTTTAAATCTTTGTATGACCCTGCCAGGAGTTGATCTCCAGACCCACAGGCTGCAAGTCTGATGCTGTAACCAGTGGACCATGCTGTTGGTGTAAAGTTATAAGATGTATGTCACAGGAAGTTGCTCAATTGTACAGTTCATAAACTTTTTATGAACAAAAAATAATGCAAATTTTGAAATGGTGTTCATGAATTCCCCACACTTATTGAAGAAAAGTTAAACCCATCAATCTCCCCCTCTTCAAACCTAAATATCTCCAATATTTTGCAATAGCCCCCAATTTCTCCCACTTGGCATAATAGTGAGCTCAGTTTTACTCCAAGATGCCAAACAGTAAACCAATCAAGAGATGTAAAAACTCAATGAAACCCTTAAGATCAGGTAAAACTGCTGAAACTTAAAGAGGATTACTGTAAATTATTTGCTTTACAAATTTTTTAAACTGGAAATCAACTTTTAAAAAATGGAAATCACAAGGCAAGTGTGCAAAAAGATCATAAAGTGGAATTTTTTTATTTACAAAACTTTAAATTCAAGTCCCCACATGATTTTGAGTAGGTTGATCATGACACCCCACCAGATAGGGATATGTTTCAAAAAAGTAGGAACAGATTTATCATGCTGCTGAGACAGAGAACTTAAAAAGTTCTAGAAATGTGGAATATGGTATGGGGACATCCGTAGTTGCAGAAGAAAGAAATCAGAGAACTTAGGTACAGAGGCAGGAAACCAGCTTGCAAACAACTGTCAGGGAAAAAAGTTGCTGTCATTTTGCATCAGTGAATCTTTACTTCATAACATAAGATTTTCAAATACAGAATCTTATGGAAATTATCTTAAAGGACCTGATTGTTGGAAGCTTTTATCGTCTGATGAATTTGTGCCATGAAATTTGTCCCTTGAAGTTAATTTTTATTTCTGCTCTCTTTGGGGAATGTAGGAGATGAGTTGACAGGAGAGAGTTCTTGATAAGGCTAAAATTGCTTTTCTAATTTGGAATCATCATACCAGATTAGATAAAATGAAAAATGAAACAAGTGACATTTCTATTTGTTGTGACCCTGCTGGAAACATCTTGATAGAGCATGATGCCCATCCTTCCTGCCGGGGTGGTACATGCATTTCACACTATTTGAAACTGGCACAGGTGTAATCCTTATAAAGTCTTGTTGGTCAGTGTTGTTGTTGTTATTGTTGCTTTTGTTCATATTGTTCTTGTTGTGGTACTAATCCATCACAATTTGTCTCCCCAACAGTACTAACTTCAAATTTCTTCTTCATTCTGCCTTTTTTCTCACAGAGACACTAGAACTGAATCTCAAGAGCTCCTGAATAAACTCAAGACAAGTTTTCTACCTTCCAAGCTACCTTCATCCTCTATCCATCAGTACCAGATTCCATGGAGACCAACTGGAGTTGATCCCAACTTCTCAGAGCATGCGCAATATCTTAATGACATTACTCAACAGTTTTATGACAGTATGGTGGTTATGATTGATAAGAAACTATGCCAGAAGTCCAAGGTTAAATCAGCTGATCTGAAGGCTCTGTATGAGGAACTCTTGCATCATTCTTCCTTCAGAGAAAATAAGTGTAGGTGGGTGTAAACATCATTTTGCTTGACAATTAAGTGATACAATGCTCTCCAAGATAAGCAGAGTTACACCAGATATCCAGATTACCTGAACATATCCTTTTTGTACTGGTTCACAGTGGCATCTGGTCAAATATTTGAAATTGCCACAAAATTGTCTAGATTTGGCTATAAGTAATCCAATATTTTCATCTAAACATCCTTGAAAACTGATCAAATTTCCAAAGGGGAAGGGAGACAGTTAGTTAGATGGAGTTTAACGGCCCAGCTTCCAACCAATTAGTTCAAGTCGAGCCAGCCATGGCCTATTTATGAGTTGTGGCTCACTGGCTTGTTTTCCCCACTCCACTGCTTATGCTGAGCACCATCCGCAATGGCAATAGGTTCTGTTTTTAATGTCTTCTGTATGACCTGGCCAGGACTTGAACACCCAACCTTCTGACTGAAAGTCTGATGATCCAACCACTTGACCATACAGTTGGTCCCCACTGGATGTAAAAGGCCAGTAGATGGAAGAAATAACCAGCAACGTTTTGTGCCAAAGATTAAAATAGACACTCTCCACAAGTTTCATAATGCACAGAATTTACACAAGTAGTTTGGGGATAAAAAATGATTTAAAATATGATTTCCTTTTTAGGTCATTCAGAGGTAGAGAAGACATTTTTGAAGCTGTGGAGAAATTTCTGGAGACAAAATCCAACAAACCGTGTGTTGTCCATGGAATCTCTGGCTCTGGGAAGACATCAGTAATGGCTATGATTGCTAAAAGAGCCAAGAAATTTATAAAAGGGAATGTTGTCTGTGTGTTACGATTCCTGGGTACATCAACACTCAGCTCATCCATACGAGATACCTTGTTGAGTGTCTGTCAACAGGTAAGATTGAAAGATTCAAATTGATTTAATAATCATTGCTGTTAGATCACCTTTAACACGATGACTTGTACAATATGAGCAGTGTACTTCATCCATAGCAAATAATTCACACCCAGCTAGGGGTGTTAGATATGGCCTTGATAAATTTTAAATACCAAAACTGAATTTCAGGAATTTCTCAATTCATGAGAGGATGGGGATGGATGAGAGTGTAAATGGTTTGTGTAAAAACATGTTGGCTTAGTACCAAAGTATGCCAATTTGGGTGGGATAGAATGTTGTAAACATATTTTGGTCATTGTGTCAAAGAGAGAGACATTCTATTTGTTTAACTGGTACCTTAATATAGGTGTGGAGAATCAGTGTTTGAAGTGTAATTACAGTAATAGGCATTCCTATGGTAAAAGGAAAATTAGAACTTTAAAATTCCAAAGTTTTATTGAATATTGGAACCTGAACCCCTGCTTTCTCTCTTTGGCAGATTTGCTTTGCTTACAATTTAGAACAACCATCGAAAACAGATACAGAGGACTTTCACAAGTTGGATATGTTTTTCAAGTCACTTCTTGGCAGAGCTCCAACTCCAGACAAACCACTCCTGCTTTTATTGGATAGCATTGATCAGTTGGCACCCAAACACAATGCCTATTCTATGAACTGGCTACCACTGATTTGCTCTAAACACACATACATCATTGTCTCCATGCTTCCTAAAATCAACAACTGTCTCATGAATATTCAAAGGCTGCTCAAGGATGAGGAGTGCTATGTACAAATGACACCAGTTCAGCAAAATCTGGGATTGGAGATAATGGATGGATGGTTAGAGCTGCAGGGAAGACTCATTACAGATGAACAGAGGGAGCTGGTATCTGCTGCAATTTTGAACTGTCCACAGCCCCTTTACCTTAAAATTCTCTTTGAAGAGTTTTCAAAGTGGCCATCTTACAAGCGTACAGATGGGATTAAACTTCCAGGTACGGTAAGAGAGGCACTGACTCAATTGTTTGAGGACCTTGAGAGGAAACATGGTGATGTGTTGGTGTCTCATGCCCTGGGGTACCTTTCGGCTGGAAGGCAGGGCCTGACTGATGGTGAAATCAGGGACGTCCTGTCATGTGATGATGAAGTTCTCAACGCTATTTATCAGTACTGGGACCCACCGGAAGAGACAGTGATCCGCATCCCACCATCTGTCTGGAAGAGAATCAGGTATGACATTGAAGAGTTCCTGGCTGAAAGACAGGCTGGAGGAAAGAATGTAGTTGCTTGGTATCACAGACAATTTATCGAGGCTGGATTTGATCGATACCTTGGGGACTCTGCAGCCTTCCACAAAAGACATGAATTACTCAGTGACATGTACCTAGATGTTTACTGTGAAGGGAAAGTTAACCCGATTGAGCTAACAATGAGAGGTAGACACTTCCCAGAGGCTGACAGGCAAGTTGCTCCCCAACCTCTAGAGTTTGGCAAAGGCATCTTTAACTTGCGCAAACTGCAAGAACTGCCTTATCACCTATCTTGTAGTAATGATTCAGACCGGCTCAATGCCAATGTTATTTACAACTTCGATTGGCTGTATGCTAAATTGAGGTCATGTTCCTTTGTGGAATTAATAAGTGACTTTGAAATAATGGATCTCGACTCCTCAATCTTAAAGGAGGCTCTTCTGATGTCCAGGAGTAGCATTCAGGCAGATCCTAATGTGCTGGCCAGTCAACTGATCGCTAGAATTGGAGATCAACGTGAGAAATCTGCTGGGCTGAACCATTTGTTGGAACAATGTGAGGAATGGACGGCAAAGACCACTGTGCCGTTGTTTGTTCCAAGGTCTGTCTTTCTTCAGCCTCCAGGGGGACCTATGGTCACCTCATTTGCTGGTCATCCATCCAGGGTACTGAAAGTGGCTGCATCTGATATTCATCAAGTCATGATATCAGCATGTGAGGATGAAAAAGGACAACCACTGGCTTTTTTGTGGGATATTGGGACTTATGAGCTTATCCAGGATGTACATGTGCCAAACTTAATTGGATCAGGACTGGGATCGATTCTGTTAGAGGTTGAACCCAGAGGAGATCATTTTGTATTTGGATCTCAGCAGTTGAAATTATTCAGTATTACAAATGGTGATGAAATATTCTCATTGGAATGTGGTGATGACCCTAATGGTGGAGCTTTTGTAGCTGTTGAGTTTTTTGGTGATTCTGTTCTTCTGGGTGTGAGGAAAAACTCTAATGAAGTTTTTGTCTGGGATAGTCATAGTGGGGGTCTTAGCAGAAAACTTGAACACCCAGCCTCATTGACCCACATGTGCTTGGCAAGCGCTGATTCTGTGGTGACGGCCTGTCAGGATGGTACCCTTACATGGTGGTCCCTGGATACAATGGTATCCACCCACTCAGTCAAAGTTGAAGGAGGCTGTGCTTCCACCGATCTTATTTCCTCTTATCATGGTGAATATGTGATATTTGCTGGTGATGATGGTTCCCTTCAACTTTGGGCATCAGAGGGTTCACCTATGGAGCCAGTTTACATCTTCCCCTCACACACCAAACCTGTTTCTCGCATGTTTGCATTCAAAGAAGATATCATTGCTGTAGGGTATTTTGATGGCACCCTCAAGTTTTGGGAATTGTCCAGCAAACAGTGTCTCAAGTCTGTCAAAAAACACAGAAAGGAGATGACTTGCTTTGCCACCTACAACCAAGGTGATGTGCTGATTGCCGGATCATTGGATGACCAGCTGAGTATCTGGAGTTTGGAGCAGGAAGAACTTTTGAATAAACTTGATGGCCACTCATCCTGGATAGCAGATGTTGCAGCCATTGATAATAAAGATGGTACCTGCATGATATTTTCAGCTTCTAATGACAAGAGTGTTGTGTTGTGGAATCCAGATGCTCATTTGGTAAGTTTCTTTTGTAATGCACTGCATTGGATTCTGTGTTTACAAACAAATGTTGTCACAGTTGGGTGTCAAAAGAGTTTGTAAATCTGGCTTACACTGTTGTCATGGTACAATAGCACAAACATCAAGGTGCACAACCAGTAACATGAGTGCATGAGTGACTCACGCGTGGTGTATGCCAACCAGTGCCAACCAGTGAAGTTAGTGTGAACACCCTTATACAGTTAATGCCCTGAAACGTTAGATTTTGCTAACCCAGGCATTTTAACAGAAACAGCATTTTGTGTTGTGTACAGGGAAATATGGAGGAACTACCAATGCAACCCAGCAATGGATAATGTTTAGACTCTGAAAAAGCTGGAGTTATGTATCGAAAGATGTCTAAAACTTTTTGAAAAGAAGGGGAGGAGCAAATAGCTTTAAATATTAGGTAATGCAAATGAAATATTTTTGGTTTTAGTGGTGTCATGCATTGTGCACCAATAAGTGAGTGCATTTATATTCATTAAATTGTTGCTGCAAGAATTTGCAAGACTAGTCAGTTAGTTAGTTTTTTACGGCCCAGTTTCAACCAGTCAGTTTAAGTTGAGCTGGCCACGGCCTTTCTTCCAGTTGTCGCCCACTGGCTTGTTTTCCCTACTTCATTGCTTACCCTTAGCAACCAAGCACAATGGCAGTAGGTTCTGTTTTTAAAGTCTTCGGAATGACCCCACCAGGACCTGAACTACAATTTGCAAGGAATATGCAGGATACACAAATCAGTCTCAGCACTTGTAGAGTGTACTGTTAAGTTATACTTGGCAGCAGGACACTTACGAGTTTATGTCAGTCAACACTCATTAAATTTCAGTGGTGATATAGATTTGGAAAGATGAAAGAGTCCCATTTAATGATACATTGACTTTGTTTCCTTGTTCTATAGGTATTCACCAGGGAGCGACACGAGAAGCAACCAGATTGTTTAGTAGTTTCTAGAGACGGTCAGATGATATTTTCTGGCTCAACTGATGGTACCATCAAATGCTGGGATTTCTCATCAGCTAGATGCATGTACACATTGGAGGGTATCGTTTCAAACTGTCTTCTCCTCGTGGACTCGGATAAATTCTTGGTCGCTGGTTTACAGGATGGTAAACTGAAGATGTTTAATGTGGAAACATTTGAAGAACTTAATGTATTAGATGTCCATCAAAAGAAGGTTACCTTTTTGAATGGCTGCATGGAAGGCACAAGGTTCATATCAGGTTCACAGGACACAGTGGTGAAGATATGGGAGGATGGGAAATGTTTGATGACCCTGGAGGGACATACAGACACAGTAATGGATGGTAATGGTACCACAGATGGTAGGGGCGTAGTGGTATCAGGTGCAGGTAATGGTGAGGTCAAGTTCTGGGATGCAGATGGTCAGTGTATGGTCTCTGGGTTTCATTGTAAGGGACTGGAACGTGTTGTCATCTCCCACAACAATCAGTATGTCTGCACTGGTGCAAAAGTCCAAACCCTGATCCTCTGGTCACTAGATGCTGAGAGGCTTGGAGTGAAGCTGAAAGAGATTTCATTAAGTGCTGATTCATTGAAGGGACTAGCTTTCACACATGATGATAGGTTCATACTCTCTGGTACACACACAGGAAAGCAACAGCTACATAAATGGGAATTCTGGAAAGATGACAGTCCAGATACCATGTGAGTTGTACTTTTATTTACTTATTCTTTTTTTTTGTTCAAGTCATGCTTCAAATAATGAGAAGCAGCACTTCCTCCAATGACCTACCTGCATAGACGAATCTGGAAAAGCAAGTGATGGTCTGGTTTCAGTCGGCCATAGCTGGGGTCTGTCACCTTTTAAGGGAAAAGGGGACACTCTCCCCTTACTCTAAACCTACACCTCTCCCCAATGATGCGCTCAGATTCAGAATACCCGGCCCTCAGAATCAATGAGGCACATCCCAGGGAAACTGTGATACAATCAAAATATAAATAAAGGGCTCACAATATTTTTTCATTTTACATCTTCAGGTACTTCCATGGTCATAGCCATGCTGTCATGTGGCTGTATATTACTACCAATGATAAGTATCTTATCACTAGCTCCAGGGACTGCTTCATCAAAGCCTGGGATTTAACCTCAGGTCAGATTTTGGCAACTTTCAATTGTGCATCCCAGATCAAGCATTTTGCTGTCGTGGAAGTATGTCATGGGCATTACAAGGTGGTGTCGGCAAACAAGACTGGTGTGATGGGGCTATTTGACCTCTATCTGGATGAAGTTCAAAGGGTCCCTCATCTGAGAGAGATCAGGTAAACAATGAAATTTGCTTCCTTGGATGAAGTTCAAGGGGTCCCTCCTTTGAGAGAGATCAGGTATAAATTGAAATTTAACTTCCTTATGGAGTAGGTTATAGATTTTGCTGGTCTGACATAAATACGTAATGCAATTTATAAGTTCGAAATATATGTTTACTCTATTTTGTCATTTCATGAGGCAAAGGGGTGTGGTAATACTTAAAGGAATATTGCATTTGTTTTACAAGGAAATTTCGTCCTTTTAAAACCAATATTTATTGGCAAAGAGTGATAAATAATTAGAAATAAGGCAGTATGGTAGCATTCTTTTCACAAAATAAGTTTCTCTTAGGTAGGAATGCAGTTGCTTGTTGCTGAAGAATAATTTGTTCACCAAACTTTCAACATTTCAAAAGACTTCAACTTCCATAACTATGCTTATGCATATTTTGAGAAGATGAAGCTATTGTTGGAGTTTCTTGCTGAGACCAAATGATTTGATAATGACTAGAGCTATTTGCTTTTAATGCTATGTTGGATCATTTTAAATGCAATATTTCCCTTTAAGAAGAGACTTAGTCAAAAAAAAAAAAATTGGGGCAGCTGTCTCAGCTACATTACAGCTCTCTCAGCTATGTTTTGGTATTGCACACATTATAATAGAAGGTTTAAATTGGTTTGCTATTTGAATGTATATAGTATAAACAGAGTTTGGCTGTAGCTTCTGTAAATTGGCTTGGCGAGCTGCAGCTGCAATTAACAGCTGCGAAGATGTAACAGTTCAAGAAATTACTAGTTTAGGAAATTGGAAGTCTTGAGCAAAGTTCCCAGGGAACCCATTTTGCTATATAAAAAGTTTTGCCATGGTCACTACGTTTTGAATGGCCAAGAGGAGAGTTTGTAGATTATTTTTAATATTTTAACATAAATATGCTTGAAAAACAGAAAAAGGTTTTGTACCTAAGCCTCCTGTTGATGTGGAGCTTTCTCAAAGGATCCCCTCCCCAGGGTGACAATTGTGGATAACTGTTGTAAGAAATGGACCTCAGCTTCATTTTCATCTCTGCAGCTGACAACATATTCATCTCTTCATCTTCCTTGTTTAGCTTCTAACATGATTTTGTAGTCGCTCCTCACAAAACTGTGTATGAGTTAGATTAGAAGGGGAAGGGAGGGGGTTATTTTGATACAGATGTTTGGCTAAATATAGCTTGCTTATTTTTAGATTTTTGTTGTTTTTCTAAGCATCTCCATCTTGATGTCTATTTTCCAGAGATTCCTCAATGATGATGGTCAACGGTGATGGACACATCAAGGAAGATGTCAATTCAGCTACAGCAGACTTTGATCCCAACGAGGCTAAGTTGCCGACCAAGATGTCTAAAAAGTCAAAATTATGTGAAGTTGTATAACTAACAGACATGTGGCCATGAATATTTGGTGTAGAGATATGGTACCCTTAGCCATTTGGATCTGAAGACTATAATTTTCATCCTCAAGACCTCATTTGGACCAAATGGGAGAATAAATCTGCAAGGCAGGTGTTGCTTGTTTCTGTTAAGGTGTGTACTCTAATTCCACCATCCCACTTTAGGGCTGTAACGCAGTGTCCAGTTAACCCTACTGTGCAAAGTCCATGTGCAAAGATCACATCATTTTTGACATGAATCAGTAGCATGGTAGAAGAATCAGTGTGTTTAGAAAATCGTTCTACTCATAGAATAGTTATCATGGTAATTTGAACATCTAAGTTGAGGCTTTCGCTTTAAACATGTAATGGTGACCCGAATATGATCAGTCTTTTAAAAAATGTATTTACGTTGCCTGGCCTTGTCCATTCAGGAATTCCACTAGGAACTCAGAAACATGGGATATATTACGGTCAAACCCTAAGTCCAAATTTATGCTGCCTTGGAAAAGCTGCAGATGGGTCTGGGGGGAGGGGGTTCAAACACATCCCATCATTCTGAAGGGTTTTAAATGCTATTTATTTATGTCAGTTTCAACATTGCTGCCAAGTCCACATAAGAAACCTCTTGCTACTTTTGCATATTTGTATGAGTGAAAAGTTGGAAATTTTGCCCTTCTTCTGGGAAGGGGGCAGATCCCCCTTTACGCCCTTGATAGGGACATTGATCTGGTTTGTGGTTGGGGGGAAAAATTTTTCCAAGAGCCAGAACCTTGGGTGGTGTCTGTGACCAGACCTGCCTATAAGCAGTCCACCAACACAAAAACACAAGCACACACTTGCTCTGTACACACAAACAAACACCCATCCACACTCATACTGACACAATACACAAAACATAGATGTTGCATTAGATACAGCAGTATTGCTTTAAGACAGGCTCAAATTGACAATTTTTAAAAGCTGTAAGTTTATCTGTACACCACATTGGTAGATTTTGTATATGCTGCCTGTTGTTTTTATTTTAATCTGCCTGAATTATTGGTGTGAAAAACCATATATTTCCTCCCAATATTTTTATGTTCAATACCCTGTCCCTTAATAAAAACCTTGCCATTCCCAGGTCTCTCCTTTCGTGAACATGGCCGAGGGAAAGGGGTTGAAGTGGGGAGGGATAAACCTTGTCAAGAATTATTTTGTATGGTACTGTTTGCAATGACCTTGATCCAGGATTTCTTATCAGAAATACATTTTATCCAAGGAATATATTTAACTTAAGCATTCTAGATGTTCCTTGTATTAGATGCTTTGACATGTTTATCAACAAATTTGATATAGTTATGAATAGTGTAAATAGAGTAAATACTGAATTGCCATTATCTGTATATTTGTGATTAAGAGTATTTGAGAAGCAGGGGTTAAATAAATAATGGATGTTTAATCAGGCTGAATTCACCTTGCATAGGTTTATTTTATTATAAACGCTGTCTTTCAGAAGATAAGGGTCTTTTCATATTTGGTGTACAATATATCATATTGTGTACTTTGGTTATTGTGACAGAGGGCTTCACATCATTTTCATGTTGGGGTTTTGTACAGTAAGTTTGAATAGAGGTGTGTCATAAGATTTACTCCATCCATGGTATCTCTCAAAAAGAATTTGCATGCTATAGTACAAGTAAGTTGTAGTTGATTTTAAGTTTAAGTGAATCTTTTACACTGAATTGAGAGGGGAGATCAGTTGGTAATTTTATGATATTCAAGGGTAGGGACTGCAATTTTCACTCCCCTCCCTGACAATTTAAAATCCTTACTATGGGACTGTAATCTTTAATGCAGACCTTGATTCGAATTTGCTATTTTAAGGCCTGTATACACGAGCAACATTTGTAAAACATTCTCAAAACACTTCACCTGTAACAAACCCAAAACATGCTTGTTTTCGGTTTGTTGCACAGTGTAGACAGGAGTAAAAACAATTTGAAAACATTTTGAAAATGTTTTGAGAATGTTCTGATAAGAATTGACAGGACATTTCTTTTGCAACATTTCCAAAACATTTTCAAAACATGCTGTATACCCTGTCTACATTGTGCAACAAACCCAAAACAAGCATGTTTTGGATTTATTGCAGGTGGATGTTTTGGAAGTGTTTTTGAGAATGTTTTACAAATGTTGCCCGTGTATACAGGCCTTTAGAATTTCAGTCTTCGGCCTCAGGAAAACTATTGTGCTTATGTACGTGGTGTGTCAACAGTAAAGCTACCACTTTGAAATGTTTTCTTTTTCCAATAAAAGAGGAAGCTTTACTACAGAGCTGCAGTTTCAGTTACACCTAAAGTGAAAACAATAAAAAAAAAAATAAAACACCTTGATATTTCTTTTGACCTCTGCCCTTAAAATAATCGAAACAATAATTTGGAAACCATATGAAGTGTCATGTTTTCTTTGGAATAAAATTATACATCATTAGGTAACATGATGATGGTCGAAGAAAATATGAATCTTGAGTAAAATGTCACACTAAGATAAATGCAATTTAATTTGTGGAGGGCAGGATCCAGGATTGTTGTAAAAGGTGTACGTAGCCTGCAGAAATTGCCCTGACCGCTCCCCTCATGGTACCCATGGTGGTGCAATTTCAAAAAGTGCATTGGTCTGCAAAATAGGGAGCAGTCCCTTGGGTTTGCTCATGGTGGATATGATCTTATTCATCATGTACTTCTAAAATGTCTTTAAATTTTCTATGAATGTGACAAATTTAGTATAATGAAACAAAAAAATTAATGTTCAAAATGCTTTGCAAAACCTCATTGGGGAAGTATTTTTCAAAACGTCTTTCAACTAGTATGGCATATAAATTTTAACTTGGAAGGTAATATTGTATAATTTTAGATACATAGGTATAGTTTTATAGTTTTAGAATTTATTTCTTTAGTAATTTTGAAATTACTCTAAATACTGTATTTCACAGACTTGCGGCTTTAAACTGCTTCTTAACATTGCTTTTTTTTCGGGCCGATGCGCACAGTTAAACAAGAATTTCCTAACTGGCTAAAGATAGCACCACGCCCTAATCTAATCCCTTGCTCTATCAAAGAATAAAAACGATACAATGCAATGGCAAGAGCCGATCAAGAAATTTCTTGCTAAACAGTGCGCATCAGCCGGTTTTTCTACTTCTTTGTACTTGCCGAATCACGTTAAATAAATTATAATATAATTATTAAGAATTTCTATCGTTTCCTTCCCCATAAAAATAATGAGATTTTGATTTCATGACACAGGCGTCATCTGCGACGCAATGACGGAGGACGTCAATCCGACGTTGCCCGTGACATTTTACAAGTTGGTGTAGCGTTATTTCGCGTTACGCTCGAAACGGCATAGACATTTATGACGTCAGTTCGTTGCAGGTAAAGGATAAAATATTTAATAAATCACTGGGTAACTGTCTATCGCAATCATGTTCGAAAAACTTTGTGAACCTTATAGGTTTTTTGTACCAAAGTTTCTCAATAAGGGTGTGTTAGTAATGACCTTTTGTTCTAACTTTTGTTCTTTTATGGAGTGCGCTGAGATCCCCGGTCTTTTCATTACCCTTACCCTGGTATGACGATATGGAAACACTTTACGCTCGACACAACCGGAGTGAAAAAAATCATGGTCTTCACTTCGTGCATAATAACGCGCAAAACATATGTTTTCACTCTGAACCCACAACCGGCTGTGCTCCTAGAACAGGTTCATATCGGACACCTTTTTCCAAAAGCTATCATTTCTGCCTGCTCGCGTACTGTGTAAAAGATAGCCATAACATACCTAGTGAGGATTTGTTATCTATACATTTGTTCTTAATGGTGAAGATACTTTAAAAGACTTAAACCAAAGAAAGAAACTTCTTTCCTTCAAGATCATTCCATTTTGTCTTTCAGACTTCTTCACATGTTGTAAAAATTAGCGTATGAGAGTCATGTAACTCTTGAAACCTATACTAGGCTATTTCAACATCCGTTTTGTGTGTGGTTTTATACAATAAAATTGTCATTTACAGTATTGGCCTCATTTCCCAGTATTTCTTTTTTAGCTTTTTGTAAAAATGAAGTTATTGTTTAGTTTGTGTACGTCTCTCCAGTTTACATTGTAAAGAGGGTTGTCCTACGACAGTGTAGCGCTAAGATTTCCCCGCCATGGGGACACGAAGATAAACTCAAACCTTAGGATTGGAATGCAACTCGAAGCCACGACAAGAAAGACAAGTTGCAGAAGTTGACTGCTGGTAACAGATTAACAAAATACGCTGCTAGTGACAGATTAACAAAAGATGAAAATTTAGGTTTAAATTGTGAAAAATCACTGAATCAAAGAAAAAGAGTTTTTGGTAATGCAGAATAAAATGAAGATAAACCTACAGTATCAAATCTATGAAGAAATCCTATGGAAAAAGACATTCTTCCTCTTTTTAAACAAACAGGAGATATGAAGCTTGTAGGCCTATTGCAGAACATTCTGGATTCTTTCGAAAAAGTTAGGTTTCGTGTAAGAAATTCGAAAAGTTTAAAAGAATCTGCTTTTTATTACCAAAACCTGATATTGCACGGTGGCCGAAGATACAGTAGTTGTTGTTACAGCATGTTGCAGCATGTTACAGCATGTTACGTTGAACCTGCGGTTTAAGGATCGCCGTTCAAAGAAAAAGAAGTTTCGAAACTTTGTTGCCCTTTTATATAGTAAGTACAGTATAGTAAGTATTTAAAAAGGCCAGTTATATTGAAGAACATTTGAAATTTTATGACATAAAAGGGAAACTGCATCGTGGTTGTATCGATGTCACTTCATGTTTTAAGTTGGGCGACCACGGCCCTTCCAGTTGTGGCTCATCGCATTATTTCGGCCGACAGCACCAAGCACAATAGCAGTATATTCCATTTTAAAAGTCTTTTGTACGACCTAGGCCAGGAGTCGAACTCCAGGCGACCCGGCTGCAACGCAGAGACGTTTACCTTTACCTGGCGGCTGGAAACGACAAGTTCAGCCAAGGCAAGAGGAATGTGTCTTGTCATGGGACATTTTGACAGAATGCATCGCTGATCCTGGTTAATATTAGGGACTTTTCGATTTCAGGAGGGTAGACAAAGGGGACGGATCCGGCCGGAGTGCGCAGCATAAAACGAGACTACGCATTAGCAGAAGCAAACATCACTCCGCCCTGTCTGTTGGTTTTCTGAACAGTCGTTGGCCGATTTAACGTGCGGTCTAGAAACAGGGAGGTACATTGGTCGTCACGCATGGTAAGTTTGCAACGTACCGTCGTCTTTATAACCGAAACACCTTAACAGCCAGGACGGAACGCCGCTCGCGCGTGGGTTAATTAAACTCACCGTCAATCGAAAAGTCGCTAATGTCATTGAAAAAGGAATTACGAAGAGAAACGGAAACACACATCGTTTCAAAGACCATATAGAACGATGTCCCTCCTTCCTTAACAACTTTCCCTATCTTTATGAGCCTCTTCAAACGTCCTTTGAACTTTTTGTTTCACTGCGCTGTCTTTTACTTCAACAATTTCTCATACGCAAAAGAAAGTAAAATTATATCCAGCTTCCTCTAAAAAACGAGGTAAGTTTTTGTTACTGTCCATAGAGGAAATAGCAATGTTTGTTCGAAAGTTCAAATGGGTTATTTTCGTAATGTCTCATGTTGAGGGGGTCATTTTCAGATTTGAATACACTGCATGATAGCCACTAGAATGTTCACCTCTTCAATATTCTGCAGAAATAGAAAAGCATGGCTCTCCTGAACCTATATTTCTACCTGGCTCTGATAGTGTTGGGCCAGCAGATAAAACACGGACTTGCGGTGAGTTAGTTAATTTGATTCAAACATTGGACATTCCCGTTTTTTAAACGTGCATTCACTACAATTAGCAACAATTTTTTATTCCGAGCATTCTGGTAAAAGTTTCGTTTATTGCCCGTGTTCGGTTCTTGGGATGCCAGCAAGCGAATTTGAAACATTTTCTATAAAAAGTGAACTTGAGGCAAACAGGTATGATGCCATGGATTCACATTGTTGGCAAATATTTTATTTTTGTTCATTTTCATCCCAATGTTTGACCTTGACTGGAGTAGTGATATGTTATTTTGCTCATTAGGCATGCAATTTTTTCAAAACTTCATTGCTCATGATGCACCTATGGCATTAATATACCAAAGTTTAATTTCATGAAATTGGTGGTAATTATAAAGAAAACAAAGCATTGTTAACAATGTGATGCTTGAAATCAAGTCTACATGCTTCAAGTACATTCTATTTAGAAACTTTGCAACATATAATTGATAATATTTCGAGAACTGAACATGTGAAATACATAAAAAAAACAAATTATCAGAAAGCTTAGAATATATCCCACATTATTGTATCAAAAATAAATTTTACTTTGGACTATTCTTTTAACATATACATTTAAGCATAGTGTTCCCAGGCGCGCAGGTAGAAAGGGTTCTGGGGGGGGGGGGGGGTAACAAATCTTCCAGGGTACCATATGTGAAAAATTGTATTAAGGCAATGGCAAATTTCAAACTTTCTGGAGGCGAAAATATTCCGAAAGAGTCTATTTCCCTTCGTTCTCGTGTCTACGGACGGTGCTGTGTCCCTTAAGACGAAACTCCATGATTACTTTGTATGGATACGAACCTGTCCTTTTAATCTTAATAAACAACGACCATTATTACATCGCTCATTTTCAATTCATCCAGCAATCACAAAGTCAAGATGATCCCCATCAACCATTCAAACAACCTTTCAAGATTGGTAAGGAAGCAGAAAAATATTTTGTTGACTAATTTTTGTAAATGGGCAGGTGGTAGAAAGGGCACAGAGTAGAACCTTATCAGGAGTTGAGTAAAACCACGGATTTCTTATATACATGGACAGAGCATGTTATGCGTACGTCTTATCCGTAGATTGTCTCCACCGACTGGGGCAAAAAAGGCGCACAAGATGGCCGCCGTGAATCTATGAATAATCTAATTTGACGACGACTCTGTTATATTTTAAACAAAAGTTAAACTTGAATGGGAAACAACATCATCTTCCTGCAATATGAAGTGTTTTGACCTTACCTTGCACTAAATCAAAAATATGTCAACTTTCTCGCAAAATCTTTCGATTTACTTGAGCAAGTCCAAACTTAAATAACAAAAAAACTTAACAGACAGCTATCTTGCTACGCCTTTCTCGCACGTGCGGTAACGACAATCTACCGTGCAGTATGCTCTGCCCATGTATAGAAAGTCCGTGAGTAAAACATAGATTTGCTTATTCAATTGATTTGAGTTTTATGGTACTTTTTGATAACGAGTTCATGGACTTTGAATTTTGTTTCATTTATACTTTTGACAAGTGATTCGTCGTCGGTGATGCATGGGAACAGTCTGTAGGATCAGTGAATTGGTGATATGGGAAGCACTGCAAAAGATGTCGGAAAGAGTTTAGGTTTGGGTGACCTACCTGCTTAAAAACGCACGCATTCCATATATTCTTCCCTCTCTGACAGACTTATCCCTAGCTCCGCCACAGGAGGGGAGGGGACCATGATAGGAGGGGACCATGGCTTGAGTTGACTTCAGGTAGCACGGTTTCAAGAGAACGAAGAGTTGCTACAGACTAACAGATAAGACTCTAACAATAAAATTAAAAATACATGCACAAGGAACATCAGTGAAATTTGGATGTAAAGTTTTGAAGAATGTTATTTCACTTTTTGAGACACCTGAAGCCATGCTGTAACTTGTTTTGATTCAACTGAAATTACATTACTTGATAAATTAAGTAGGTTGGGTCTTTCCTGTCAATCGCACACGTTGGCCACTTTGATACAGAAACCTGATATAGGCCTATGATTGACTGAACATGTGTTTGATTTACTTTGATATAGTTCATGGCATGGTCACTAGTCACATATCTGCATACTGTATGGCAGCCCATGTATTTTACTAAATGATGTGTTTCCAAGGGGATCGATATGCAGTCATCCGCAAGTGAATTCAGTATGAATTGTTCCGTGTGACTCGGATACTTTCCTGTTGTATTTCATGACTGGCTCTTGCCAGCCACGTGACAATACTTTACTCACTTTATTTTTAAATTTTGGGGGAGGGTTATTGGTCAATTCTTTCAATAAGCAATGTTTGTCCTATAGAATGTCATGTAGGATATTATGAAGCGAAAAAAGAATAAAGCGCTGCCGTTTGGTGAAGTTGCTTCAAACTAAGTTTAGGGTCCAAGTGGAAAGAGACTGGCAGTGGGAGGTTGGGAGTTCGAGTCCCGGCCGAGTCATACCGAAGACTTTAAAAACGGAACCTACTGCCGTACGTGCTTGGTGTTCAGCATAAGCAATGCAGTATGTAAAACAAGCCAGTGAGTTATTTCCGGATAAAGGCTGTGGCTGGCTCAACTTAAACCAATAGGTTGGAAACTGGGCCTTCAAACTCCATCTAAATACTAAGTAAACTCTCGCCTTTTAAACCAAGTAATCGCTATATGCGCACGAAAGGAAGTAAGGTATTCGAAATACCTGTAACTTGAGAAAAAATAGAAATGGAACATTCTTGAGCAAAGATATGAAATGCTGAAATGTATATTCACTGTAAACAAAGTAATCCATAGCGCAATCATTTGTGACTTTTTTGTTGAACAACTCTTATTTCTTGCTTTGTTTTCCTTTAAAATTAAAAATGTTTTTATGATCTTGAACAGTTCCTGCTTGTTTGCATAACATGTTGTGCAATGGAGACTAGATTGCATCACCCCAGCAAATAAGAGTGCTGTCACACCTTGATACAAGGTGCAGTGACTTTCAAAAAAAGCAAAGAAACACCAAGATTGTAATTTGAGCCCAGTTTCCAACCTTTGACTCAAGTCGAGCCAGCCACGACCTTTTTCCAGTAGTGGCTCACTGACTTGTTTTCCCTACTCCATTGCTTATGCGAAGCATCACGCACAACTGCAATAGTACAACAATGACCTCACAAATTATTGCGCAATATGCCATTTTAATTCGAGAGAACAAATTTCAACACTTTATATCTTTTCTCGAGACTATCCAGTGAAGATGGGAGTTGGACTGTTAAAATTCATTTTCATGCTGTTAAATATATATTTTTAAATTTTTGACTTGAGGAGCACTGTACTATACCTCAATAATTCCCCACATCTTATCACCTTTGCTGCAGCCTCTGCCGCTGGGAGAAAAGATTACTCTGGGTAAGTATCTGAAATTTAGCGAGAAAAAATGAAAATAATATTTTCAATTAAAATAAGTACAGCTGCAACTCCCTCATTAAGCTAACTGAACTAAAGTGCTATTTGCAATTACCTCCTCCAATGTCTATTTTTACGCAGCACTATGTGCAGTAATTATTATCTCACAACACCGCGGCACACTGCATTAAAGTGGATCTTAAGCTATAGTCCTTGTGCTTTAGATGTTACAGGGCAAAAAGTGCTTACTCGTTTGGAGGCTAACGTATATCATTAAGAGGGTGGGGATAAAGTCTGCAGCGTGCGACCACCATTCTTTTGTATTAGATTTAGGCTGACGTTAGCGTCACTGTGACGTCAACGCGGAGGGTATATATTTGGGAGAAGAAAAACTATCATACTGTACTGTACAACAACCACTAAATGAAAAACTATATGTACTATATTCTTCAAAATTGCAAAGCTATTTACTTAGGGATTCGGCTATCGTTAGCCAGTAAGGAAATTTGTTAAACAGTGCGCATCCCCCCATAAAAAGCTAACATTCGTAGTAAACCTCTTAGCATAGGCGGCGGAAGATGTTTTTTTATTGGGGCACAAGTTTTCGGCAGCCAACATAATGGTGACATAACGGTTTCGCAAAGCGCAAAACCCCATCGTCGTGGGGTCAGGGGTCCGCTTAAGGGCCCCTGTTGGGGTCCAAGGGTAAAGCCCCGGTAGGGCTCCAAGCCCGGAAGCTCAGAGATTTTAGTGATTTGAGAGGCTCCAAAATGGTTAAAAATCGTATTCAAATTAAGGATTCGAAACTATGAATTTTATTTTATTCAGGAGTGGAGGTAAGGTAAGCGACGAAAATGGAATCGGGAAGTACTATCATGGCATTTGATTAAGGAGAAACATGCTCTACAGTAATTTTAGGGGGCAAAGCAAAAATATTGAAGATACTTAAAATTGGACAAGTGATTGGTAATTTGAGACAGGGCATTTTTAAGAGATCGAAAGTGTTTCGGGCATTTTATCAATAGGGGGTTCTGTTCAAAATCCCGAGGCAATATGCGTGGCATCCAGGGGCCCGCAACAGGGTCCCGTAAGCTCTGACATTTTAGCCATTTTAGGGGACTTTATGGAAGCAAAAACTACCTTTGTACAGGTATTACTCATAAAAGGGACATTATTACTGGGGCAAATGTGTGTCATTGGGGCTAAAAAGGTGACTGGGGACATGGCCCTCGCTCACTATGTTTAAAAGACCATGATTTGAGAAGAAATAAGATAACTTGAAAAAGAGAGGTATCTTGCAAAAAAATTTTGTTTTAAATGTTTGAAGGACGAAAGTAAACTCTCCTACAGGTTATCGTAAATGTGGGGTCCAGGGCGAAGCCAACGGGAGCTTTGCAACTTTTGCACTATGAAAAGTAGTAATTGAGCCAAAAATAGCCGAAATGTAATAAAAGTAATTTATATTTGTTTAACTACTTTGTTGTTCTGTACTGTATGTATCTCTTTCTTTGGGTCGGCATATTCATTTCACGGGCGTCCCGGGTTTGCCTTGATTTGCCGTCGACCATTTTTTTTGGGGGGGGAGGGGGTGACACCCTCCACAGTCCACACCCCCGGTCCCTGACTTTCACTACATCGCGGTCTCGTGCACCAAAGACAAGGAAGGATGCGCAACGTCAGAGTCACACGTTCTTATCAATTTCAGCTATTGAGCTATTGCTACGTTTCGACATCTTAAAACTTAATATTAGCGTTTGTCAGTTCGAGGTTTACAGGTACCGGCGCGAGTTGGGTGTATATGTTGGTGTACACAACCAAAAATATACGCACTTTCCTTTGAATGGTCTCTATATGCGGCAAATGCAAATTTGGAACATATTAGGCTTACTAAATCCTGAGAGAATTTAGTCGAAATCATGCTAACACAAAATGATACTTAACTTAAAACGTGTTAATTCCCAAATAGGTTTATTGCTATTTTGCTTTTTTTTTTTTTGCAACATTCAGTTATTGGGAGAGGGGAGGCAGTGCCCCCAAAAAATCTCAGAAAAAATATAGGGGGCCAGGCCCCCTCTCCCCCGCTTCCGCCGCCTATGCAAGTTAGTGTTGTTTTTTGAATGACAAACCTATTGTGGCGTTGCCAGAATGACATGATCACCAAGGCGATCAGTATGGTCATCGTTTTGCAACAGATGTTGTTACATCTGTTAGAATCAGGCCATGCCTATCTAACGAACGACAAATACGCAAGCTATGTATCTGATGTATGAAGAGGTAGTGTTTATAGTAGTATAATGAGTATTGTGACAGTTGCGGAGATGTAAACTTTGGTCAGATCGTTCGGACAGGGGTAAATTTTCTTGACTTCGATTAACTGATCGTCACGGTCTTCATTCCATTAGTCAACCACAGTTGCTCTGTTCATGTTTCATGCCATCAAACAGACTATGCTTGGTTTCATGAGACTGGGTTGTGCGACTGCTTGCGATAGTTGCAAAGTCTTCCACACTCTGCGACGCGTCTGAATAATCCCATCACTAGAAGTCACATCGAGTCGCATAGTGTGTACGGGGCTCTATTCGTTTCACCAAAATTACATTTTTTCGGTAAGAGTACAACATTTTTGAAAGCATGCTAACAAACTTGTTCTGATGGTCAAGTCCCATCATTTTCGGGAAACGAGTTTTACTCGGTTTGATCAGGGGAGTTGTTAGCTGTCCGAACTTCTATCATCTTCTATCATCTTCTCACTATGCCAATAATAGTGCCTTTTGGTGTTGTTTTGGACATGGGCTATTTAAAAGATTCTCGATGTACCTGAGTGGTTCTAAAAGCCGCCAGAACAAATCAAGTCTTTAGCCAGACAAGGTTCTGGAGGGGGGGTTTCCAGCGGGGAAAATACATATTAAATAAATTGCAAATTTCAAATTCTATAGGGGTACGAAATTTTTTCTAAGGAGGGTTCGCCTTCCCTCCCCGTTGACTACAATCCTGGAACAAATATAAAATACATTTATATTGCTCGTAATTTTACATTCCTGGTCTATAAATTAATCCTTAATACTTCCATTTCACAGCTACAAAGTTGTCCGAGTTACTCCTCCCGATTACAATTCCTATAATTTTCTGAAATCCCTAACCAATCAGGTGAGTTAATGCTTGGAATTATCAAAACTTACCGGTATGCGAACAGTAAAGAGGTGTCGATACTGCCATTTCCCTCGGCTAATTATGGTGGAAAACTTTTTGTGTTTGTGTAACAATATGCATTTAAACCTTGAATAACTATGCTCCGTGTGTGCGGCTGAATTGGAAGTATTTTGCACATTATGAAAATTCATGTTGGTTTTCAATAGCGCTTCCATGGGCTTTTGCTTTAACAAGAAATGCATATATTTTAGTTATACCTTTCTAAAGGTACTAACCTTGAAACGATCATGATTTCGAATGTATGTTTTCAAACTAAGCAACCATCAACTGGCAAACTTGAACGCATAAAGTGTATTGTTGCTTATAGTCCTTGCTGAACTTACAAGGGGCGTCAATCTTGTTTGTGGATTGGGGCAAAATATTCTCCAATAGCCGGGACCCTGGTTTGCGACCCTAACGGGACTCTCTGTAAGCAATTCGCCCACACAAAAGAACGCAAACAAACAGTCACACACAAACTCACCCAGACACGCACATACACCAAACATAGATAGATGGCGCATTGTAAATGCAGTACTTTTACTTTCATTGGCCTCAAGTAGACGTTTCTCGACGCGCCTTAAGTGATCTTAAGTCATCTGTATATCACAACACTGTACTGTTTCTTCTGCCTCGGCTATTTTTTTTTTCTACCTGAATTATTGAGGGACGAAAATTTTGCCCCAATATTTTCATTGTGGCGACCCCCCCCCCCTCCCCATGCAAGGATCGACGACCCTTGAACTTACTGCTATATTCAAGTTACAACAAACTAAACGAACGCTATTGCCGTTCAAAAATTTAGTCTTTTAGTAGATAAGTACCCTGCTACATATATTATTTCAAATTCCCTGACTGAAATATGAAATTGATGTTTCCAAAGTCCTCTGTAGGGCACCTTTAATCCTCGGAACTTCTAATTTCCCAAATTCGCTGGTCGCATCCAGCAGAAGTTGTGTTATTTATATATATTTTAAGGTAGGCTTAGATTGACATTGCGGCCGACCTTAGACAATATACAGTTAAATCGTTTGCCAGATTGCTAAGTAATGTGACGCAATCATACTCTTTTTCTTGACTGCGCTAATTCTTACTGTCGGTATATGCTTGTTTGGTGTTGGTATGCATGATTTTCACTAAAAAAAGATGCCCAGAATGATAACTCCTACGTACGAGTGAACTTCACTCGAAACGGAGTGATAATTTACCTCAAGTAGAGTGATTTTTCACACTCATGGAGAATTTCCCTCGTACTTAGGAGGTAGCATTCTGGACACACTATTTGGAGTGAATTTCCCTTATTGGATTTTGAAGTAAAGAGAGATGACAGCAATGTCTGTTTTACCTTTCTGCATTCATGAGCAAAAAACTATCGTTCTTAGACCAGGCCGTCGACGTTTGGAACAGTTTTCGACTCAATAAATTTTTAACTAATGTTGTGGAGTCATGGACGTCATTCCTGTTTACGTGTATTGTATTGTATTGTATTGTATTGTATTGTATTGTATTGTATTGTATTGTATTGTATTGTATTGTATTGTATTGTATTGTATTGTATTGTATTGTATTGTATTGTATTGTATTGTATTGTATTGTATTGTATTGTATTGTATTGTATTGTATTGTATTGTATTGTATTGTATTGTATTGTATTGTATTGTATTGTATTGTATTGTATTGTATTGTATTGTATTGTATTGTATTGTATTAGTGTCCAAACTCCAAAATGCATGGTACACGAGAGAAAACATGGGACATAATCGTAATTATTCATCTTCAACAAATGACTGTTTATGCAGAAATCTTAAGGCTATATCATGAAATTATATTCCAATGTTTTGTAAATCACCACACCTTTGCTCTATATGGTCAAAGTATTCTCTCTTTTTTGAAAAAAAAAAAAAACTCTGTTCCTGCCACCATTTCACAATTTTTCGGCTCCCCGACGCCTTTTCACCAGTAGTATGACTTCTGGAAGGACCCGAGAGGTTTTGGTGACCCGGCTGATATTCTTGTTCCTGGTGACGAACACCCGCTCCTAACTTCAAAGTTAAAAGGTGTGGGATGTGACGTCGCGACCTTTATTGATGACGTACAGCCATTGATACGAAACCAAATGAAGAGCAAAAGGAGAAGAACTCGTTCCAGTGAATTTGACTACGATAATTACCATAGGTTGATTGAGGTGAGCGCATCATACAAAGTGATTATGGTACTATTGGATAGACGATGAATGAATAAGATTTGAAGGCAGAAAACTCGTCTTGATTTTATTCAGAATTTTTGGGGTCTCAGTTTTAATGTTTGTAGATCTATAAGAAATGCAAAATTTAGGAGGAATTATTTGCTAAGTAAGACAAATCGTCAAGCAAAAATGCGTAAATAACCCGCATTTAACTTGGTGAAGCCACGTCCCAGCTTAGTCTAACCTGCAGTGGCGTAGCTAGGATTTTTTCCAGGGGGGGCAAAGGTATGAAATTTCCCCAAAAATTTTCCCGGTCAATGTGTATGTATTTCATATAAAAATTCAAATTTACAAGTATAACAACATTCCAATGTCATTATGTAAGTGCGGGGGGAAATCCCCCTACCCCCCACCCCTGTCTCTGTATTCCTGTATTACCTGCATTTTAAATCTTAAAGTATAACATAGAGCCATTGGAAATAACAGCTCTTAGTATATTATTTTGGTCAACAATACTGGTTTATTTGTATGTACTAACGCAGTGGCGTACCCAGGATTTCTCTGAAGGGGGGGGGGGATGCAGTATGGTCTAAGAGGAGGGGTGTCCAGAAATTTTTTGACTTTTTCAAGGGGCCTAGATGCAAAATGGTGCAAGATTTGCGAATTTGACAGGAACAGTGTAAAAAGTTGAATCGTGGTGGTGCATGAGGATAAAACTGAAACTTTTGTGTCTTTACATGCATTCTCATGTCATTAATGCTACCTTACGAAGTAAAACTTGTCATTCAATTTGCACACTTTTAGGAGTCAAAATAAAAGAACATTGATCGGTATAGGGTTTGTGGTATTTCTTGGCCACAAAACGTTATTTTGTCATATAGATTATCTAAACGGAGCGCCACCATTGGTTGGCGCGGAGAGTAGAGAAAATTTCGAAAAATCAGACCACTCAGATGGCCGGAAATAGCATTTTCCAGACTTATACGAAGAATCTACCCAGTCACTACCTTCTTTTGTCGTTTGCAAATAAAATCTTTCCTTCAAATTATGTTCGCAAACTGAAAAGTGATCAGAGAGTTAAGGGGTAATCTGACCCAAAAAGGTAATTTTTCCCAAAAGGCTGAGCGAAACGCCACCATTGGTTGGCGCGGAGCGTAAAAAAAAAAAAAATCGGAAAAATCAGACCCCTCAGATGGTCAAAAATAGCGTATTTATGCTTGTAAAGAGAATCTAAACATGTAGTCTTTTTTATCGATGCCACCAGTGGGAAACAGAGTCTATCTTTTTAAGTAAAAATTGGAATTTGACAGAACTTGCCTAGGTCTATTTGTAGGAATTAAAAAAAAAATTGGCATCACCGTGACTGAACGACCTTGCAGGGACAATTCCTTCCCCTTTGAAAAAGTGGGTGTCATTATAAGCAATCTGGTGCCACATATGCTATCTTTTGAAGTAAAATCTGTGTTAATAAAGTTAGACTACTTTTTTTAAGAACAAAGAAAAAATGGCATCTGTGAGGGGGGGGGGCATATCCCAATGGTCTCCCCTTCGCACGCCACTAAGGAGGCCTAATAGTGGCTCGATAACACAGGATATCCTGTGAGAAAAGCAGTCTGTTATGTGTAGAAGGCTACAAGGTACTCATTGTCCATTGTTACACTCAAAGTGAGCAGAAAGCTATTTTCCCGATCTAGCTTGTAAGTCTCCAAGGATTAGCCTAAGTAACAAAATCTAAGTGTGCCAGCGGATCCCATAATTCTAATTTCTATATTAACTTTAAGGTTATCGTTGGCCATGAATTGTTTCAGCCCGATCCATCGTTATGTACACAGAGTAAAATCGTACAACTACTGTTAGCTTGTAGAAGAACATAACAACCCCGGGGGTCTACGGTAGTGACTTGTCAGTTTTCACATCTTCGGATGAATTCCCAAAGTATCACCTAAATAACAGCTTCCTGTGCACTGAAATGCACTGATCATAACCCCCGTGCGTATACAAGCACAAGAGAACATTCAATCTGCTACGCGACGAGGACATTTCTGTGGAACGCGAATTGGACCGGTTCATGCGACACTGACGAAATCTGAGTTAATCTGTTGCATGAAAATACGAATTATGTATGAGAAATGTCTCACAATTTCTTATTCTAACAACAATTTTGAGAAATTTTTGTAATAATAAGAAGATTCATCAAATTTCCCCATTTTCATCAAATTTCCCCAAAGATTTTTCCAGGGGGGGGGGGCAACTTGCCCCCCTGCCCCCCCCCCCCCCAGTAGCTACGCCACTGCTAAACTGTCTTAGTCAATTTAGCTTCAAAAAGAAACCTCGAGGGGAAACTACAAATTTCGGGGAACAAAGTTGCGGGCTGGGGAGCAAGAGGGAAATACCCCCACCCCCACCCCAGTCAAAGTTTTTTGGAGCAGTGATGCATTTTTCGGGCAGAGAGGAAAACTTAATTACAAACGAAAAATTAAAAAGCAAATGCCTATATTCTATGTACAATTTGGGAAAATGCCATATTTAGCTATCGGAGGTCGCACTTCTTTTAATTTTCTTAACGCTCCACGCTAACCACTGGTAGCGCTGGCGCTAGGCTTAAGTCTCTCTAGCAGCATTGCCTAAGTTCATCTGTTTGTGTATGAAGAATCCTCTCGCCCTTCCCAAGCTGATAGTGAAGTTTATCGAATATTTTGTTAAGCCTAGACCCACCTAAACATCCTACAGATCCATTTCTCTCGTATCATCGTTTCCCCAAATTCGGACAAATGTTATTGATTTGGGGGAAGACGTCTCCCCTGCCTAAGGAGAGGGGAGCCCATATATAAAAATCTCGTTTCTCGTAAGAAAGCTTCCCTAACCCAATATTGTAGGAATTTGGTATGAAGTTAATTAGTTGCCACTCATCTCTAAGTGCCATGACCCAATTTCAGTAGGCTATCGTAGAAAGACTGAACAACAGTATAGCAATTTGTATTGTTTTGCACGACGATGCCAAGCTGGGAAATGTTCGCATTAACCTATAATCGCAAAATTGTACATGGTCTTGTAGAATTTCTTCAATAATAAACACACACTCTTACAGACTTCATTGCAAAGTGGTTAAAGCATCAATCTTGTAGTCGAGAAGCCGGGAGTTCAAGACCTGGCCGGGTCATACTAAAGACTTTAAAAACGGAACCTACTGGCTCTTCGCTTCATACTCAGTATAAGCAATGGAGTGGGGAAAACAAGCCGGTGAGCCATAACTGAAAAAAAGGTCGTGGCCTGCTGGAATTGATCCAATTGGTTGGAAACTGGACCTTAAAACTACATCTAACCTAGCCTACCCCCACACACACACACTCACATAGCCCAAATACACAAACACGACAGTCCCATTCAAAATCACTGTGATTATTTTCACCTCCTTCTTCTTTTACTAATTTTATGCAGATCATCCGTTGGATTAACGACTTCACAGCTGACAACAGGGGACTGGTTCGAAAGAAAAGAATATTGCAAACTTACCACGGTAGACGTGTGTACCAATTAAGGGTATATTACTCTCGCACATTTTTTTCTTTTTTTTTTCATTTCATTTTTCAGTCGTTATGGGGCAGGGGTGGTTAAATATCCTTCATTTATATCACTTCGTTTTCAATGAGGGCAGAAATAGTGATTTGGGCCATCCGGATTGGGCGTCCCGCACAACAACTCAGCATAAGCAATGGAGTGAAGGGAAAACAAGCCAGTGAGTCACAACTGGAAAAAAGAGGCTGTGGCCGGCTCGACTCAAAACAATTGGTTGGAAACTGAGCCCTAAACTGTCCATCTAACTAGCTAACGAACGCGCCCTTAAAATTTTCACTTCTCTTACTCCCTTGTGGTCAAACAGCTTGAGGTAAAATCACTCCCAGCTACAGGACAGGATTGATTTGTTCTGCATCTCTACCAATGCAAAAATTACTAGAGGGTCGGCTTTCAAATTAATATTAATATAGAACAATACAAACATATAGAGGAATAGACCTGATGCATTATATGATGTCACAATGAGGGTTCCTATACAGATATAGGATCCCTAATCACATTACAAAAAGGACGTCCTCTTTTGGAGGAATTTCAAACAGACAAAAAAACAAAGAGATACAGCTAATTGGTTTAATCAATCGGTTGAGCCGGTAAGTCTTCTACATACGTGGGGCAAATTCCATTGCGTTCGGCAATGTATATGTCTTAAAGCTCCGTGGTGCAGTCACGTTCTCATTGCTTGTCCTTCAAACGTGACGTCAGTGTGACGTTAAAACATAAGGTCTATTGAATTATTTTTGGAGACGTTCTTGTATAAACTACGAAACTTATCATCATTTCTGAGGACACCAGGATTTCGGGGGGGGGGGCACATAGAGGGCAAACTAGAGTTGGAGAATTTTGCGCGTGGCCCACCTTAGGAATTGTATAGTGCAGGGGCAAATTAATCACCGTTGAGAGTCCAAAGGGCGAAACTCTCCGAATCTCTGAAATTTTCGCATATCCCTGGTTGAAAAATTGAGTCTCAGAATAGGTATATGTTGCTTTAAGCAGATGGGACCCAGATAGTACTAAGGTACCTTGCTGGACGATGCACAGGAGTGGCCAAATCTCATCAATGGTCAAACTGTGTGTTATTTTCATTATGCCTGACGTCATGATGAGAGAGGTGATTAGATAACCTCTAACCGTTGGGGCTTCGATAGTTCCCTTGTCTGTAGCCAAGGGAGGAAGGGGTAGGAAACCCCCCAGGGAGTTTGACACATTTTCACACATCCTCCACACACTAAAATCAATTTTTAACCCCTGAAATAAAAGCCCGCATCAGAATCTTTTCTGGTTATGGGCCTCAGGCTTGTAAATCCAGCTGTGGCGTTCGTTGGCCCAAACCTTGCAAGTAGTATTTGTAGAATATCTATGTTTAAGTTGTTATATGCTTTTGACAGCACTCTATGAACAAACATTTTCTCGTTTTCTCTCAGATCTCGTCCAATTTGAAAAATAAGACAAAACCAATTTTTCTCATAGTGGGTGGTGTTCATGCCAGGGAATGGATTTCCCCAGCCGCAACAATGTATTTGGCTAACTTCGTGAGTTTTCTTTGTTAAATTTAAAGGTCTTTTGAGTTTTGGTATTAAAATTCTAAAATTGCATATTCGATGTAAAAAAAATATTAAAAACCAAGAAAATAGCCACTTGTCAATAAGGATCCGTCAAAAACTGACCGTGTCACAAGCCAATTTCTGGTATGCCTTTATAATCAAAGGTGAGCTCAATATGCAAATCTTGTGATGTCATAAAAGGGACATGTTTGAACAGCTAAAATTATCCTTTGTTTTTGATTCCTTGCCGTAGGCAGGCAAGGAAACTATGCGATAGTGATGGCGTGTTTATGTGTGTATGTGCGCGTGTGACAATTGGTGTAAACCGTGGACCAAAGATTGAATTCATACCCGCGAACTGTGGATACACCTGAAACCGTGGACGGTCCACGGTTATGCCAGGATGCTACCGACACTCCTTTCATAATTTTAGAGGTGCTATAGTGATATGTCATGGATATTTCGACAGTCCACGCCGTTATCTGCAGAAAATCAGATTAGCCTTGTGATGTGTGTATGCCGAACAAAATTGGAACTAATTGTGTATACAAGTCACCCACAGGCACAAGTCAGTTTGTGATTTGTGGATACGTAAACAAATGGTGTGTGTGCGTGTGTGTGTGTGTGACGCTTTGGCTTGTAAACACGATATCTCAAGAAGAGTAAGTGTGACTAATCTCATATTTGGTGTGTAAGTTGGCCTTATTAATGAAATGATCCCTATTGTTTTTGGTGGAGTTCAAAGGTCATTTGGAGTCACGGGAGTTCGAACGGTCAAAACCTTGTAAACGCGATATCTCAAGAACGTTACATGTGGCAATGCTCATATTTAGTGTGTAAGTTGTTCGTATTAAGTAAATGATCCTTATCGACTTTCGTGGAGGTAAAAGGTCATCTGGGGTCACGAGAGGTCAAATGGAAAATTCCTTAGAAATTTTTTTCATTATTTCATTACTCTTGCTCATAAAGACAAAACACATTAATTACAACAGAAACATATAGGCTTATCTTAATAACAAAATGAAAAAAAAAATGGTTCATCATGAAGGTAAAGACACACGTGGGATCTCGCACCAGAAAAACAAAAGGGGGGAGGAGAAAACAAAGAAAGGGGACAAAGGGGAAAAACAATGGGAAGGAGTGGGGGTAATTAATCAGTCAATAATTCATTTAATTGCATTATACAAAACCAATGGATCCAAAAGTTATACCATTCATGACTTTTCATTTTACGAAACAAAATATCTTTCTGGATCATAAAGTAATCTTTCAAAAAAGTAAGTAATCGAAAATGACTAGGAAGGGCTTTCTGTTGTTTACATTTCCAATTAAAATATTTAACCAGGGTAATAATCAAATTCAATTCTCGACTAAAGTTTGACCCCAAAAGCACCGTAGAAATATCGAAATTGACCCTTTGAAAACCAGCATGCCTCAAAGAAATATGTAGGTCATGCCAAAGACTATTTGCGTGACTACACTTGTAGAATAAATGTTCAATTGATTCTGTATATTTATGGCAAAGGTCACATTTATCGCATGTTTTAACTTTAATCATATACAAAAATTTATTTGTCGGAATAATTCTATTTACTATACTTTATTGGAATCATCTTAACTTTGTATCTTTAGAGTAATGGAAAGGGGCACTTCAATAAAAAAGGGCCAGCCTTCATTGTTAATCTCAATTGATTGACACCACCTAGAATATGTTTTGTTTTGAAAGCTGACCCCATCTATTAACCTTATGTAACCTCCTTAGAGGTAAGAGTACCACATGTGGTAAGACTATTTATATAGCTGTTAATACACTGTTAAAAATTTCTCTGTAATTTTACATAATTTTTATGGCAAATTTTTTTCCAACCAAATAATGTTTTTTTTACAGCCAGACTGTAATCATGAAAAAACATTAAGTGTTTGTTTTTTCTTTACAGTTTTTGCATGTAAATTAGTTTACAAAAGTCTACTGTAAAATCGAATTACAGAATTGTTTTGTTTTTTTACCTTAATTTTATGTGAATTTACAGCCTATTGTTTTCATTCCCGACGTTTTAGTATTTATTATTTCATATGTTATTACGTAACATACACTTCACCATTACGTAGATCAGGTATTTGCTTATCAACGTAAAGTGTCGTTACGAAGTTGTTCTCAATCAAAACACAATGAGGATGCTTTGTTGTCATATTGATGTCAAGAAGATTGCTATCTCTAGGAACTTTGTAATTGGAAAGTCACATTTTTTTGTACAACATAATAATTGTTTTTAAAATAAATATGACAAAGAATGCAAATACATTGGTTGCAAACATTTCCAGACAAGGTAAACAATAAGTTTATCACTTCCTGATTAAAAAACGCCAAAAAAGATATCATTCAAAGCAACAGCAATCCTTTTGTTGGGAAAATGCCTACAAAATAAGCTCCACCCATTTATGCAAAATGAGATATACGTCATAAAGTGGTAAATTTACAGACTCTTTCAAGTAAATTTGTGAAACGTTTTTAATTCGATCAAGTGCATGAGCGCCTGTGGCAATGAGTTGACATCAGTATACCAATTGTCAGTGCTCTGAAATTAGGGCCTTACAATTTCTTTTTACTTAAAAATGTGTGACAAAACACCAGCTGTATGATATTTATTACTAAGAACGTAATAACTAAGTGTGCTTTTATAATAAATGTAAGTTAATTTTCAAATTAGGCCATAAATTTGCCAAAAATGTTTTTTTTTACTGAAACTTCGCAGAACGATGCATGTTATATATTGAAAATTTTCTGGCTATTTCTTATTTGTTTGTTTGGACTTATTTTTGTCTCTTTTTTAGCTTAAAAACAAAATGAATGTTTGTTAAATGACAGTATATGTGAAATCAGAAAAATACAAAATACTGTTAAAATTTCTGTAAATTTACAGAAAAAGTTTTACAAAGCAGTAAAATTTGGTTAAAAAAGCAGACAGAAATGGTTTTTCAAATAAACAGAAAATACATGTTAAACAACCTTTTTTATTGTAGCAATACAAAGTGTCTGTAAAGATACAGAAAATCTCTATTAAAAGTAAAATACAAAAAGTTTAAGTTAAAAAAAGTCTGTAAATTTACAGATATTTTTAACAGTGTAGAGGATGCTGATCTAATAAGTGTACCACAACAAATTTCAGCCCAAACCGATTTAATAGAATTAACAATGCCAAAATATTCTAAAAAGTTTGATGAAATTTGGTGTGTCTGAATGAAACTGTCGTAGGAAAGGAAAGAGCCATCCTCAGAGAGCAAATCTGAAATAAAGCGAACACCTTTCATATACCAATGCGTGTAATACACAGGGGAATTATTAATCTGGACTAAACTGGCGGTTATTCCAAATCGACATGGTAAGTTTATTTAAACTATGCTGCTGCTTAGAAACGATCCCATCCCTAAGAAAATTGTAAGTGGTTCTAACAGGTTCTTCCAAAATGGGTTCGAAATTTTTTGACTAGCCAATTTCAAACAGAAACCACCATGGTTATAGAAAGAGTCAATACTTATACCAAATACATGGAGAAAGTAAGTACTGAACTCCGAATTCTCTCGTTTTAAAAAGTGACCAAAGTGGCCAGGCAGTGTTTATGGAAGTCAATCATCTTTAGCCCCTCCTCCCCCCCCCCCCATCCCTGTAATCTGCAATACGACCTAGGACGGTAAGATTCCGCTTTTCCCATAATTTTTTAATATTCAATGCTTTATTATTGCTTTTTCATAATTTTGAATTAATATACTTCCTAAATCAGTACTGAAAACAATACCTAATAATGTGAAGTCATCCCCACGAATCCAGGGAATATTACATCTCCATTTTAGAGGGATAGAAGAACCCTTTAGACTTCTCAGTCCCACCATAATGGATTTACCTACGTTAAGCTTTAGACCCGATAACAAAGTGCTAAAATAATGTAATTGTGTCATAAATATATTAAAGGATGTTTCGTCACCGTGAAAGAAAATAGTTGTGTCATCTGCATATTGAACTAGTTGAAAGCATTTACCACCAATATTAATAACATGAATAGTTTCATGTTATTAATATTCATGAAACTATTCATGTTATTAATATGAATAGTTTCATCATTGTTGATAAGACAACTCTAGAGTTCTACACATAGGATGAAAAGGTATGGAGAGAGGGGATCACCCTGTCTACAACCCGCTTAATAGCTACATTTTGCGAAAGATATCCATTAAGAAGTATCGAGGAATAATGAAAGGTATCAAACCACTGGATAATTGATGGTCCAAATTAAAAAAGATTTAGTACCCTTCTAATAAAATTAACTGAAATACTATCAAAGGCCTCCTCAAAGTCAATCCCAAATAAAATACCTGGTGCATCATTTTCTTCTAGGTAATACATTATGTCATACACTGTACGAATGCTGTCACTGATATTACGACCTTTAAGAAAACCACTTTGGTTGGATGAAATAATTGTAGGCAGAACTTCTTTAAAGCGATTGGCAATGCAATACGATGCTATTTTGTAGGAAACATTAAGCAACGATATTGGTCTCCAATTATTTACATAACAGCAGGGTTTATCACCTTTGGGAATCAAGGTGAACACACTATGTTTTTGTGTTACTGAGTAGGGAGTTCTGGTAACAAAAATTCAAGGACCGTAACACAAATTGACCAATTTCGTTCCAAAAGTTTTTAAAAAAATTCAACGGGGAAACTGTCAGGTCCCGAAGATTTATTATTTTTCATGTGTTTTAAAACCCTTTTTACTTCATCATACATTAATGGACCTTCAAGGCAACTAGACTGATCGCTTGAAAGGGATATCACTTTGTCAGAAAAAAAAAAAAAAAAAACTAGGACAATGCATCATGACTTAAATCGATATCATTTAGTTTATATAAATCATGATAGTATTTAGTCACTTCCCTTATCATTTCATCCTGATCACAGATATCATGCTTATCAGTGTTAATCAAATGATTAATAATCTTTCTAACATGATTGCTTTTTTCCAAATTGTTGAAAAAAAATTGGACGGTTTCTCACCATGTTCAACCCAGTCTGCCCGGGCCCTTACAAAAGATCCCTGCATATTTTATCCCGTATAGCTTGAAGTTCTTGATTTAACCGATCAATATAGTTCCTTATATAATTCCTTAGAAATTGCTTGTAAACACGGTATCTCAAGAAGGGCAAGTGTGAATAACCTCATATTTGGTGTGTAGGTTGGCCATATTGTGTAAATGATCCCTGTTGTTTTTGGTGGAGTAACGGGAGGTCAAAATGTCAATACTTTGTAAACACGGTATCTCAAGAACGTTACATGTGACTATGCTCTTATTTGGGTGTGTTAGTTGGTCGTATTAAGTAAATGATTCCTCTTAATTGTCGTGGAGGTCAAAGGTCATTTGGGGTCACGGGAGGTCAAAAAGTCAATTCTTTGTAAACACGATATCTCAAGAACGTTACATGTGACTATGCTCATATTTGGGCGTGTAAGTTGGCCGTTTTAAGGAAATGACTCCTCTTAATTGTCGTGGAGGTTTTGACCTCCAGTGACGTCAAATGACCTTTGGGTCATTTGACGTCACGGGAGGTCGAACGGCCAAAACCCTGTAAACACGATATCTCAAGAAAGTTACATGTGATTATGCTCAGTGTGTGAGTTGTTCGTATTAAGTAAATGATCCTTATCGACTTTCGTGGAGGTAAAAGGTCATCTGGGGTCACGAGAGGTCAAATGGTAAATTCCTTAGAAATTGCGTGTTAACACAGTATCTCAAGAAGGGTCAATGTGATTTATCTCATATTATGTGTGTGGGTTGGTCGTATTGAGTAGATGATCTCTATTGTTTTTGGTTGAGGTCAAAGGTCATTTAGGGTCACGAGAGGTCAAAAGGTCAAAACCTTGTAAACGCAATATCTCAAGAACGTTACATGTGGCTATTCTCATATTAGGTGTGTGGGTTGGTTGTTTTGAGTAGATGATCCCTATCGATTTATGGAGGTCAAAGGTTATTTGGGGTCATGAGAGGTCAAAAGGTCAAAAACTTGTAAACACCGTATCTAAAAAATGCATGTGACCAAGCTTATCTTTCGTGTTTGGATTGGCCGTATTGAAATGATGATCCCAATTGACTTTCATAAAGGTCAAAGGTCATTTGGGGTCAGCAGTGTCAAAGTCTGGCATGCTTGTTTGCATAGTTTTACAAGAAATGTAACTTTTAGGGTCCTCATACTTGGCATGTACATGATGTATAGTGAATAAATGGTCCCTTTAATTTTTGGTGGAGGTCAAATGTTACTTTGGTTTACAAGGGGTCAGTATCTCACTATCATAATTACACAATTTCCCATTGTTGGAGTCTTGCGTACTGCAAAAATTCACACATAGTATGCAGATGTGATATCGTGAGCAGAACCATAGTTCTAGGTGATCAAAGGTCATCCAGGATCTCAATGCAGGAAGCTTGGATGCTTTACATGTTTATTTTGTGGGTACATTACGGAGCACTGTCAATTTCAAAAACATTACGGATCACTGTCAATTTGAAAAAAAAGATAGGCTTAAACTTCAGCGGCAAGGAATTACCAAGCCTTTTGGCTTTCTGGTTACAGTTTCAATTTCAAGGAGAGTTGTAACATTAGTATGAAAGTTTTATGACAGAGTTTTATGTTGGAATTTTAAATGGTGTCCTTGAAAATCATTAGCATCAAATACCAAACCATAAACTATCTGATGAGTAGCATAATTATGAAAGGATTAATAACCGAAATATCATCACTGTGCAACTCTTCGCATCATTATTTTTGCACAAGCAACAACTGAGTTGCTTCAGAATCACTCGGACTTTGAAGAGGTATATCTTTAGAACCGTAAGATATTAAAATAATTCCAGCGGATTTTTTCTTAGAGTAGTTAGCTACGTAACTGCCAATAGAGTGAAGTCAAGTAAATATGCTGGCATGTCACACTTCCTTTAAAGTCTAGACTAGCAGATAAAACCTATTTTTAAGAGGCAGAAATAGGGTAGGTGTGGGGGAGGGCGTCAAATTGTACGAAAACTTGAGTTTCGAAGTTTCTTTTCTTGACAAGTCTATAGACGAATCCGATCAGCACTTGTGTTTAGTGACTGTTTGCAGCCATTAGTGGGATCCATTCTTTGTCTACATGAATTTCAAACCGTAATTTTCAGTGAAATCATGATCAAGAGGTACTTTGATCTACAACCACCCATGGTAAAGGTTAGTAAGGAAATTTAGATTAAAAGGGGATAGACCCCAGTTATGGCCGACTATATAACCAGACCAGCACTTGCTGTCCGGATTTGTCCATAGGCATTCCGGCTGTTTTTTCTATCCGTGTTGTAGCCATGTATGTGACGTTTGTCTGTTGGATTGGAAAACGTGACTACTGCAATAATTTGAAATTTGAAACAACTTCCGATGCAAAGTCAATGCAAATAAACTGTTTGTTCGTCTTTCCTCGAAGTGAACTTTAATGAGTGACACTCGTGACTCGTCACCCCAATTTTTCAATAGGACTAGCGAAATCCTCAGTTAGTACTGCTGTTTGATTCAAATTGGTTGAAATTAAATTCAGAACATGAAAAGTAGTTCATATGACAGAGGGTGCACACAGAGTGTCCTGCGTGATTACGCATTTCATTAGGTCCTCGTATACTTATCAGGGTTTGTTCTCAGACAAAAACTAGGATTGTGAAGAGAGAGTTTTGGACAATTGTATAGGAGGAACCAGAGTACATAGGTTGGAAGTGTTTTAACTGTCTGTTGGAAAAGATTTGCCTTTCAAAGCTATTTATTATAACTTAATAATTTCATTGTCTAAAAAGGTCGTGTCCACTTCTATAGAGAGAGTTTTGGACAATTGATATGGTATGATATGGTATGATATCTTCTGGTGGATAAATGTTTGCTTATTTCCAAATATCTAGCTTGTGTCGAGTTACGACCCTGAAAAAACTGACAACTTGATCGATATCATGGAATTTAACATCATTCCGGTGCTAAACCAAGATGGCTACAGGTTTAGTTGGAAACGTGTAAGTAGAGAAGAGCGCTGTATTACACTAGGTCTAACGGATCGGAAAAAAATATTAAGGGGCCGAGAGGAGTAGGGGAGGTAATGAATGCCAGCAAGAACTTGAAAGAGTAGTCCATAGCCAGATTTATATTTGATATATTTAAAGAAGAACATACTCTAATCTTTCTAGTAAAAGTTTCATTCATTTTTCATGCTCAGATCCGGAGATATTATAAGTTGGGTTTGACACATTTTCTGTAAAAAGTGAACTTGAAGCAAACAGGCATGACATCATGGATTCACATTGTTGGCCAATGTTTTGTTTTTATTTATTTTCCATCCTCTTAGTTTGACCTTGAATTTCTTAGGGGTGCTATCCTGCCCCTTAGGCATTTAAGGCTTTTTAAAACTCCATTGCTCAGGATGTGCCTATCGAACGAACCATAGGACTCTGGTTGCATAAAGTTGATTGCAAATCATTAATAAAACGTTCTAGTCCTGAAAGAATCTAAAACCTTTCCTTAAAGTTTTGAAGTTTTGAGAAACTTTTACCTATTAATAATATGAATATGCGTAAAATCCTGCCTTCAGATTGTAAAGTTAGTCACTTTTTCTACATAAAGGATCGAATGTGGCGGAAGACTCGTAATCTGAACCCGGGCTCTGAATGTAAAGGAACTGACGCTAACAGAAACTACGACAGCCATTGGGGAAGTAAGTTTGTATTTCAATATTACCTTTGTAGCCTGTAGAAACTAACTCTTAATTTCCGAAATATTTATTAAAAGCGTAGGAAAGGCGAGGGTGGGGTTGTGGAGCAGAGTCATGTTTACTGAGGACAAAGCCCTAGTCGAAAGTGTAGTTAGTTAGCTAGATGGAGTTTTACGCATGGAGTTTTGTGCATGCTGAGCACCAACCACAATGTCAGAAGGTTCCATTTTTAAAGTTTTTGGTATGACCCGGCCAGGACTCGAATTCCCGGCCCCTCGACTGCAAGCCGGATGCTCTTAACACTAGTCGAAAGTGTAGTACTTGCATTAGGCTTCCCACTTAATTTTGTCTTCTGTCAAAAGTGTCATCTATTTTCAGTAGTTACGTGGAAAGGTTTTATGTCTGAAACAATTTGCATTTAGGTACAGTACACGTAGAAGTATTCTTTTAACACGAAGCTGAAATTTTAGAATGAGCCTGATGGTGGCTTCTCCTTCTCCTTTTAAAATAATTAAAATAATATTCTTCTTTCAAACTAATGTGAATATTTGCCAAAGCTTGAGTGTTATTAAAATGCTAAATAATATGCATATTCATATGTTCTTTCGTT